>JAGIQG010000004.1:55841355-56261342 GCA_024679065.1 Sphyrna mokarran | reverse complement strand
TTTCTTATAATGTGGCGACAAGAACTGCACACAATACTCCAAGTGCGGCCGCACTAGAGTTTTGTACAGTTGCAACATGATGCTGCGCTCCTAAATTCAATCCCCCTACCAATAAAAGCTAAGACTCCATATGCCTTCTTAACAACTTTATCCACTTGACTGCATACTTTCAGGGATCTATTGACACATACACCAAGATCCTTCTGTTCCTCAACACTATTAAGAGCCCTACCATTAGCCCTATACTCTACACAATTATTGTTCCTGCCAAAGTGCATTACCTCACACTTTTCCACATTAAACTCCATTTGCCACCTCTCGGCCCAGCTATGCAACTTGTCCAAGTCCCTCTGCAAACTATAACACCCCTCTTCACTATCTACCACTCCACCGACTTTAGTGTCATCTGCAAATTTACTAATCCATCCTTCAATACCCTCATCAGATCATTTATAAAAATTACAAACAGCAGGGGCCCCAAAACAGACCCCTGAGGTACACCACTTGTCACCGAACTCCACGATGAATATCTCCCATCAACCACCACCTCTGTCTTCTATCTGCTAGCCAATTCCTAATCCAATTAGCTAAATCACCCTCTATCCCATACATCTGCATTTTCTGCAGAAGTCTTCCATGGGCCACCTTATCAAACGCCTTACTAAAGTCCATATATACTACATCAACCGCCTTACCCCATCCACCTCTCTGGTCACTTTCTCAAAAAACTCAATGAGGTTAGTAAGGCATGACCTACCCTTCACGAAACCATGCTGACTATCCCCAATCAATTCATTTCTCTCTAAATAACTATAAATCCTATCCCTAATAATTCTCTCCAATACCTTGCCCACAACAGAAGTAAGAATCACTGGCCTATAATTCCCTGGAAGGTCTCTCTTCCCCTTCTTAACCAATGGGACCACATTCGCTATCCTCCAGTCCTCCGGAACCACATCCGTAACCAACGAGGACCTGAAGATCAGAGCCAGAGGCTCTGCAATCTCCTCTCTTGCCTCCCAGAGAATCCTAGGGTAAATCCCGTCCGGCCCGGGACTTATCCAACTTCAAACCCTCGAGAATTTCTAACACATCCTCCCTATCTACTACAATACTTCCCAATTTGCAACCCTGTACCTCAGTGTTCTCCATAGCTACATTTCCAGCACTCTGCGGGAATACCGAAGAGAAATATTTATTCAGTGCCTCACCAATCTCTTCAGGCTCCACGCACAACTTCCCACTGCTGTCTATGACTGGCCCTAATCTTGCCCTAACCAATCTTCTATTCTTAACATATCGAAAGAAAGCTTTAGGATTCTCCTTAATCCTATCAGCCAACATCTTCTCGTGTTCCCTCTTAGCTCTCCTCAATTCACTTTTTAGCTCCTTCCTGGCTAATCTATAGCTATCCATTGCACTAACTGAGCCTTCAAGCCTCATCCTGACATAAGCCTCCTTTTTCTTCTTAACCAGCAAATCAACTCTTTTCGTACACCAAGGCTCTCTTACTCGTCCATTTCCTCCCTGCCTGACAGGGACATACTTATCAAGGACTCGCAGCAGCTGCTCCTTGAATAAGCACCACATCCCAGATGTTCCCAGTCCCTGTAGTTTCCTAGTCCAATCTATGCACCCTAATTCTCTCCTGATTGCCTCATAATTACCCTTCCCCCAGCTATAACTACTGCCCCCAGCTTCATGCCTATCCCTGTCCATCACTAAGGTGAACGTAACCGAATTGTGTTCACTATCACCAAAATGTTCACTAACTTCCAAGCCTAACACCTGGTCTGGCTCATTGCCCAGAACCAAATCCAATGTAGCCTCACCTCTAGTTGGCCTATCTACATACTGAGTCAAAAAACCTTCCTGCACACTCTGTACGAAAACAGACCCCTCTAACGAGCTAGAGCTATAGCTATTCCAATCAATATTAGCAAAGTTAAAGTCCCCCATCACAATTACCCTACTACTTTCACTCCTAATCAGAATTGACTTCGCAATCCTTTCCTCAACCTCTCTAGAACTATTAGGAGGTCTGTAAAAGACTCCCAACAGGGTGACCTCTCCTCTCCTGTTTCTAATCTCAGCCCATACTACCTCAACAGACAAGTCCTCATCAAACTTCTTTTCGATCACCGTGATACAGTCTTTGACCAGTAACGCCACTCCTCCCCCCCTTCTACCTCCTTCTCTACTCCGACTAAAGCATTTGTACCCCGGAACCTGCAACATCCATTCCTGTCCCTGCTCTACCCAAGTCTCTGAAATGGCCACAACATCGAAGTTCCAGGTACTGGTCCAAGCTGCAAGTTCCTCCCCCTTATTGCGAATACTCCTTGCATTAAAGTATACGCATCTCAAACCATGCTCCACCCCACCCGTAAGCCGCTGTGTTTTACAACTCTCCTCTATAACCCCCTTACTCTCATCCCTCTCAGCACCCCAACTACTTAGGATCCCACCCCCCCCCCGAATCAGTTTAACGCCCCCATCATAGCCTTTAGCAAATTTTCCCCCCAAGATATTAGTCCCCCTCTGGTTCAGGTGTAGACCATCTCTCTTGAAGAGGTCCCACCTATCCCAGAATGAGTCCCAATTGTTAAGGAACCTGAACCCCTCCCTCCTGCACCATCCACGCAGCCATGAGTTCAAACTATCCCTTTCTCTGTTCATCTCTAAACTATCTCTTGGCACAGGCAAGAGTCCAGAGATAACCACTCTGCCTGTTATGGACCTAAGCTTCCACCCTAACTCCATAAATTTCTGTTTAATATCCCCTTCCCTTGTCCTACCTACATCATGTGTCCCCACATGAACAATGACTTGGGGCTGACTCCCCTCACCCTTAAGAATCCTAAAAACCCGATCTGCGACATCCTGGACCCCAGCCCCTGGGAGGCAACACACCAGCCCTGAGTCCTGTTTATTACTATTTACTAGTTTATGGAATTATAGAATCCCTGCAGAGTATAAGGAGGCCATTTGGCCCATCAAGCCTGCATAGACGCAATCCCACTCAGGCCCTATTCCCATAAGCCCATGTATTTATCCTAGCTAGTCCACTGACGCTAAGGAGCAATTTAGCATGATCAATCCACCTAACCCGCATATCTTTGGACTTTGGAAAGAAACCAGAGCATCCAGAGGAGACCTACGCAGCCCTGGGGAGAATGTGTGAACCCACACTGACAGTGACCTGAGGCGGGAATTGAACCCAGATCCCTGGTGCTGTAAGGCAGCGATGCTAACCATTGTGCCACTGTTGCGGGAGGTGGGGGAAATCAGAAAATTAAGAAAGGAGGTTGAATAGTTGGTTAGGATCAGACAGTCATGTGAACTGGGGCCAGGTCAGATAGTGGGGGCTGGGGGGAAGTCAAACAGTTAGGAGGTGGGAGGAGGCTTGACAGTTGGGTAGGGGTCAGACTGTTTAATGAGTTGGGGACGGTCAAATAGTCATGGGGTGCAGACAGGTCCAACAATTGGGATGGGGGTCAGTAGGGTGCAGCAGTATAGTCGTGCTGTTTTCTGGCAAGAATCATTGGAGGTAATCCCGGAATTTGGTAGTCAGGGATGGAACCCCCTGCGGTGGTTGGCAGCTGGAGATTGAAGTGTGGTTGGTATGGTTCTGTACAATAGTTCCCTAAAGGCTAGATGTGGTTTTAGTGCTTGGTGATTCTTGGTGTAAACCAGTCTGAAGTTTGTCATTTAAATCACAATTCTAGGTAATTCCAAGTGGATCAAATGTTTGTAATTCCTGTCAACCCTTACCTGGCAATCTCTAGGGCAGGTGCAGAGGCACCCCACCCCATTTTCGGGGTATCCCCGCCCTAGTTACACTGTCCAGGAGCCCGGATATTATGACATATTGTGTTTGTCTGATCCCTTACTCTAACTTTCTGTACATATTACCAAACTTGCAACAACGATCTTTATTTTAGAACAAAGTTTCATCTCTCTGTAACAAGACTCTGAAGAGCCTATCAGATTGAGTAAAGTCGGGCCTGTGAATACTGTAGTGAACACTTGTGGTGGATTCCCTGTTAGCACATTTAGGAGGCTCTTCACAATGCAGGAATGAGGCTGTAATCTCTAAATTGAAGGAAGAACTCTATTCCTGAAAGCTCGTTCACCTGGAGATGTCAGCTGCATTAGGATTGATTCTTTTGTGTATTTGTGCATGTGTATTTTTTTTTTCAGCTGCAGGATGTTATCTTTCTGTGACCCATGCTCCAACAACAATACTTTTCTTGTTCCTAGTTAATATGGAATCCCTATGGTACATAAGGAGGTCATTCAGCCCATTGAGTCTGCCCTGACTCTCAGGAAAGAGCATCTTATTCAGCTTCTGTCTCTGTAAACCCACATGTTTAATTCCCTAACTAGAACATCTTTGGAGTGTGGAAGAAAACTAGAGCACCCAAAGGAACCCCACACAGACACAGGGACAATGTGCAGACTCTGCACAGACAGTCACTTGAAGAGAGACCATGCTATGTCCACCAGTACCAATCCAGGACCAGCGGGTGCTACAGGGACTATGCTGCACCTTCTGCCCTGTTAAGATAATTTTAATTTAATTTGATAAGTTTTAGTTGTTGTTCCAGCACCCCTTTCAGAGCTGGCTCTTTAGTTAATTAATTTATTTGAGTTTACTGAAAAGAAAGAGTATAAAGAAAAGAGAACTTGCCCATTTCAGGGTTGAGCTTATTGGTTTAGTTTGTAAATTTGGAATATTCAAAAGAGTATAAAGAGGGATTGTGCACCAGTGCACTTGAGGCATTGTGTGATCAGTGAAGTTAAAGTGTATCATTACCCCTCAGAACTGGTAAATTCCCATTAAAGTTTTAGTTACAGTAATGTTAAGATGTCCCTTTCTCAGAGGTTGATTATTTGTTTTAAGCAAAGCATGAAGAGAATCTGCTGGCATATTGGCCGGTATGTGAAGCTACACGCTGTAAATAGACTATCAAACATTTGGGCCTAGTTTCAGACTTTAACTTAGTATCCATTTATCAAGGACCTCACTTCAGTGAAGAAGTCTTGCACACTGCTCCAGCTAATTTCAGGACTGAAAATAAACCTTTAAAAAAAACTTTTAAGTGTTGCTTCATTGATAGTTCCTTGCCGCCTACTCCCCATACCCCCACCGCACCTTCCCCCACCATCTTCCCCCAGCTTCACATATCAGAGTTAATGATTGCTTGCAGTGGGGATGCTTTCAGAAGGAAGCATGTCTTGTATTTATTGTGCAATCGATAGTGCTTTCAAGGGAAAGAAAAGAATCTCTGGAATTGATTTAATCACAAGTTCCACAAAGAATGTCTGCTTTGTTGACCAATCACAGTTTGACCCAAACTGCAGCAATTCCTGCAATGTCTCTGTTTGCTAACAAAATGGCAACATTACAAGTATTGTTAACTTTAAAAGCATGCTCTGTCTGGGAACATTTCTCCTTGTTGAGTTATTTCACTCATCATGACATCGGGGCTGAACGAACAGTCGCTCTCTCAGTCACAGCAATATCAAACGCTTCCACTTGGAGTGATACTTGGACAAAAACGGGAATGGGGGGGCAAAAAAAAAGTTTAATCTTACATCGCCAAAGTGCTTCAGAATGTCCCTGATGCATTTTCCAGCTTTTGCAGTGCTTCTCCAGTGATGTCAAAGAAATGCCGCAGCAAATTTCAGCACAGTAACTCCTGCAAACACGAAGTGATAATGGCCAGATACTCTATGGAGGGGAGCACTTTGCAGTCCAGCTTTGAAACTATGTTGGAAGATCTTTTATATTCACCAAGATGGCCAACAGGTCCTTATCTCTAAAACAGCACAACCAGCAAATATAGCACTGTAGCACCAGCAAAGAATTTGTATTAGGATTGGATTTCACAGAATCGGGAAGGCTCCGCGAATGATCAAAAGTGGCCAATGGTACCTGGATGTGGAGGCCTCCCCTCCATTTCCAACAGATCCAGGCAGGGGAAAGGGGGCAGAGACCCAAATTCAGTAGGGCAATTTGAATCTCATTCTGGCTATTGCAATGGCCTAAAACCATGGTGCAGGAGTCACAAATTGAATAGATCTAAACACTGTTGAAGAGAAGATAAGGTCTGCTTGAGTATTGTAATCTGAGGTTTTATTAAATATCCACACATTAAAGACTATGAAACAGACTAAAGCAGTCAGCAAGAGTTCAAAAATCCCTCTGCTGTACTGCTCTAACTGTTGGGCTATCTGATGTAGTTAGAAAAAAATGTCACCAGCTGGTCATGCTGTTTCAATAAAGTTCCTTGTTGACATTTTCTAAGGACTGTTATAACATCATTAACAATGCTTGGCTGAGTTTCAAAAGTTACAATATCTCACTAATTCCCAACTTTATCAGTAAAACTGCACACTTTACTTAAACAAACCATTCTTTGACACACATGCTCTTTTCTGCTGAAACAGTTGGTCATAAATATCACATTTATGTATGTTTACTGTGGTTGTGGTCTTACCAGAGAGATTTGCAACATACAATTGAAATTCAATAGATCAGAGCAAAACGCAAAATGAAGTTTACCGGTTACTAGGAAACCTGGGATTGCCAGTGTGCACAGAGCCTTCTGATCTGCGGAGGAACTGATGAGAGGACTACAACTGCAAGTCTTGCTCAACTGACAGGGCTCCCTCCTATTGTTTTTCATGTATGCCATATTGAAAATAGGGCTGAATTAAGGGGCTGAATTGCATTCTCCTATTTCTTATGTTTATATATGCAATGACCTAGTGTCTCTAATTGTGGCTTTATGTCATTTTTGTTTTATAATGTTCCTCTAGAGCTCTCTGGGATCTTTCATTAACTCAGTGGCACTATATAAATAAAATTTAAAAAATTAAATTATTTTCAAATTATGGATGAACATGGGTTGGGACAAGGCATTGTTATCATATCTTGCATGGTGTCTACCCCACTAGACAAATTTAATTGTAAAAAATGGCTCACTGGAGAAAGGAGTCTATCTTCAGAAGACTGAGAGCAGTGCTTGATTTGAAGATTGAGCTTGTCTATTTGATGGGCCAATTTTTAGTCTCTTACCTAATGAATTCCATTTGTATTACCACAGATCAGTGCAACTTTAAATATTTCTCCCCTCATAAAGCACTATTCAAAGGGTATGCACCAATGGGTCAGATATCCCTCTAGCACTGGACAGTTAAAATTTTGAGTGCTTTGTGGGGATAGTGTCAAAATGCTATTAAAATGTACAATGGTATTAAGAGACTAAACTTTCCCTTGAGTTTTTAAAATCTTAAAATCTTTTAACATTTGTTTATTAATGTCACAAGTAGGCTTACATTAACATTGCAATGAAGTTACTGTGAAAATCCTGGAGTCGCTACAGAATCTAGCATGGTACCTAACTAACATTTCTTTCAAACTGTAGGAGGAAACCCACGCACACATAGGGAGAACATGTAGACTCTGCACAGACAGTGGCCCAAGCTATATATTGAACCCAGATTCCTGGTGCTGAGGTAGCAGTGCTAACTACTATGCCGCTGTGCCATCCTGATGTGTATGTGCTCAGGTGAGGCATAGTGGTGATGCCTTTCATAGAGGAATAGACAGAATGAGGAAATTTTGCTTGGGACAGGCTCGTCTTGCACACCACATAGAACAACCCCGGGAGCCAAGGGTGTGTATTTGATCCAACCTGGGGCAGTAGCGATGCGGTTTCAGTGAATGAGGCAAATAAATAGCAGATTCTGTGCCTGGGCTGCTGCTGTTGAGTTCAGAGTTTTGACTGGGAGGGAGCAGCTAAACTGACAACAAGCTGCCAGGCTGCTCACCATTTAAATGCCGGATATTACAGGGCAGAGACTAGCTATGATACAAGCTGTCTCTAGATTGCTTTTTCCACTCAGGCTTTTTTATCTTAATGCATCTTTATTGTTTATACTTGCCCTCATCTAATCTTTTTGCTGATATGTGAACATTTAATTCTGAGATCTTTATAGCGTCCGTGTCACTAAGGCTTTGAGCAACTGCAGAAATCAGCACTATCATAGGGGCATGACCTGAACAGCAGTCTGAACCAGAGACAAGTAGTTGAGGGGAACAGTCTTAGCCAGTCTTGAGGACTTAGAGTCTGTTACTTGCTTGCAGGTCTTCACAATGTACTTTCACATGGAAACTATAACAGTTTGAGAAATTATATTCCGAAATGATGCTTGCCCGACCCTGCACGCACTAAAACATTCCCGTGGAAGGTCACAATACACTTGTAAGCTTCCTGTGGTGCAGTGGTTGAGAACTGCTGATATCGGATTCTGAGTTCACATTTTGATAGACAGTTCAAAGAGGCTATTAAAGGATTAGGTACCTTTGATGTGGGATCTGAGAGAAGTTAATTTGTCTTTATACGAGATTAACTTGAAGTGATTTCAAGACTTTGAATGAGTTTCTTGAATAGGAATAGTTTTCACTATCAAGTGTGTCTGAGCAAGATCTGTATTAGATTGTTAAGCCAGTTCTTTTATATGGAAGATTCAACTCCACCAACCAACAAAGAATTGTTTCTATTGTGGTGATAATTAAGAGAGTAGCTATGGATGATTTTTCACTTGAGTCTGACTAGCCTGAACTGGTGAAAGTAGATTGAATTCCTACATCTATTGAGTCTAAAATATACGGCAACAAATGATCCCATCAACATCTTTCCTATTGAGGCAGTTATAGAAGACTTTTTTTATTGATTTCTTTTCTTCTCTCTTTCTGTAGGGATTGATATTCTAATGTAGGTCCTGATTTATGATTCAGACCTGTAGGAATGTCAGCAAAACAGATAGCAAAACCTGCCACTTGTCTATGAGAAATAGTCCTCTGCATTGTTGGAATTTATATAGAAAATCCAAACCATTCTTCACCTCTGACAATCAAGTTGAATAGACGACTTGTTGAACACTATATTCAATATGTATGACTAAAGAAATGGGAAGACAGTTTTGCAGGAAGGTTATCTGCTTCAGGAAACCTAAATCCTGGAGAAGAAAATGACTCCTATAGCCTGTTAAGAATAAATCTTGCCTTAAGGCTGCTATTTGAAATCTACCTCTACATCAAATTAGTGACACCACACCAAGCTGAATTTTTCATCCATTTAGGTCATCTAATAGTTGGGACATTCTATTTTCCTCCTGACCATAAGACTGTTATCATAAATAGACTAAGGGCCTGATTTTTGCAATGGTGGTGATGATCTCCACCATTGCAAAAATAGCAGAAGAGGTAGTAATCCAAAAGTCCTGCTTCAACTGTAGCACCTATTATTCTCCTGGAGGTGGGGATGGGCTGAGTCAGGATTTGCACAAACAGATTTCATGGAGGCAGCTGCCCGCGTAAAACAGTAGCTATTTCCAGAACTGTGTGATATTTATCAGCCAGGAGTGAGAAACACAACATGCCCAGGTCAGACCTGGTAGATGTTGGTCTAAACTTCTGGAATAACATTTGGAGAAGTAGAATATCCCCTTTGGGTATGGTCCTGGACTATATTTGGGAGAGGTCAGACACACTTTAATAGAGGCAAGGTGCCCTTGGGATTGTTAAAAGTGAAGATGAGTATGTGCAAAAAATTGCATTGACTCATTGGACCTGTCGATGCCACTGTCAAAAGGAGCTCTCAAAAGCAGTGATCAGAAGTGATGGCAAATCGTCAAAGCATTTAAAACCTCTGTTCTTTAAATCTTTACAAAATCTGCACAGTGTTTTAAAAAAAACTGCTTGATTTACACTGTCTGTTGACATAAGCTTAAGGGCTGCCACTGCTGGATTTATGCTGCTTGACTGTTTTCACAATTTTCCATTATTACATTGGGGTGTCTGCCTTTTCACAGTTTGATTATCGACTACAAGCAATTATCAATTCTTTGAAGTGGGACTATGAATTATAATTTTTTTTCAGAAGAAATTAAGCAGTTAAATGAAATGTTTGTTTTATGAGGAATTGTGTAGTTGAAGGAATACAATTGTAGTCAATAGGTTGTTTGTGAATGAGCATGTTTTCTTTTAAACAAAGAACTTCGCTCTCAACTCAGCATAGATACAAAGCTCTTTATTGTGGATACTGGATGGATTAGCATTGTGGATAATGACCATGGGAAGCGTCAATGGGGGATATGGTCTGGAACTAAATTGCATAGAGGCTATAAGGGACCATGTGAGGTGGGAGGAAGTATAGTTTTGCACGGGAAGTATGAAGGCCACGATTGGGTGGACGGGGTAAAGCTGACATGGAGGATATTAGGAACCATGGAGTGTGAGTGAAGTTGGTAATGGATGTGGCATGGGGCTATGATGAGGGGTGAGGGCTGTAGAACTTTTTTTCACATGTGCTGCTGTACCAAGTCAGGTCTTCTACCTAGACCACCTCAATATCTAGAATCATGGAATCCTACAGTGCTGGAGGAGGCCATTCAGCCCATTCAGGCTGCACCAAGCACAATCCTACTCAGGCCCTATCCCCATAACTCCATGCATTTACCCTAGCTAGTCCCCCTGACATTAAGGGGCAATTTAACATGGCCAATCCACCTAACCCACATACCTTTGGACTGTGGGAGAAAATCAAAAAACCTGGAGGAAATCCATGCAGACACAGGGAGAATGTGCATACTCCACGGACAGTAACTTAAATAAGGGTTGAAACCAGGCCTCTGATGCTGTGAGACAGCAATGCTAACCACTGTGCCACTACGCCGGAGACGTGCCGTGACTCCTATCTTCATCTACCGACAGCCTACCCCATGTGTCCTGGACTAAAAACTTTCCTCAGACTTCCTAAGATGGGAAAGGATCTGCACCACTCAAATTTCCCCAATATACCCTGGAATTGTTCCTGGAAGTGATAGTGGATACACAGCAGATCTGCCTATGTACGAAGAGGAGTACTTTAATTGTATGGATGCAAAAAGGAGCTCTCAACTTCGTTGAATTCTTGGCAAAGGCTATCCATGCTGCCTTCTCTTTATGTTTATTTGAATGAAATCGAGGCCTTCAAGTCTAAGGAACACTCTCCACCTTGCTCATGCTTATCTTAACTGTCTTGAATGGAATTATGAACATAATATCATGAGTGTTCAGGCCACAGAGCAAACTGAAGTAGACTCTATATCCATGAATATAAATATTACATGGTCTAGATGGAGACACCAACATCTTTCCAGATTTCCAGACTCTTAACTACCTCACTGAAATGTCAAGCAAACCACTCAGTTCAAGGGGCACTGTAGGGATTCTTTAATCCATCGCAGCATGGTGGCATAATGGTTAGCATTGCTGCTTTACAACGCCGTGGACCTAGGTTCAATTCCAGCCTCGGGTGACTTTCTTGTTTAACAGTGTAATTATATGAGATTACTAGTTACTAGTGCCCAATTATCAGGCCTGTTACCTGGACTTGCAGAATTTTCTAAGCTGCGTGGGATTGTGATTAGTGCAGACTTGATGGGCCAAATGGCATCCTTCTGCACTGTCAGAATTCTATGACTTAGGCTGGACCAGCAGAGGAATTGCAGGATTTGCATTGGCAGGAGAACATAATGCCAAAAAAAACTGGAAGTAAATATGTTCTGCACTTCCCCTAGCTCGCCACCATCCCTGCCTTCTCTGCCCTTCTCCCATCTTCCATTCAGTAGGAGGACCTCAAAGTACTTACACTAAACAGGGAAGATTAACCTGCAAAGAGTATTACTGGAATGTTTTATAATAAATTTTGGGTAAAGGATAAGTGGTTCTAGATAAGGAATAAAGAAAATTTGAAACTGATATTGGAAAGAATTTTTCTCATCAAGGGTCATCAGAGAAATAGAGGCAGTGTCTCTAGATTAGTATTCCAGAGGCCCAGTCTAATGGTCTAGGCGATATGGGTTCAAATCTCACCATTACAGCTGGTGGAATTTAAATTCAATTAATAAAATCTGGAATTAAAAAGTTTGTCTCAGCAATTGTGACCATGAAGCTATCATCAATTGTCACAAAAACCCATTAGGTTCATTAACATCTTTTACAGAAGAAATCTCCCATCCTTATCCTATCTGGCCTACATGTGACTCCGGACCCAGAGCAATGTGATTGACTCTTTAACTGCCCCACTGAAAAGGCCAAGCAAACTACTCAGTTCAAGGGGCAATTAGGGATGGGCAATAAATGTTTACTTTGACAGAAACATCCCAACAAAGAGCATTCTACAAGTCCAGGTAATGGGCAGTGTTCACATTGCAATTGGGCACTAGGCAGGTGAATTAAGGTGCCAGAGGGTGAATTTTAATGGCCTGGATATCCTGTTCTAGTTCTTGGCTGTTTTTAAATATCTAATCCAATCGATGAGTGTCTTGCTGAAAGTTTGTAAGAAAGCTCAGTCATCATGTGAGTTTATAAGGTAAGGAAAAGTATGGGTGGTGATGAGTGGAATTACTACGACTAGCTAAGGATGATAGCAATTTTTTGAAATGTTCTTGCTTTGAGTGATTTTCACTTCATTCATCTTCAATGCAGACTCATTGGATATGTGGGTTAGGTTGCTTGACCATGCTAAATCGCCCCTCAGTATAAGGAGAATTAGTAAGGTAAATACTTGGGGTTACAGGGATAGGGCCTGGATGGATGGAATTGTTGTCAATGCACGCTCAATTGGGCCAAATAGCCTCCTTCTACACTGTGATTCTACAATTTCATGGATTGCTGCCCATCTGTGTTCCCAATTCGAAGCTTGCAAAGTGACTTGTTTGAGGAAGTCCAATTGCCAATAGAATGATTCTGCAGTACTGCTGTGCTCACACTTCAGTACAGATTGATAATCCCATACAGGGAGGCGGAGGGCAGGCCATGTGGAAGTGTAAACATTAGCCTGTAATTGAGGATACCCTTCAGAGAGAGGGCATCTTTGCCATTCACTTACGCTGTACCAGAGTCCAGTGGTTCAATCCTCAATGCTGATTCTGATTACCTGCAAGATCAATACAGGAGTGGTGAAACTACTGGCAAGATTTCCTCTTTAACAGTTTTCAAGGAATCCATGCAAGTGTGATTCCGTCTTATATTCATCCCCAAACCCAGCCTTGTCTTCTGGAACATTCTCGAATCAGTGCAATTGAACTGCAAAGCAATTTAGTTAATAAAAGTTAGTCGGAGTTCAATAGTGAGGTATCTGCTGGATTTAGGTTTTCCAAATTTGTTTGAAAGGACTTATCAAGAAGAAATGAGCTTCATTTCAATAATTCCTTCCCTCAATCCATCCTTTTAAGAAAAGGATTATTTACGTTCAAAATCATCAAGGTGTTGGGGGTCCAGTGGAACTGGTTTGTTTGGCTGTGCTATGTGTGTGAAATCAGTGTTGTTCTATAAAACTTTATCTCCTCGCTGTACACAAATTGTTTCCTACTACCACCCTGTTGAGGTTTCTAAATGCAGAATAATAATTTGAAAGTGAAAAAAACAAATATAATTTATCAATCTTGGAGCATGTAAAGTCCAGGGAGCTGTTTCTGATCTGACGCGTACATTGGTGAATATCGATAATTTGCATAAGCAGGTTTTTCAGATGCTGAACTATAGTAATGACCCAGGATTATCTGTGTTAGTATAGAGTAAGATAGATGACTCTATTTTACAGGGAAAATATGCATTGCATTTGTGTTCAAAATGTCAAGCCAATTCCCTTATCGTTCCCCATCATTTTATTAGCCATGAGTTCTATGCTCCTCCTCTAAAGAACCTACAAAAAAATAGATCCTGGCTACTCTTAATGCTGTCAATCATGGCTCCACGGGTAGAACTTTCATCCCTTGTGGCTTCTTGTCTGACTCCAGAAATTTCAGGCTGACATTTCATTACAATACCAAAGGTGAGCTGCGCTGTTGCTGGTGCCATCTGTCAGATGAGATGTTAACCTGAGAGGACCATGATATCCTTGTTTAAGACTGAGATGGTCTCCCAGTGTAGCCAAAATGGTGTCAAAACCCCATTTCCAGAAGTCCTGTCCCTGAAACTTTTGCCTACTATTTTCAATAAGGGGGTACAAGAATGGGTTGCAATTTGCATATCCATAGTTTACCATAGCATCTGCACGAGTTGGAGAGACACATTTGGGACAGTTGAAATCCTTGTTGGAAGAGGTCAAGCTCTGTTTGAGATTATTCAAAATAGACACGAAAGTATGTAAAAAAATGGATAAACTCATTGTAACTGAAAAAAACTGTCGGTCTCTCAAGAAATTTAAATCCCCTGGCTTTATTAAAACAAGCAGCTGAAAGGTGTTGTACTTGTTAATTCTCAGATACTTTTGACCAGTTTGCTTTGCTCTAAGTTTTATCCCAGTGCCCTATTTGCAAGATGGACAAAGGACAAACACAAGTAAAGGTTCAACAAGTTTATGAATAATAATAACACTACTAACCCTTAAATTACCCACACAAAACAAGAGCATACCCCAGATTCAAGTGTACTACCAGCAAAGATGGTTTGGTTAAACTGCAGGCTCAATTCTCTGAGTTCCTCTGGTCTGTTGTCATGAATCTCAATGGCAGCTTCTTCCTTCCTTCCTTCCTTCTCTGGTTAGTCTTCCGGATGGTCAAGTTCGCCTCCTTTTTCGAATCTTCGCTGCTGGTGTGTCTGAAAATATGTTCCTTTATCCACTTGCCTGCTTGGCTTTCCAGAAAGTTCTCTGGCTTTCAGCTAATGAAGTCCCAGGAGGGGGTTTCAGTATCCAGTAAGTTTCTTGATGTCTGCCTGACAGGACATCAGGGTCTACTGCTGTTGTTTATGTGTAACCTGTTATCAGATACAATGACAGAAAGTCTGGCCCGATCTCGACTTCTAACAAAAGGCAGGTACATTTCAATGGGGTGTGATGATCTTCGGCTAAGTATCAGTAACGTGCAACGATGGGTCGTTGATGGGTCAGGCTCAGACATGTTTGTGTATTTGTACAATTGGCTTGCCCGAGGTTTGACTGTGTTTGATTTTAATATGGCCAATTCTTTAATTTAGGATATCCAATTTTAACAGCCTTAAGACTAGACCCAGCTTATATTATCATATTTCCTCCTGTTGATCCAGTGAGCGTCAGTGAACTGGATCACGCAATTCTCACCAAACCATCTTGACAAGCAAGTACCACGAACCTGGGGTTGATAATATCATCCCTAACCCACAATAGTACCAACAAATTTAAATGAAGTAAAATAATTTTAAAAAACATAAAAAACAATACATCAATCGAATATACAAAACAAAGCAATGAACAGTACAAAATGACAAGTGACTGTACATATTAAATAAGGATGGGAAAGTATCAAGGCTCTCAATTATGAAGCCTCTCTTGATGTCGGATGGCCCCTTGCTGAATCTAAATTTTGCAGAAATTCCTTCTTCCATCTGTGAATTTGAATGTGAGGATGGTTAGGTATACTGCCATAAGTGGGATTCCTATTACAGCCAGGTGTGACAGAATCCGGATCCATGGGTGGATTTGGACATTTGAACCCCAATCCCAGATGATTTCCCAAATGTAGTGACTCTAATTTCACTAATGTTCTTTTCTATTTCCCCTGTTTGTTGCACAACTTTGACAAAGGCCTTGTGTGCTATGATCAATTGTGTGTGAATTTGTTGAAGTCTCTCAGCGGAAGTGTTATCCCAGTATCAAATTTTTCAAAATAGTTTCCCAAGTTTGTCTCAATATCTTGCTAGCATTTATTAGTGTTTTCTCTCTTCTGTGTATGTTTACCATCTCAATTAACCCTATCCTAGTGGCAATCTGTGGTTTAGTGCAAAAGATAGTATTGTGGAGGTTACAAATGGCTACCCCATACTAGTAATTTTCTAGCGAGGTTGTATTACAATATTCTCCCTTGCTCCTGTAAGCCACCCGAGTGACATCCCTTTTCAAATTTTGAAGTTCTAGTGTACAATTTAGGTTAGTGATTGTTCTGAATCCACACAAGGCATGTTCATGTTCATACACCAGACATGGGCACACGAGCATTTGTCTATGTGTTCACATTTCTCCACTCTGGTGCCTTTGTGCTTCCTTCCTTTATCAACCATATACGATGGGGTCCCCTGGTATCCCATTCTCATCCCTCCTTTAATGATTCCTATATTTTCAGTTTCAAAAGTCTCAACCCGACCTTATCTTTTAAAATTACTGGGATCCCCAACACCATTCCCAGTGCAGTTCCCGGGGTTCCTTTAGACCAGACCTTGGTCAGTTGCCGTAATTGGCAGTTAGTGACATTGGGGTGTTTTTTTTCCTGGTACAGGGGTGTTCAATATGTTCATCACTGATCCAGGATGGAACATCCCCCCTGCTAACCTGGTCGAAATTCTCTCTTAACAGCTCGACCATCCATTGTCCATAGATGCTACATAGGATTCAGTTCTGTTGCCTGGCATCATGTTGCACCCTCTCTTGGGCGATCTGATTAATAGTTTGGGCATGTCCTTCTTGCCCAGAAACCATAAGGCTACTAGTCTTGTTCTTAACCAAATCTCCCTCAGCATCTTGCTGAACATTTTCATTTAAGCTGTCCAAGTTCTGTTTAACTTGTTGGGGTAGGACTCTGAGCTTATTATCCAAATCAGCCAGATCCAGTGCATTAATGGTGGATACCTCTGTTCTGTATGTAGTCACCGGATCATTCAGGAATTCTCTCCTCTTGCGCTCCTTTGACCTGGGCATCTCTACCTTAAGTGTGTCCCAGTCTTTTGACTTAGCAGCTTCTGGGTCAAGTGTAGGTATAATTTTTTAAGTGGGGAGGGACACCAGTTTGGTAATTGTGTTCCAGCTAACTCTACCACTACTAGTATCAATTTGTAGTGTGTGTTGTCGAATAATATTTTCCCCGAGTGTTTTAGTATCAACTCATTTTGGGGCCCTGGGGTGGTTTTGGGGCAAATGGGGATGGATGTGTTGACAGTTGGTCTTAACCTATTCTTAATTTCAAAGTATAGTGCACGTACTTGTTCTGAGTAACTTTTCAGGTGAATAAGGCTGGAAACAGCATTTTCTCTTTTTGTTTCAGTTTCCAGCATGTGTAGTGATTTGCTTTATCCAGTGTAATACTCTGAGGAGCTGGTTTAAATCCCACCACGTAAAACGTTGAAATTTGAATTCAATAAAAAAAATTGGAATTTAAAGTCTAATGACCACATTAGTGAACTAGATAGCTTTGTATGTCATAAAAGCTATCTGGTTCACTAATATCTTTTAGGAAAGGAAATCTGCTGTTCTCACCAGGTCTGGCCTCCATGTGACTCCAGACTCAGGTAGCAATATAATTGACTCTCAAATCGCCTCTGAGTAAAGGCAACTAGGAATGGGCAATAAATGTAGGCCTAACCAGTGACTTAAATGTTACTTAAATCCTTCAGCTCCTCTACACAAGGGAGTTTCTCCCTCACAAGAAAGGAGTGCGATGTCGTGAATTGAAATCAGATCTTTCCATTGGTCTCTGAAAATTTAATCCCACAATGTTCAGATTACAAAACACAAAAGTCAATTGAAAATGACATTTAAAAGACAGGTATTGTTTGTCGTTCAGAAGAAACCTGAATAACTAGCCCAAAGTCAAACAGATGCTGCCACTTGTGTTTTATTTTTCTCTATTCATATGGAGGGGAAATGTTGATTTCATCCAAATTCTGACAGAAATCTGAATCAGAAATGGGGGTTTGTACTGCTGAGGAAGTGCCCTTGTTGTATACAAGTTTCTTAAGAAGAACAACAATGAAGTGAGGCCTTTAACTAAATCACAATCGCTCATATTTGAAACGGAATCCAAAGGCACTAATTAAATGACAAGTAAAGATGGAAGTGCTGGGCACGATAACCTTAAATTTAATTCTAACTAGATAATTTGTAACAAAGAATGAATTGCATGGTATCACGTCAGTAACACCAGACAGTGCCTTCAGAGTCATCAGTTTAAACAATTCATCATATCTTCACATATGAATCTATTCCTGTATTTGATTTCCTGTAGTTTCCTGTAGCTATTCATGCCAGCCCCAGCTGCAGTACACAGTAAAACTCTCAGATCCCAGTAAATGTTGAAGAGACTATTATGGCTCATTCATTTCAAATATAAATCCATGAAACTTGAGCTATTTTATGCTACTTCCTCAACTTCTCCCTTTTCCCTTCCTTCTAGTGCTTTATATCTGGATTCTATGCTAAACATGGCACTGACTTCACCCATGAGGTCATCCTTGTGGTCAAATCTTCCATAGACTCATGTATCCCTCTGGCTACAATGTTTCCAGCCCGAAAATCATTTGCAAATTCTCCATTCCTCCAACTCTGGTCTCTAGCCCAACCCTGACTATCCTTACACCAATATTGGTGGTCATGCCATCAGCTGCTTTGGCATTAAGCTCTTGAATTCCCCATTAAACCTCTCCACCCCTCTTCCTCTCTTGTCCATCAAGAATGCTCTTTAAAAGCTATTACTTTGGCCACCTGTTCCTTTTTTAGTTTTATATTTGATTAAACTCATATGAAATATGTGATGAGAATGTGCTATTGCTATGGAAATATATATCACCTTGGAAGAAATAATAGTAGGATGGGTTATTATTTAAATAGTGGAAGTTGCAGCATGCTACTGTGCAGAGGGGTTGGGGGGGTCCTTGTGCATGAATCGCAAAAACTCAGTGTGCAGATGTAGCAGGTGATCAAGAAGGCGAATAGAATGTTGGCCTTTATCATGAGGAGGGATAGAATATAAAAGCAGGAGGTCTTGCTGCAACTGTACAGAGCACTGGTGAGGCCGCAACTGGAGCACTGTGTGCAGTTTTGGTCCCCTTATTTGCGAAAGGATATATTGGCCTTGGAGGGAGTACAGAGAAGGTTCATCAGGCTAATACCGGAGATGATGGAGTTAGCTTATGAGGAGAGATTGAATAGTCTGGGTCTATACTTGGAGTTTGAAGTACTCTTGTTGGAGTTTAGAAGGCTGAGAGGGGATGTTAAAGAGACTTCAAGATGAAGGGGCTAGGTAAGGTAGAGGTAGAGAGATTCTTTGTGCTTAGAAAGGAAACCAGAACTAGAGGCATAGCCTCAAAATAAGGGGGAGGGGGGGTGCAGTTTAAGACAGAGTTGAGGAGGAACTACTTCTCTCAGAGGGTAGTGAATCTCTGGAATTCTCTGTCCATTGAAGTGGTGGAAGCTACCTCGTTGAATATGTTGAAGTCACGGGTAATAAATTTCTGATAAATAAGGGAATTAAGGGTAATGGGGAGCAGGCGGATAAGTGGAACTGATCCACTTCAGACCAGCCATGATCTTATTGAATGGTGGGGCAGACTCAAAGGGCTAGATAGCCTACTCCTGCTCCTATAAGGAAAGGTTGGAGAAACTTGGTTTGTTCTCATTGGAACGGCAGAGATTGAGGGGCAACCTGATAGAAGTTTACAAGATTATGAGCAACACAGACAGAGTGGACAGTCAAAAGCTTTTTCCCAGGGTGGAAGAGTTAATTAAGAGGGGGCATAGGTTTAAAGTGCAAGGGGCAATGGTTAAAGGAGATTTACGAAGCAATTGTTTTTACAGAGGGTGGTGGGGGTGGTGAATAGGATGGGAATAGAGGGATGTGGTCTCCCGAAGGGTGAGAGTTAGCATGGTCAGACAGTATGGTCGGTGCAAGCTTGGAGGGCCAAAGGGTCTATTCCTGTGCTGTAATTTTTTTTGTTCTTTGTACTCCTGGAGTGAAGCATCCAATCTTTCCATTTCTGCCAAAATAGAAACATTGTTGGTGTCTAGTCTGACTTCTTAATTAGTTTGGGATTCTGGTCCAGGACTATAAAAACTACTTTGGGACAATTTGCTTGACAAATAGTGCTATGTTAATAATAGTTTCTGCTGTTGTCAGGCATCGTGGAAACACACTCTTTAGAGTTCTCCCCAACTAACTTATTTAGCATGTTACTGGTGACAGCGCCTGACGTTTGACAGGTATTGAGGTTGGCGAATTCTAGGAAGAAGTCTCTGTCTTCAGAGTAAAGAAGGAATCATAGAATCATAGAAACCCTACCGTGCAGAAAGAAGCCATTTGGCCCATTGCATCTGCACTGACCACAATCCCATCCAGGCCCTACCCCCATATCCCTACATATTTTATCCGCTAGTCTACACATCTCAGGACACTAAAGAGCAATTTTAGCATGGCCAATCAACCTAACCCACATATCTTTGGACTGTGGGAGGAAACTCACACAGACACAAGGAGAATGTGCAAACTCTACACAGACAGTGACTCAAGCTGGGAATCAAACTCAGGTCTCTGGAGCTGTGAAGCAACAGTGCTAACCACTGTGCTACTGTGCCAGCCGTTGAATAAATTTGAATCAAAAGTCAAATTTCTAAAACTTGTGCATTGATTATGAACCAAAAAATAGACAGCTGAAGCACATTGAAAGCAGAGGCATAGACACTATATTTCTCATGCCTTTTCAAGTTATGATGCAGAAATAATAAAATGGAATCAAGAAAATTAAGTTATGGTTAGAATATCCCCAAGATCAAAAGTAGCAAAATGTGAGGTAATTCTTTTTCAGAGTCAGGGCTCCTGCAGAACAGATTGCAATCTTACTCACTGAATCTTGATTCTCCATATAGACTTGAGAGAGCTGGATGTGATTCTGAAATAGGGCCCATCTCATTCAAGAGCTAGGCACACAAATCAGGAGCAATGCCAAATCCTGAACTAGTTATGATTGCCCCGAAATGTGGAAGAAATGTGGTTTTCCAGCTCTTTTCAAGCAGATTTGGGTTTTGCTTTGGTTTTTCATCTTTCCCAGAAGGTTACACCACAACACAACTGTAGGGGACCAGCCAGATGGATCATTTCGCCTTCCCATGTCTGACAATTTTATCTTCATATCCAAGTAAAGATTGAACTGACATAAAGGTAAAGTTTCAGCAGACTCAGATGTTAATAGACTGCTGCCCCTCCTTTGAGGGGAGAGTTAACTGGTTGTGATTTAACCTGAGGATCACCATACCTCAAGTGAGGAGCAAGATTAAAAAAGCAGGGCCTTCGCAGATAACCTCAACCAGCATGGGAATTTAACTGGCCATATTCTGTCGCTAATTTACCCCTTTCCCTTTTTGGGAAAGAAGAGAGGCACAAGCACCTTTTACAATCACATGACAGTCCAAAGCAGTGTTCAGCACTAGATCCCCTACATTTTGCAGTCAATATTAGGGCAATGTATAAGAAGTTTGCAGACAACACAAAAATTGCTTGCACTCCCGATAGCGAGGAGAATCGCTGCAAACTGCGGGAAGATATCAATGGAATGATCAAATGGGCAGAAAAATGACAATTGAAAGTAAACCCAGAGAAACGTGAGGTGATGCATTTGGACGGGTCAGACAAGACAAGGGAATACAGAAAAAATGGGAGGATACTGAGAGGTGTCAAGGTAGTAAGGGACCTTGGACTGAATGTCCACGGATCCCCAAATATAGCAGGACATGTTGATAGATGATTAAGAAGGCAAATGGAATCCTTTCATACAGTAGCCAAGGCATAGAATAGAAGAATAGAGAGGTTATGTTGGAAGTATAAAAAACATTAGATTGTAACTGAGTACTGTGTGCAGTTCCTACACCTCAACACAAAAAAGATGGAATTGCATTAGAGAAGATATAGAGGAGATATACGAGGATGTTATCAGAACTGGAAAATTGTGGCTATGATGAAAGATTGGGTAAGCTGGTGTTGTTTTCCTTGGAACAGAGGAGCCTGAAGGCAAATTGGATTGAAGTGTACAACATTGTGAGGGCCTGGATAGAACAGATGGGAGCAGTCTCTTTACTTTAGCAGAGAGGTCAGTGACCAGGCAGCATAGGTTTAAAGTCATAGATAGACATAAAGGTTTACAGCATGGAAACAGACTCTTTGGCCAATTTGTCCATGCTGCCCTTTTTTGTTTAAAACCCCTAAGCTAATCCCAATTGCCTGCATTTGGCCCCTATCCCTCTATACCCATTGTATCCATGTAATTATCTAAATGCTTCTTAAAAGATAAAATTGTACCCGCCTCTACTACTACTTCTGGCAATTAGTTCCAGACACTCACCATCCTCTGTGTGAAAAATTGTCCCTCTGGACACTTTTGTAATTCTCCCCACTCACCTTAAACCTATACTGTCTAGTTTTAGACTCCCCTACGTTTGGGACAAGATATTGACTATCTAGCTGATCTATATCCCTCATTATTTTATAGACCTCGATAAGGTCACTCCTCAGCCTCCTATGCTTCAGAGAAAAAAGTCCCAGTATTTTCAGATCTCCTTCTAACTCAATCCATCAAGTCCCGGTAGCATTTTAGTAAATCTTTTCTGCACTCTTTCTAGATTAATAATATCTTTTCTTTAATAGGGTGACCAGAATTGCAGACTGTATTCCAAGTGTGGACTTATCAATATCTTGTACAACTTCAACAAGGCACTCCAACTCCTGTATTCAATGCTCTGACCGATGAAACCAAGCATGCTGAACGCCTTCTTCACCACTCTGTCCACCTGTGACTCCACTTTCAAGGAGATATGAACATGTACCCCTAGATCTCTTTGTTCTGTAACTCTCCCCAGTGCCCTACCATTACCAATTAAGTCCTGCCCTAGTTCAGTCTTCCAAAATGCATCACTTTGAATTTGTCTAAATTAAACTCCATCTGCCATTCATCAGCCCACTGGCCCAATTGATCAAAATCTTGTTGCAATTGGAGATAAAGTACTTCACTGTTCACTGTGTCACAATCTTAGCTTCATCTGCAAACTTACTAACCATATGCCCTATATTCTTATCCAAATCATTAATATAAATAACAAATAACAGTAGGCCCAGCACTGCTCCCTGAGGCATACTGCTGGTCTCCAGTTTGAAAAACAATTCTCCACAACTATCCTCTGGCTTCTGTCAAGAAGCCAGTTTTGTATCCATTTAGAAACCTCACCCTGGATCCCGTGAGATTTAACTTTATGCAACAACATACAATGCAGTACGTTGTCAAAATGATTGGTAGAAGAAAGTAGAGGGGATATTTTTTCACTAGAGGATTGTGGGGTCTGCAACTCATTTCTTGAAAGAGTGGTAGGAGAAAGAAACCCTCACCTCATTTAAAATGTGTCTGAATACGCACCTCAAGTGCTATAACCTACAGGACTATAGACCAAATGTTGGAAAGTAGGGTTAGGCTGGGGTGGTTCATTTTATAGCCAGTACTTAGACAATGGCCCAAAGAGTGTCTTTCTGTGCTGTAAACTTTCTGATTACTATTTTTTCATTGTGGTCACTGTTGCAGAATAGGACATCTCTCAACTAGAAAGTAGTTCAATAAATGAGATCATTTGATTAAGATGTTGGTTGAGGAATAAATGTTTATCTGGACACCTTTGTTGCACATTTTTTGGAATAGTTTCATGGAACGTTTTAGCCTTTTTTTCACTTCCAAGTCAGAAACGCAAAATAAGGAAAGTTCCTGGCTCCAAAAACCCCAGTCGAAGGAAAGAGAAAACATATTTCCTCATCTTCCCCTATCTTTCTATCTGTCACATTTTGTTCCGATGGGGAAGGTGGGGATGGATGTTAATAGGTGTTGTGCTTCCCAACCCTGGAAAGAGGTTGGAAGTGGCCTCATTAAAGGGCCCACTTTGATAATAAGGGACTTAATCACAGCTATTAAAATAACAATAAAACCAAAAATAGTCCTCCAATGTAACTCCTCACACCCTTTCACATGCCCCATCCATGTCAAACCAAGTCACTTGATGCCTTTATTAATCCTCCCATTTACTACTCATACCCATTTTTATGATGATATAAAGTCACTAAGTACTCATAATGGATTGTGCTGCCACATTAAGGACTCACCTATTGAGACCTGGCATAGGTACACCTAGACAGAGGCTGAAATACTGCAATCCCTTACAAACAAATTGCAACATGTACCAAACTCTACTCTTTACCACCCTCATTACCCTTCACACTCTATACCAATGTAAGCTTCCCTACCAAGCTCCATGGCCCTTTATAGTCCCATGCCAACTTAAGATTAACCTATGCAACCTATCCATCAGTCCTCTGTGCCAACTCTTACAGTTACAGCATCATTGACAGACATCATTTACCCATGCTGAAATGAAATAAAAAGGTAAAATTCTGGTTGTCTATTGATGACTTCGCTACTTTAAAAAAAATTCATAAAACCCCATTCACAATACTTACATTACTTCAACTATGCAATCTCTTAAGAACAAAGAAAACAGCACGGGAGACAGGCCCTTCGGCCCAACAAGCCCGTGCTGCCACCCCGATGTTCCCAGCTCTACCTGTGGATCCCTGTCTATGTATATAGATCTATGGACTAAAAACAAAATTTGAGACAATTTAAGAAGAATTTGTTTTGCCAATTAGCCTAAGAGCACAGCTTTGGGATGTGGGAGGAAACCGGAGCAAGCACGGGGAGAATGCGCAAACTCCCACAGACAAAGGCCCAAATCCATGTTTCTGCACAGCACAGCGATAGTCACTGAGCTGTCATGTAGAGGAAATATCTGTATTCGTAGCTCCACATCAAACAGAGACTATCGCTGTTGCTGTGCAGACACATGGATTTGGGTCTGTGTCTGCGGGAGTTTGCGCGTTCTCCCCGTGGTTGCGTGGGTTTTCTCCGGGTGCTCCGGTTTCCTCCCACATCCCAAAAATGTTCTCTTAGGCTGATTGGGTAACAAATTGTCCCTATATTGGTCTCTATATGTCATTAAGACGTTAGGACGGCGGCGCGGGCTCGTTGGGCCGAAGGGCCTGTTTCCCGTGCTGTGTTGTTCTTTGTTCTTTGTTCTTTGTATAACCATATGGAACTGTTGAGCAAACTGTGACAGGTATCCCACTGTGACAATGATAGAAATATAGAAGCATAGAAAATAGAAGTAGGAATAGGCTATTCGGCCCTTCGAGCCTCTGCACCATTCATTATGATCATGGCTGATCATCAGAATCAATGTCTTGATTCCACCTTTCCCCCCTCCCCCGGCATATCCCTTTAACCAAAAGCTATATCTAATTCCTCCTTGAAACCACACAAATGTTTTTACTTCAACTATTTTCTGCGGTAGTGGATTCCGCACATTTAAGAAACAAAGAAGTGAAGAAATTTCTCCTCACCTCATTTCTAAAACATTTACTCTTTTCCTCAAACTACAACCCCCAGATCTGGACTCCCACCACCATTAGGAGCATTCTTTCTCAATCTACCCTGTGTAATATTTTTCTCTCAAATCCTTTCTCACTCTCCTAAACTTGAATTAACATCCTAACTGATTTAGTCTTTCCTCAAATGACAGTCCTGCATCCTAAGAATCAGCCTGGTAAACGTCACTGCACTCCCTCTACTGCAAGATCATCCTTCCTCAGATAAATGTGTACATAGTACTCCAGGTATGGTCTCACCAATAACCTATACAATTGTAGTAAAACGTCCCTATTCCAAAATCTGTTTGCAATCAAAGCTAACATAACAATTACCATAGTTTGTGGAATCAGTCATGCACTACAAATCCCACAATTATATCCCTCAGGATGATGCCAACAGAGTGAAATGACATGCACAGATTTTCTTTGTGGTTTTAAGGCTGATAAAATTGGATAGCCTAAAGTGAAGAATTGGCCATATTAAAATCAAACACAATCAAACCTCGGGCAGGCCAATTGTACAATACACAAGCCTGAATCATCAATCACCCATCAAAGGTCATTACACCCTACTGAACTTAGCAGGACATCATCGCACCCCATTGAAATGCACCAGCCTATTGTTAGAAGCACTGATCGGGCTTTGTTAACTGTATCTGATAACAGGTTACATGTAAGCAGCAGCATGGAGATGCACACCTGAGGGCAGACCCTGGTGTCCTGTCAGGCAGACATCAAGAAACCCACTGGGTATTGGAACCCCCTCCTGGCCTCCTCATTGGCCGAAAGCCAGAGAAGTTTCTGGAAAGGCAAGGTGAAAAAGGAACACATTTTCAGGCACAGCAGTGAAGACTCAACAACTGAGGCAAACTTGACAAGCCGGAAGAACCAGGGAAGGAAGGAAGAAGCTGCCATCGAGACTCACCTTCATGACGACAGACCAGAGGGACTCAGAGAATCAAGCCTGCAGTTTTTGTGGGTAGTACACTTGAATTTGGGGTATCCTCTTGTTTTATGTGAGTAATTTAAGGGTTAGTAGTGTTATTATTAATAAACTTGTTGAATCTTTACTTGGGTTTGTCCTTTGTCCATCTGGCAAATAAAGGCACCAGGATAAAACCTTAGAGTAGACAAACTGGTTGAAAGTATCTGAGAATTCATGGGTACAACAACATTGCTGACTGGATTGATTGGGGATCCTCACCTCCATTCCCAGTAATGGAACCAATAGCACCACCTAATCCAGCTCAGGAAACTCAGTCTCAGCTCCTTATCCTATTACCATCTCAATAAGCCCAGTCACTAATTCGGGTCCTGTACCAATAAATCCGGTCACCACCCGATGATAGGATGGGCAGAACCATAGTGTGACTTACATAACTCCATACATCATGACACAGCTCACTGACATAGCTAAAGCAATTGGAATATTTGAACCCTCCGGGGATCCATATGCTCTCTTTGACCAGGTCACCCAATATTGTGATTTAAACGGCTTAGGCAAGGCAGAAGAGGTTAAACTTATTCTGTTATGTTTAAGTCCTGCCATCTGTTCCGCCTTACCCGAACCTCAGAACGTGTCTTGGGGAACCTTACCAGAAACGAAGGCAGCCATTCTGGCTGCCATTGTCTACAACAGGGATGACCTGGTCCAAGGCTTAAACAAGAACAAAGAACAACACAGCACCGGAAACAGGCCCTTCGGCCCAATGAGCCCGCACCGCCGTCCTAACGTCTTAATGACATATAGGGACCAATTTGTTACCCAATCAGCCTAAGAGCACATTTTTGGGATGTGGGAGGAAACCGGAGCACCTGGAGAAAACCCACGCAACCACGGGGAGAACGCGCAAACTCCCGCAGACACAGGCCAAAATCCATGTGTCTGCACAGCATCAGCGAAAGTCCCTGAGCTGTCATGGTGCCCATCAGATGGTCCAGTTTAAGCATACACTAACGACGTGAAGCACTAGGCCACTCCTGAAGCAACATCCAAGAGCAACTCTCGCACGACCTGCCGCATGCATGACCTTGTTGGTCAACAAGGTGGACCGAACTTCCTGTGGAAACAAATAGGATATTTAAACAGTCCTACTATATCCCTCTATTTGCAGACCGCTCATGTGGCTGTCCAAGAGACCCTTAAACAACCCTAGCGTGCCTGCTCCCACCACCTTACTCGGCAGTGCATTCCACACCCCCACTACCCTTTGTGTGAAAAACTGCCCTCTAATATTCGTCTTATACATAGTCCTCCTCATCCTAAGGCCATGACCCCTCGTTCTATCCTTTTCTAATGGTGGAAAAAGCTTACCACCATTTCCTCTATCTATACCCCTCATAATCTTATATACCTCTAATAGATCCCCTCTCAGCCAACGTCTTTCAAGGGTAAACAACCCCAGTGCGTTCAATCTTTCCTCGTAAGGCAGCCTTTCCATACCAGGCAGCGTCCTGGTAAATCTCCTCTGCACTCTCTCCAGGGCCTCCACATCCTTCCGGTAGTAAGGCGACCAGAACTGGACGCAGTACTCCAAGTGAGGCCTAACCAACGTTCTACACACTTGCAACATTAGACTCCTACTCTTGTATTCTATACCTCTTCCTATGAAGGCTAACATACCATACGCTTTCTTTATCACAAATTCCACCTGTACTGACACCTTTAGAGACTTGTGAACCTGCACCCCCAGGTCTCTCTGCATCTCTATACTCCGGATAGTTTTACCTTTTATCCTATAACTCCCTGCTACATTTTTCCGGCCAAAATGCATCACCTCGCATTTATCCAGATTAAATTCCATTTGCCATCTATCTGCCCAATCTACCAGCCTATCTATGTCATGTTGTATTGCCTGGCACTGCTCCTCAGTTCCTGCCAATCCAAGCATCTTAGTGTCATCAGCAAATTTGCTGATCACACCACCTACCCCCTCTTCCAAGTCATTTATATAAACCACAAATAGAAGAGGTCCTAGTACTGAGCCCTGTGGCACACCACAACTGCCAATAAAAGAGAGGGGAGCACCCAACAGCTTATGCTGGCCGACTATGGAAAATTGTGATTTACTGCCCATTAAATCCAATCCAATTAAAGGTACGTCACCGATCCACATGGATGGCACACACCATTGAGGGGAGTCAGAAAGCCTTTTGACCCTGATGATATGAGTCAATTTCAGGCACAATGTGACAAAACCTACGAAAAGGCACAGTGTGCTGTCAATGAGAGAGAGGCTGCGCTGCAACAGGTAGAGAGTTTTGACCCTGATGATAATACACACAGAGAAACCTGAACCATCTACAAAATGACGTGTGTGTGGGAACAGGAAGTCAGACAAACAGATACCCCCCAAGTCCACAAAACACAGATTGATGAACCCGATCCACACAGTCCTGGCTCTGGTTTCGTGTAACAAAGGGGGCGATAGAAACAGTGGACAGGGAAACTCACCCCCATATACCCCTGCCAATCATTTATACGAAGACCGCAGCCCTGTGCAGAACCTGATATATTCCCAACCCCAGGTATAGGGAACAAGATAAAACAATCCCAGATATGCACCCCCCAAGCACAGTGTTATAACTGCAGGTAAGCTAATCATTTTGCCCGGGACTGTAGGGTACCAAATTTCAGGGGACCAGCAAACTCTGCACACCCATACATCCCTGCTGATTGCTGACACAGGAAACTACAATGCTGCATGGGACAGAAGCCCAATTCCCGACACCGAGAACAATGCAGAACTGAGCCCAAAGGCCCACGCCCACAGGTGCAATGTTATACATTGCGGCAACCCAACCATTTTGCCCGCAACTGTAGGGTGCAACCCAACTACCCCACACAACATCTCAGTGATTCCCCCATGATGGACCCCGACCCATGCCTCTCAAAGAATTAACCCGACAAGCCACCATAACCTCCACCCACTACCCCCAGGACCAGCACAAGAATTTGTTGTTCCTGCCCCAATTTACAGGGTTTCAGGAATAAAACCCTAACCCAGGGGACCACAACCAAAAGGATAGGACATCCCTTATCTGCTGTGGTGCCCCTGATATCGAGACTCCCGGAATCATTTGACCTGGCGCTCACTACCAGAGGTGGTAATGCAGTGGGTATCTGGCAGTCAAAGCCTGTCCACGTAGGTTCCCTCCACTAAGAAAGAATCAGGACATCAAAGTCCAGATTATAAATAGCTTTATCACTCTCACATCAGCCAATTGAAGAGGGTTTCTTATCTGCCCATATTATACTGCGTCATAATCTTCCCATACATCACAGTTTGGATGTGGAATGAAAAATCTATTGTTATACTGTTCCATAGTTCCAACAAGGACACATGCCACATACCCAACATTTTATTTTCATGCTCTGCAAGCTCCTTACCCCATCAACCCCATTAACATTGATTGCCAACCAACTCTTTGTATGACATATTGGGCCTTTATTCATTTACTTATTTTTTTAAATAGAAGGGAGTCATATGACATTCTTGTAAAGAAAAGAGAAAGAGAGTCAGGTATTAATAAGAATTAAGAGGTGCTACCTTGATCTCGCCCAGAATGAACTACATATTTCTCTGCTATCTGGGGTTCTTCATCTCAGACCGAACCACAGTGACCACCTCAACCAAAGATCAGAAGAGCAGCCTATGATACCCCGATGTATGTGATTCAACCCACCACATGCAGGCAAATGTGAGGATGGCATCCTATGGGTACACTCCAGTAAGAGTATCACCAATGGATGTAATAACCAAAGAGTGGTCTACAGGAAAGATAATGGGAGATCTGATTACTGCTCCCTAAGGATGATCCTCACTAGTGACTGGTGGGCATACACTAACCATGGGTGCATGGAACTAGCCTGTCTAGCCCATTGTCCAGAAAACGGCTGGAAAATCTCAGCATGTCTGGCAGCATCTGTAAGATGAGAAAAGAGCTGATGTTGAGTCCAGATGACCCTTTGTCATGGCTTCGATAAAAAATTGTCTGAACTCAAAACATCAGTTCTTTTCTCTCCTTACAGATGTTGCCAGATACGCTGAGATTTTCCAGCATTTTCTCTTTTGGTCCCCAGGGTATTACCTGTTTGTCTTGATTACCAGACCAGTGATATCCTTGCACACACTCACACTCCAATTTGTGAGAAATCCTTTAGTGCTCTTTCATTGTTTTAGGACACAACTTAAAACCCACATCTTTACCCAGACTTTTGTTCATTCTACCCTAATACTTTATTATGTAGTCAAATTTTATTCAATAATAAACCTGTGAAGTATCTCAGGATATTTTACATATTAAAGATACTACATGGATGTAAATTGCTATTGTTGCTTTATAAATATAAGTAGTATTGTTTTAAGTGATTTTTTTTCACCTTTGAAGGATATTCCATGTAGAAAAGCACAATTTATTCAACCTTTGGTCCAGAAATGCCTTGATTGTTGTGTACCAATAAAACTAAAATCACAGTAATTAAAGTTGACATCTGTCAAGGTTAGACTACTGAGCTTCGGGCTCACTGCTTTATACAAACTTGCGTAAATCAATGAAAAGTGTTGAGCTGAGCTTCGATGTTACATTGGTTTACTTGCTAAAGAGCACAGCAAAGCTTTTATCAAATCTTTAGTTAGTTTACTAACATGAGTTGACCTAAACGCTGGCAAGACATATTGTTGCAGATATTGTGGGGGAATTTTAACTTGTAACCTACCCTGCTGAAACTCTCAGGAATTCATGGAATGCCAATTTTACACTCACTGATTTTACTCTCCTGCTGACTTTGCAATACATTGTATATTCAGCGAAGACAATCAGTGTGAAGCAAACATGGTGAAGGGAATGGGAGGATTGAGAAGGTGTTAAAATTGCCACCAAAGCCATTGAAGGTGCAAAGAGGAAACTGGGTGCAAGACAGCAAAGAATATAATAATGAGCTTGGATCTGTATCATTGAATTAAAACTGTGGTGCAGGAGGATGGAAGAAGTATAAAATAAAAAATGCAGCAGTAATATATTCAAAACCCAGACAGAAGATCAAGCTGGGTAATTAAACGTCAATCATTCCAACATTGATTGATGGGAAAATTGAGGGAATGAAAGGGCAGAATTTCCAAGTTTGCAGCTGATACAAGGCTTGGGAATGTAGTAAACAATGAGAAAGATGGTATAACGCTTGAGGAGGATGCAGACAATCTGGTAATGCAGGCGGTGACATAGCAGATGGCATTGAATGCACAGAAGAGTGAAGTGATTCATTTTGGAAGGATGATTGGGAAAATCAATACAAAACAAAGGTAACAATTGTAATAGAGGCATAGGAATATAGCCCAGGGTCTTACAGTCTCATCCATTGCGGGACAGGGAGCTCTCGCTGAAAGTCAACAGACCTTTTGCTGCTTCGTAGATTTTCCATCCCACCCACAATGATTCCAGCAGGGGACCAGAAAATCCTGGCCATAGATTTGGGAATGTGTGTACATGGATCTTTGTACAAAGCAGGTCTAGTTGAAAACGCTGTTAAAATGTGAGAGATCCTTCATTTTGTTCATAGAGAAATAGAGTACAAAAGCAAGAAAGATGTGCTAAATATTTATAAAATACTGGTTAGACCTCGGTTGCAAAATTGTATTTAAACCTGGGCATCACTTTTGAAAGGATGTCAATTCTTTAGGGAGAGAGGAGATTTATTGGAATGGTATCAGGCACGAGGAGATTTCAGGTATCTGGTGAGATGGAGAAGCTGTGATTGTTCTTTTTCCTAAGTCAAACAATGAAAATTACAGCACAGAAACAGGCCCTTCAGTCCTCCAAGCCAGAACCGACCATGCTGCCCAACTGAACTAAAACTCCAGACCCTTCCATAAAGAAGTTTGAGAGGACGCTCAATAGAGGTGTATAGGACAGCACAATGACAAAATGGTTAGCTCTGCTGCCTCACAGCTCCAGGGACTTGGGTTCAGTTTGCATGTTCTCGCTGTGTCTTGTGTGGGTTTCCTCCAGGTATTCTGGTTTCCTCCCACAGTCCCAAGCTGTGCAGTTAGATGGATTAACCATGGGAAATGTATGAGATTCAGTAAAGTCTGGCAACACCAATTTCAAATCCAACCAATTTATTTGATAGTAAATCTGCGAGCTTTCAGCCTTTGTGGCCTTCGTCAGGCGAATGAGGTGTTCTGGTCTCCAAAAGCTCTCATTCTGGGCTCTCATTCCACGTACTCCCCGCATTGGAGATCTCTACTGCCTCCCAAAGATACACAAGGCAAACATACCTGGATGTCCCATCGTATCGGGCAATGGGACCCTGTGTGAGAACATCTCCGGCTATATCGAGGGCATCCTGAAACCCATTGAACAAAGAACCCCCAGCTTTTGTCTTGACATTACGGACTTCCTACAGAAACTCAGCACACATGGAGCAGTTGAACCAGGGACACTCCTTGTCACAATGGATGTCTTGGCACTCTACACCAACATCCCCCACGACGATGGTATTGCTGCAATTGCCTCAGTACTCAATGCCAACAACTGCCAGTTTCCGGATGCAATTTTACAACTCATCCGCTTCATCTTGGACCACAATGTCTTCACCTTCAACAATCAGCTTTTCATCCAGACACACGGAACAGCCATGGAGACCAAATTTTCACCTCAATATGCCAACATCTTCATGCACAGGTTTGAACAAGACTTCTTCACCACACGGGATCTTCAACCAAGGTTATATACTAGATACATTGATGACATTTTTTTCCTTTGTACTCATAGTGAACAATCATTGAAATAACTGTATGATGATATCAACAAATTCCATCCCACCATCAGACTCACCATGGACTATTCTCCAGAATCAGTTGCATTCTTGGACACACACATCTCCATCAAGGACGGTCACCTCAGCACCTCACTGTACCGCAAACCGACAGACAACCTCACAATGCTCCACTTCTCCAGCTTCTGCCCTAGACACATTAAAGAAGCCATTCCCTATGGATAAGCCCTCCGTATACACAGAATTTGCTCGGATGAGGAGGATCGTGACAGACACTCCAGACACTGAAAGATGCCCTCGTGATAACAGGATATAGCGCTCAACTGATCAAGCGACAGTTCCAACGTGCCACAGTGATAAACCGCACTGACCTCCTCAGAAGACAAACACGGGACACAGTGGACAGAATACCCTTTGTTGTCCAGTACTTCCCTGGTGCGGAGAAGCTACAACATCTTCTCCGGAGTCTTCAACATATCACTGATGACGATGAACATCTCGCTAGGGCCATTCCCACCCCCCCACTTCTTGCTTTCAGACAACCGCACAACCTCAAACAGATCATTGTTCGCAGCAAACTACCCAACCTTCAGGAGAACAGTGACCACAATACCACACAACCCTGTCACAGCAACCTCTGCAAGACATGCCAGATCATAGACATGGACGACATCGTCAAACGTGAGAATACCATTCACCAGGTACACGGTACATACTCTTGCAACTCGGCCAACGTTGTCTACCTAATACGTTGCAAGAAAGGATGTCACGAAGCATGGTACATTGGGGAGACCATGCAGACACTACGACAGTGGATGAATGAACATCGCTCAACAATCACCAGGCAAAACAGTTCCCTTCCTGTGGGCGAACACTTCAGCAGTCATGGGCATTCGGCCTCCGACCTTCAGGTAAATGTTCTTCAAGGGGGCCTTCACGACACACGACAGCGCAGAGTCGCTGAGCAGAGACTGATAGCCAAGTTCCGCACACATGAGGACGGTCTTAACAGGGATCTTGGCTTCATGCCACACTATCTGTAACCCCCATGACTTGCCTGGGTTAGCAAAAAAGCTCACTTACTGTGCTGTCTGGAGATAATACACATCCCTCTAACCTCTGCTGTTAGCCACTTTAAGATTTGAATGGCAGGTTAGGTGTAAGGATTCGCATTCTAATCAGCAATCTGTAAACTGTCTGTGCTGATATGTGTGCTTTTGGAGACCAGAACACCTCATTCGCCTGACGAAGGCCACAAAAGCCGAAAGCTTGCAGACTTACTATCAAATAAATCAGTTGGATTTAAAATTGGTGTTGCCAGACTTTACTGAGTTTACCCCAGTCCAACGCCAGCACTCTACATCAAATGTATGAGATTACAGGGATAGGTTGGGGTAGAGAGCCCGGGTAAGATACCTGTCAGAGAGTTGATGCAGGCTCAATGGGCTGAATGACCTCTTCTGCACTGTAGGTATTCTGTGATTCTAAAATTATGAATTGTGTTGATGGAGTATATCAGAAGAAATAAGTCTAGTGGTATAAGGAAGTATTTGACCAAGTCCCATGAAGAGTTGATTATAATAGTCTGTGATATCATAGACAGGAATGATAAGTGATATACTTCAGGACAGTCTAATTGAAAGTAAGAAGGAAGCAAGTACAGTCAGGAGTGTGTAAGAATGTTCTCCATAATCTATAAAACATTAAAATAGTTTTTAGAAGTGTTTGTATCTAGCAGTCTTTGGAACTCATTCAAAATATTCTGATCCAGCAACTTAATAATATCAGCTGAAAGAATATAATTCTGGAAGAGGAGGGAACTTAGGAGTCTATATGCACAAATTGTTGAAGGTGGGAAGACAGGGTAAGAGTGAGAATAATAAAGAATGCAGGATCCTGGGCTTTATAAATAGCAGCAGAGAGTATAAAAACAAAGGTGGTTATGTTAAATTGCCTTACACTTAGTTCAGTCTCAACTGGAGCATTGCATCCAATTCTGGGCATCACACTTTATGAAGGATGTAATGGTCCCAGGGATGAGGAACTTCAGTTATGTAAATAGGTCAAAGAACTTGGAGTTCATCTCCTTGGAAAAGAGAAGGTTTAGAGCAGATGTGACCAAAGTGTTGAAAGTTTTGAGGGGTCTACACAGAATAGATAGGGAGAAATTTCTCTCATTGATATCAGGATGGAGAGCTAGCAGGCACCAATTAATGGTACAATGCCACTTCCTTGTCAAGGAAAGCCTTACTTATGCAGATGGTGGTTTGGATCCGGAAGGCACTTCCTGAGATTATGATGAAAGGAGATTCACTTGTGGGTTTCAGAGAAGTGAATCATTATGTAAAGAAGAAAGTTGTGCGAGGCTACCGGGGAAAGGCAGGAAAGGAGAACTGGGTGAGCTGTTCTTGCAGAGATGGCTCATATGTGGTAGGCCAAATGGCCTCCCTCAGTCCTGTAACCATCTGATATTTCCATCAGTGCAGTGAGTGTCAGGAGAGAAAGGTATGCTGCTGCTTAGTCTGTAGAGACGGTATCGTGTTGACCTGGTTTGATGCTAATTCTCAATAGTGAGTCCAGCATACCCAATGGAAACTCCAATGTGAGCTTGAGATGAGTCTTTGATGTTACAGCTTCCTGATGGTTTATTATCTATTTGTTAATGTGTGGAAGGCTGGGTGCGAGACAGTTTGAAAATTGTCAAATCATTATCTGGAAACGGGTTTATATTGAGGTTTTCCCACAGATTAAAATATCCCTCCTGGCAGGAGTCAGTGACACAGACAGGCTGCAATTTTCAGGTCACAGCCATCTGCCCAAAGTCTGGTCTGTCAAATTTTCCATCTGTCCATAATGCTACCCACCATGGGCAGAATGGGAAAATCCCAGTCACTGTTGGAGCATGACATCAAAGCAGCTTTGGAATTCTTAAAGCTCAAAATGACCAAGAACCCGATGAGTTTTTTGTACAAGCAGCTATTTGTGGAGATTTGGGAGAGATAGTAAGGAGTGGAGGGCACAATGCCAACCTGCATTGGTGCAGGATGCAGTGCAGATAACAGTAAAGATGGAGAGGATTGTTCTAAAGAATGTGAAACTTACATTTGCACGGGGAAAAGCTTTCTATTTTGGCAGCAGCAATCCTCATTAATCATATGATATATATACTCCTTGGAGTGGCTGTAAGAGAAGATGGGGTGCTGGGAGTGTAAAATACGGATATGGTGTGGTGACAATGCCTATCTACATACCTATGATAGTATTTTATGAGGATGGGTAGATGTCAATGCTATGTTTCCACTGGGTGCTCCAATTTCCTCCCAAAGTCCAAAGATGTGTGGGTTAAGTACATTAGCTATGCTTAATTGACCCTTAGTGCCCCTGAATGCGTAGGTTAGTTGGATTGGCAGGATAATTATGTGGAGTTACAGGGATAGGCCTAGTTGGGATTGTTGTTGGTGCAGACTCAATGGGCCAATGGCCTCCTTCTGTGCTGTAGAATTTCTGTGATTCTATGCCAAGTGGGGAGGCTGCCAGGTAAAGACTGGTGACTTGGGGATGGTGGGAGTGGCATGTCATGTTTAGATGCCCTGTCCCCAGCAGCAGAAAGGGCCATCTCCACTTGAGCTTCCTGATCGCAGCCACCTGCCCCCCACTTTGCTGAGACTTGGGCCTGGCAAGGCCACCCTGCTTTCCTTTCAATCCAGCCACCGCCATTGCTTTTTGCCAGGGGGATGATCATAGTCCCAGCAGTCCCTTCCTGACTGACCAGTTATGAAGGATACCTTCCTACACAGGGACAAGAGCCATAACCTTGGGCAATTAATTGCCTGACAACCGTAATATCCAGTCATGGCTTCCCAGCTTACTTGGGACTTATCCAGCCTTAGGTGACATTTTTGAGCAAAGGACACTTTTGTGTTGATGCAGTAATTGGGTATCTTCTGAATTGATCTGATCTACCAGTGGGCTTGTGATAGTTAAATGAACATTAAAACAAATCTCAGCAACCCATTCTTAACAAGCAAGTCCCTGCTCCCTCAATTCATTGAAAACCAATTAGCTGGTCTCCTGTGTCCTGCTTTGTAGAAGTATTGATGCTTGTTTAACAGTATAGAATGCGGATTGAGAGACTGACAGAGCAGCAGATACCTCAAAACCCAATGGAATTGACATCCACAACTACACTGAAATGAAAAGGCATTCATTAGAATGTTATAGCTCCAGAGCAGCCTCCCTGTAGGCACTGCTAATGAACACAATGCAGCCTGCTCCACTCAAAATGTCAGCCTGCAAACAACCTCAGGAAAACGTACAAAGCACTCCTCTGTTAATTGCTGATTTAACATTCTCACTGTAATCAGAACGGTTTTATTGTGATTGGATCCGTCAATATCACAAATCCCAGGTGTGAGGTTTTCACATGCAAACCAGAATTTATCAACTGACAAGCACATCAGCCGGTTAAAACTGGCACCATGTGATCAACAGCTGAGCCACACGTTAACAGCACAGGAATCACAACCTTTCATTCCCACATCCTCCCCCCCTAAAAAACACACACACATCGGAGGAGAGAAAGCAGCCCATGAAAATGGGAAGGGTGGAGAAAGTATGCTGTATCCAAATGCCTGAAAATTATAACTTCAAAATACCGTCAACATGTCTTTATTCAGGAATACCATTTCATTCATCACAAAAAATGAAGTTTTAAAAATATTGTCCTACAGGATCCTAAAAGAGATGGATATGTTTACAGACTGGAATCTAATTGAGCAGTTTGATGGTTTAGAATAATGGATATCCAGGAGGGAGTTACAGACTGGAATCTATTCAAGGGATTCAGATGGTTTATATATGGAATAATGGATACCTAGGAATTACAAATGCTGCCACACCTGCTGAGATTTTCCAGCATTTTCTCTTTCGGTTTCTCCCAAAATCCACAAAGAGATCTATCCTGGTAGGACCATTGTGTCAGCATGTTCCTGTCCCATTGAACTTATTTGTTCTTACTTTGATTCCATCCTCATTCTTCTGCTCCATTCCCTCCCCACCTACATCCAGCATTCCTCTGCCCTACGTCATATTGACAGCTTCCAGTTCACAGGCCATAACCATCTTCTACCTCTCTACACCTCCATCCCTCTTCACTTCTGTCTTGAATAATTCCCACCTACCCACACTCTCCTCGATCCAGCTAAACTCATTTTCTCCCTGAACAGCTTCTCCTTTAACTCATCCCACTTTCTCCATATCAGAGATTCCTTGTTCCAGGCCTAGATGCGTCCCCTCCCACTGTTTCATTAGAAGGAAATCTTTAAAACACAGCAAATGAAACCACAAAAGATTTACTCCAACTTGTAAATCTTTCCCCCTGTTTTATCCCCCCTCACCTTTTTCCCCTTTGCTTCCCTTTCTCCTTTTCTCAATTTTACCTCTCTTCCTCCCATCTCCCTCCCACCCTGTCCCTCGCCCCCCACCACATCTTTATCTGTCACAATTTACCTTCTAATTTCAGCTCCTCTGTCATTTGGCCACTCACATCTTCTGCTCTCTCTAGCAACTGCAATTATTAGTCTTTCCCCTTGTTTTTGTGGCTACAACTCATTTTTCATTCCCTCATACTGCTGTATAACTATCTCTCACTTTCTATGTCTTTCAGCTTTGACAAAGGATCATCTGGACTCGAAATGTCAGCTTTTTTTTTCCCCCTGACTGGCAGGCCTGTGGAAATTTTCCAGCATTTTCTCTTTTGGGTCAATAAATACCTGGGAGTGATTTACAGACTGGAATCTAATCAAGGGGTTCAAATGGCTTATATATAAAATAATGGATACCTGAGAGTGAGTTACAGACTGGAATTTAATCGAGGGGTTCAGATAGTTTACATATACAATAATGGATACTCGGGAATGAATTACTGATTAGAATCTATTCAAGAGGTTCAGATGGTTTACGTGTAGAATAATGGATATCTGGGAGTGAATTACGGACTGGAATCTAATCGGGGTGTTCAGATAGTTTATATATAGAATAATGGATATTTGGGAATGAGTTACTGATTAGAATCTAATCGAGGGGTTCAGATGGTTTATATATTGAATAATGGATATCTGGGAGTGAATTACAGACTGGAATCTAATTGAAGGGTTCAGTAGTTTATATATAGAATAATGGTTACCCAGGAGTGAATTACAAATTGCTGTTGCTTATTAAATCATTTACTATCTGATTATTTTTGACAAGATTAACTAGATCCTTTGAAGAAAACAACTTAGTTCAGATGTAGAGAAGGATATAAATAGAAACTTTTTACCAGTTGCTTTTCCAGTTGTGGATGGAATGGCAGAGCATCAACAGGAAGGGATCAGATCGATATGCTGAGTGGAAATGATTCTGAAATGGTTTAGACAGGCGCTGAGTTGCTTTGGGATGAAATGAATTTGAACTGCAACGCTGCACCTTCTGTACGAAGTCTTAAAATGGGAATTTGGAGAAAGAAAAGGAGAAAGCAACCAAATGAATGGGGGCGCATGTAATTCAGTATAAATCAAATACTTGTGAAATTACACTTTCTGTCCTTCCTAAAGGTGAATAAGTTCCTTCTTGGACTCTTATGGTAAAACAAAAGGAAAAACAGTTAACACATAGACAGGAAAACATCAATATTACTGGATGGACACCGGAGAAAAACATTTCATAATGTCAGCCTGTCTGGTGACTTCCAGATCCTTGCAGAATACTTCAACTCTATCAGGTGTTCTTTAAGCAGCCAATGATACATAATGCATTAATGGAATGGATGTGTAACTACCAGGCAGTAGGCCCTCGTCAGCCCCTTCCTCTGCCTCAGTCACCAAAGACAGAGGCAGCTTTGGCCTATCTGTGGGCATCTCTTGTTCAGAGGCTGATACATACGAACTGGGTGTGGGGCACACATGCTTGTACCCTTGAGCTGGCTCCACCCTCTTGTGTAAGTGGTCAATATGCTTCTTTACTCAGCAGCCCTGTGCCTCCATTGTACGTGAGACTAGACTCATCCCCTCAACAACTCCCTGTCACCCAAGCAGCTCTGTCACCAAATTTCCTGAAGAAAATTAGGTTCTCAATGTTAAACAATCTGAGTGTCATGATACTCGTTCTGAGAGGGCTGCTTAGCCTCCAATCTCCTCAACGAATTTGGGAACGCTAAGTCCAAACAGGTGTGAAGGCACTGACCCCTTAGCAATTTTAAAGACATGACTGCAGTGGAAGTGTGAGGTGTGGTGTTTTAGGAGAGCAAAAAAACTTGCCAACCGCAACAGCAATGGCCTATGAGTCTGCTTCTCCATGGAAGCCCATGAACATCTTCATGGCTTTCTCTGGCTGACCTGAAATGATGAATGCCATTAGACTTGACAAAAGTCTGGAATTTGTCAGCTGTGAATGCCATTCCGTTATCTGATACCAACACTTCGGGAAGGCCATGGATCACAAAGATCTGCCTCAGTTTATCAATAGTAGGTAAAGCTGTTGTGATCTCATGAGATGAATGTCCACCCACTTGGAATGAGCATCTACTAGGATCAGGAACACGTGCCTCAAAAAACATCCAGCAAAAGGTGCATGAAGCTACAACCACTGACAGCCTGGACATACCCAGAGGTGCATGTTCACTAGTGATGGTAACACTTGCTGGGTAGGACAGCTTCCACACTGCCCAACCATTTGTTCAATTTCTCAAGCCACCAAACGTAACATCTGGGCAACAATTTCATTCTGCTCTGGCCAGGCTTGGCATTGTGTAACTCTAGGAGCTGGGACTAGTACCCCAGAGATGGTACAGTGATATGGATCCCACACAATAGCACACCATTTTTACAGGTTGCCTTGTCCCTATGATGCAATTACAACTTCATTGGGTCCATCATGTCAAAGTGCCACTCTGTTATACCATTTTCTTAACCTTCAACAGCAACTGATCCCTGCCTGTCTGTGACTTAATGTGGGCTGCTGAGACAGACAGAGTATCCAGAAAATGCAGAGCCAATACTATATCTGCAGAGCAGGCAGCGACAGTATGGTCTGTGACAGTGGAGGCGGTTTAGTGCATCTGCATTTGAAATCTGTGTCCCTGGCCTATGCTGACATGTATGGTGCCAGTAGCAAGGTCTAGCTCTACATCCTGACCGAGGCAATAGGTGGCACTGACCTATCCTCCTGGAAAAGTCCCAACAATGGTTAATTGTCTGACACAATGTTGAAGTGTCATCTATAGACGTACTGGTGAAATTTCTTCACTACATGGGGACTGTTAGGCTTTCTTTTTTGATTTGTGAATATTTTCTGTCACCTTCTGACAACTTTCTTGAAACCAATACAGTTGTACTCTCCACCCCATTTGCTGTTCTATGGGATAGAAATGTTCCAGTTCTATATGGCCAGGCATCACAAGTGACTAATAATGGATTGCTTGGGTCAATGTATACAAACAATGATGATGATTGTAAAGGCTGTTTAACTTTAACAAAAGCTTCTTCCTGCATTCTTCCCACTTCCATCACTGATGCTTTTTAAAAAGCAAGGGAGGTCAGATTGTTGATCTATTAGGCAGGAAACTTCCATAGTAATTCCAGGGAAAGAATTCAGTTCCGTCATATTCCAAGGTCCCTTAATAGCTTTCACCTTATCTTCGAGGGTAAGCAACCCCTTTGCATTCAATTCGAAACAAAGGTATGCTTCCTCATCAGCTTGAAAAGTATATTTCTCATGTTTTAAAAATATGCCAGTTTCCTTAAACTTCTCGAGGACCTCTTTTAGGTTTGCACCATGTTCATCAGGAAACACAGCTGGAATTGGAACATGGTCCAAGTACTCGGGATTCCCTGTAACAGGCTCTCCATAGTGCGCTGAAAAATGGCACAGGTTGACAAGATACCAAATGACAATCTGATGTACTGATATAACCCTTTGTGGATATTTATTGCAAATAACTTTCTAGTGTCCTTTTCCAATTTTAGTTGTCGATGATTTAGGTTGAAGTTAGTATATTTGATGATCCCCTGCTAACCAAACATAGATGTTCTCATCCTCAGAATGAGGTAACAATCCAGCTGGGTTCTCCTGCAGATCCTCACAGTACGGTCTGGTTTCAGGATAGGGATGGTGGCTGCAGCCTCTTAGAAAACTGCATCAGCTTGATTATGCCCAGGTCTTCTAAACTTCTCAGTTCTGCCTCTACTTTCTGATGTAAGGCATTTGGCACTGGACGAGCTCTGAAAAATATTGATGTGGCTTCAGTGTTTAAGTAAATTTTAGCTTTAACTCTTTTTATCAAACCCAATTTTCTCTGGAATGCACCTGATACTTATATGGGAGCTCTTGTATCTCCCATTCTGGATATGAAATATTTCTAGCCAGCTCAGTTTTATTTGTTTTAGCCAGTTCCATCCCATGAGAACGGGCTTCTGTCCTTCAATCAGCTGGCAGGATACAGGCATAAGAGCTTGTGTCCATTATTATTAGTGTCTCTCCAGTGTACTTTGCCAGAGTATGACTGAGACTTGAGAGCTGCACTTTTGCATGATAACAAAAGGTCAGGGGTTATAATGATCCTACTAAATTGAGTAACTAGTCAAAGCGTTTTGTGTCTCGAGTTTCAGGTAATATCAAACTCATCACCTGGATGTAAATCTGTGATCCGCAGCTCATTCACCTTCTGCTTCTCCTTGGCCACTATTTCATTTGCCACAAAAAAAAATGCAACCTCTCAATGTATTCTTGATCTCTGGATTGAATGGCTCTATTTTCTCAAAGTGCAACATCTTTAAAATGGAGTCTATACTCTTTCTCCTTTGAACTTTGACTTTGAGTGATTATTCTCCTCCTCCTCTAACTCTGCAATGTGGGCTTTCAATGACGCAAAGAACAAAGAACAAAGATTAGGTTTCTTCTCATCGCCAGTGTAGTAACTCGCACTGACTCAATGGCGGGATTGTTAGGCTCAAAACCGGAAAATCCCATCCGAGATCAATGGGCCTTTGCATGGTCCGTCTCCTGCCCACTACAATTCCCGTGGCAGGCAGGGTGGGAAAACTCTGTCCAATATGGCAAGTAACAAACTAAAGAATTTATTGATGAGTAGAACTATATACAACAAAGGGGTTAACAGTGCAACTCTGCAGGTCTACTTCTAACAATGCCTTGACTCTAATTGGAGCTTCCAACCCCAAGATTGCATGCCCTCACTCCCAATAGGCCCAAGTTCACGTGCTCAAACTCCATTGGTTCCAGTCTCATTAAAGGGGCCACGCAACCACAATTGTGAAATAATTTCTGTCTTGGGCAGAGACACCCAAGGTGAACCTTTCAAACCCCACCGTGAACTACTTGTCCACGTGGGGCTGTGATTGACAAGTGATGGCACATTTAGTTTGAAGTCTATCAGAGGCTTTGACTAAACTATGAAATCTCATTCTCATGGAATTTATTGAGCTCAAGTAATTTCTGTGCAATGGACTGAGGTGTGGGAGGCAAAGGTAGAGTATGTTATTTGAAGTAATCTGAAAGATGTGAGGTCGATCACTGGCTGTGTGGAGAGCAACCTATGCCTCTCACAACTGGGTTCAGTATTGGGTTTGACGTTATTCACTGGCTGTCAGTCTTCTCGATGACTCGATGAAGCATATATTTGTGTTCTTAATGCTGCTACCAGGTCACATCTGTCTGAGCACAACACTCATATAACAGGACTGCCAGCATAGGGAGAAATCTGCTCTGCTTCTTAGGCTAAATAATGGCTCCCACTGGAATTGTAGCACAGGGCACGTATGACAAACTGTGAAAGAAATCCGGAAAGCTTTCTTTCACAGAGAGTTGCTGACCATGGCTTCATTGGACACCATATGATTTATTTATTTCTCATTATAAAAGCAGCAATGTTGGCAGTTTAGAGAGATTTCCCTCTGTGAAAACTCTTGTCTCTTGGAATAGTCCTGCTTCTGCTGCAATACTATTTTTGAACAATCTGCTGAAATTTGTGTTTCGATCACCCTGGATTTCATTTGTTATCCTGTTGTCATCGAACCGTCAAGTAAAAAAAGAAGCCCTTTGGCCCATTGTTCCTGTGCCTGTGGGGATGGCCTTGTCCACACATCCCCCACCCCACTTCTTGCCTTTTAGCAACTGCACGACCCCAAACAGACCATTGTCCACAGGAAACTACCCAGCCTTCAGAAGATCAGTGACCTTAATACCACACAACGCTGCCGCAGCAACTTCTGCAAGACGTACCAAATCATTGACACAGATGCCATCATCTCACGTGAGAACTCTTGGTACATTTTCACGTCCACTACCTGATATGTTGCAGGAAAGAATGTCCCAAGGCATGGGACATTGGGGAGACCATGCAGACGCTACGACAACAGATGAATGAACACCGCTCAACAATCACCAGACAAGACTGTTCTCTTCCTGCTGGGGAGAACTTCAGCGGTCACGGGTATTTCATCTCTGATCTTTGGGTAAGCGTTCTTCAAGGCGGCCTTTACCACACGCAACAACACAGAGTCGCTGAGCAGAGACTGATAGCCAGATTCCCCCGCACATGAGCATGGTCTCAACCGGGGTCTTGGGTCTGTATCTTTAAGATTACCTGTAAAGATTTGCATTCCAACCATTATTTTGTAAATTGAGTTTGTGTTTTTTTTGTGAACAGAACTCCCACTTACCTGATGAAGGAGCAGTGCTCCGAAAGCTAGTGGTTTTTGCTACCAAATAAACCTGTTGGACTTTAACCTGGTGTTGTGAGATGTCTTACTGTGTTTTTGGTTTATACAGCTGTCCCAGTTTGTACTGTCAAAAAAAATTTGTGTGTTAAAAAGTGGCGTATGATGCTCTTCAGACACAGAAATCGTGACTCATGATCAGTCCATACTGATTCAGATGGAAGCAGATAAACTGGCTACTACTTGCTCATTTCTATAAGTAGAGGTACAAGAATGCTTCAGGTTTCTGGCTGCCTATATGTTCAGCAGGGGGCAGGCAGTGTGCACTTATGGCACATTGGTGCAACCAACCTCTTATAGTGAAGGTGTTGGAGAGACAAAAGGGAATCAGGTGGGCTCTTGAAGACCGCATTCAGAGGGCAGATGGCCAAGATGGTCAACTGCCAGAGTCTAGGCAGCTGTGCCACGAGAATCTAATGAGTTCAAGTAGATGGTCAAGGTCAGTGAATGTATCTTCACATCAGGTTTCCCGTCTAGCTTGGCCACAAATTCTTCGTACTGGTCAGTGCACCACACCCCCACCACTCACTCATCAGCACTCTCTAGCACTCAGGATTGATGTCTAACAACCAGATATACCACCACACCCTTGCTCACTTACCCATACTGGCAGCCTCACACCCACCTCTCACCATCTCCTCCAAGCTCTGGTTATTCATCCATAGCAGGTACATCACCCAAACGCAGTACTCAACAACCACAGAAGTTCTGCATACACATCAGCTTCAATAATGGATATTAGGACTGAGAATATGAAACATTTTTTCACTCAGTGGGTGGTGAATCTTTGGAATTCTCTGCCCCAGAGAGCTGTGGAGGCTCAATTATTGACTCTGTCCAAGCCTGAGATCAATGGATTTCTACATATCAAAAAACATCAAGGGAACAGGAATAGCATGAGAGAGTTCCTTCTGACTGCTCCTTTAGGCGAAGTTTGGATAGCTCGCTCAGCTAATCTTTTAGATGGGTGAAAAGGCACAGTTCCAATGTGCTTTATAGAACATAGAACATTACAGCGCAGAACAGGCTCTTCGGCCTTCGATGTTGCGCCTACCAATTAAGAAAAAGCAATGACCCTCTAACCTAAACCATTCCCTTTTCGTCCGTAAACTTATCTACTAACCTCTTAAACGCCACCAAACTTGGCGCATCTACAACTGCAGCAGGCAGGGCATTCCATACCCTTACCACCCTCTGGGTAAAGAACCTACCTCTGACATCCGTCCTATAACTACCACCCCTTAATTTAAAGCTATGTCCCCTCGTGCTAGCTTTCTCCATCCTAGGAAAAAGGCTATCACTGTCCACCCTATCTAAACCTCTAATCATCTTATATGTTTCAATAAGGTCTCCTCTTAGCCGCCTTCTTTCTAACGAAAACAACCTCAAATCCCTCAGCCTCTCTTCATAAGACCTGCCCTCCATACCAGGCAACATCCTGGTAAACCTCCTCTGTACCCTCTCCAATGCCTCCACATCTTTCTTATAATGTGGGGACCAGAACTGCACACAATACTCCAAGTGCGGCCGCACTAGAGTTTTGTACAGTTGCAACATGACGTTGCGGCTCCGAAATTCAATCCCCCTACCAATAAAAGCTAAGACTCTGTATGCCTTCTTAACAACCTTATTGACTTGATTGCCAACTTTCAGGGATCTATGCACATATACACCAAAATCCCTCTGTTTTTCACACTATTAAGAGTCCTACCATTAGCCCTATACTCTACACATTTGTTATATCGCTGAGTTTTGAAAATCCGCATTTATGAATACAGTTCATTGTCAGATGATAGAATTTGCATTTAATAATAAAAACAATCTGGAAGTAAGCATCTACTAATGACCATGAAACCGTTGTTGATTGTCAGAAAAACTCATCTGGTTCATTAATGTCCTTTAAGGAAGAAAATCTGCTATCCTTATCTAGTCTGGCCTACATGTAACTCCAGATCCACAACAATGTTGTTGACTCTCAACTAGGGATGGGCAATAAATGCTGGCCAGCCAGCAATGCCTATGTCCCATGAATGAATTTAAAAAAAAATCAGTATGACTTCAAGTATTCCATAGGTGGAAAAACATTGGTGTAATCTTTCAGTGGTAATATGTGATATAGGACACTTCACCTCAAAAACAATGAACAGACATATTTTTCCCATGGATGGATCAACATAATCAATATGGAATCATGCCCATGTCTGGTCAGACATTCCCAAGAGTGCAGTGGAGCAGCATCAGGTAATTGGTGCAATTGGCACTGTTCATAGTGCATGACTAGGCGCTTGATGTTGGCATCAATGCCAGATCGCCACACATCTTCATCTTTGTGATGTCCAAATGAGCACTGTATAATTCCATTAGAAGCGGCTGTCTGCCTGGTACAGGGATGACTATTCTTATTCTCCAGCGTATGATATCATCCTGGCAACTCAATTCATCCTTGCAGGTAACAAATGGTTTCATTTCTTTAGAAACTGGCTCATTGGCCCATCCTGGGAGTATCTTGTGCCTCGCTTTGGGTAGAAGTTGATCCTTTCTGATCCAGTACCTCATTTGTTTTGCTAAGACTGGCAATGTGTCAAAATAATTCAATGCCATAACCATTTCCTGTGATTCTGGAGCATCTATGACACTTTATCGTAAAGGTAGCCAGCTAAATGCATTCACATTCATTGTGTGTTCCAGGTGTTTAAATATATAGTCATAGGTGGATAGGCATAAATGTCTGACATTGAATTCTTGCCAATGTGATTGGCAGAATAACCTTGCCTTCTTTGAAAAGATCCAAGGGTAGTTTGTGGTTCCACATTATGATAAAGTGCTTGCCATACAAATACTGATGGGATTTCTTAACACCAAAAACTATTGTAATCCTTTTTTCTCAATTTATAAGTATCCTCTAAGAGGATCTTTGAATCATAGCTGATTGGCTTTTCAATCCTTCATCCATCTTGGGAGTCTTCCAAAACCAACGCTGGTGTGTCTTTCGCAGAATATACAATGGAGCCAATCATGCCGACAAGTTTGATAAGAAGTGCCAAAAATAATTTACCATTCTCAAAATGACTTTAGCTCTGATGTGTTTTGGGCTCTGACCTTGTTTTCCATGGAGTATAATTCCTGTGCAGCTTCATGGTAACCCAGGTTGGCTAAAAGCAAATTACTGCAGATGCTGGAATCGGAAACCAAAAAAGAAAATGCTGCAAAATCTCAACAGGTCTGGCAGCATCTATAAGGGAAGAAAAGAGCTGAAGTTTCAAGACCAGACGACTCTTTGTCAAAACTGCCTTGACAAAGAGTCATTTGGACTCAAAAGGTCAGGTTGGCTACTTCAGTGCCTTGAAAATTACATTTCTGCTTCTTAAAATATTTACTCCAACATTTTGAAGTCTCTTCAGCACTTTCTTTAAGTTTGCAAGATGCTCGTCTCCTGTCCATCATCAAGATATACCACAACTTGTAGCAACCCCTGCAGCAGATTGTCTATTGTCTTCTGGGAAACTACACATGCTGAAGACTCGCTAAAAAGCAGGCATGTGTATTGGAACAACCTTTGTGAGTGTTTATTATGGCATAACCTCAGGAATTGATGTCTAATTTAAGTTTATGATATGTGTGACTCGTATTCAGTTTTAAAACAGAGACAAACTTGTATAAATAAGATTGACCTCCAGCTAGCTTTGCATACAGGTCTTTAATCTTTGGGATTGGATATTTATCCAGTTTGACAGCCTGATTAACTGTTAACTTGTAATCACCATAAAGGCAGATGGTTTTGTCTGGTTTAAATATGGGAACCAAGAACTGAACTGCTTGGATAATGCCCAGTTCTTCCAATTGCTTTAATTCCGTATTTACTTTCTCTCATAAAGCATATGGTACTGGTTCTGACCTAAAGAATTGAGGGGTCGCCTCTGGGTCCAGATAGATCTGTACTTGCGGCCTTTTATTTTGCCTCATTCATCCTTGAAGATGCTCTCATATTGCTTTATCAGTTCGAGCAGTCCCCCTTCCCACACTTGGGAAATCTCAGTCCAATTTAACTTGATTCCCTGAAGCCAGTGTTGGTGGAGAATCCTTGGTCCTTCACTCGTCGCTATGATCATTGAGAATTGGGCAGACTGTTGCCCAAAGTTTACAGATACCATTGCATTTTTATCACTTTTCCAGTATATGTGGTATTCTTCAAACTCAGTGGTTGAAATCTTCCTCTCAAGTATGATATGAATGCTCACCTATCACAATTGCTGATGTCCCTGTATCAACTTCCATGTGAAGGTTTCCTATTTACCCGGAGGGTTACAGTAGTAAGAGCTATTTTGCACATTTTTATATTGAATAGTGAGTGAATATTTAAATTGTCGGTGTTAGACTCTTCCACATTGTGTTCAGGTGATGCATTATTTAATCAGCTACTCAGTAGTCTTGACTTGGTTCTGCACCTATACCTTAAGTGAAGTCACGTATGACAAAAGTAAATACAGCCTTCTTATACCGGCAGGATTCAGAGGAATGGTTACTTCCAATTCAGTAATATTCCACTTCAAACTTTTCTGATGGATTGCCACATCTTCATGTCTTATTTGTGGCTGAACCCATTCCCGTCCTCATGGCTACCTCTTCAGTGTTGGAGCCACTGCTGACTGCAGGTTCCTTCCCTAACTGGTAAATAACGCACGTTGTAGTTCTGGTCATGTTTTTCAATATTTTACATTGCCTGAACTATCTCCATTGCTCGTCTAAAATTTATATCAAACTCTGAAAGTAATCTCCATTGAACCGCCTCATTATTCATCCGCAAACTAGTCTGTCCCATAGCATATCATTCAACGTGGCTCCAAACCACGACACTCCCATATCTGTTTCAATTTAGTGAAATCAGTTCCAATCATCTTGCCTTGGATGTCCCATTTGAATTAAGCTTGAATCTCTGGAGTATGATTGATATTTTAAGCTGGAAATATGATTTCACCACTCCATGAGCTCACTGAATGATTTAGAGTTGGACATGAGAGTGAGAGTTACAATTAGATTATAAGCTTGGGTTCCACGTGCCCTCAGGAGAATTGATTTGTGCTTTGCCTACTCCCCTATTTCATTCACTTGGAAAAAATACCCAAAGTGCTCTAAGTACTGTGTCCAGTCCTTTGTGGAGAATTCAAGCCAGGAATCAAACTTAGGCCCCTGGTACTGTGAGACTGCAGTGCTAGCCATGCCCAGATTCTGACACTGCATGTTTTTTTTTATATTCATTCATGAGATATAGGTATTGCTGGCTGGCCAGCATTTATTGCTCATCCCTACTTGCCCAAGGGCAGTTGAAAGTCATCCACATTGTTGTGGCTCTGGGGTCACATTTAAGTCAAACAAGCAGATTTCCCTCCCTAAAGATGAACCAAATGGGTTTTTCTGACAATCGACAATGGTTATCAGTAGATTCTTAATTGCAGGTATTTTTACTTAAATTGAAGTTGTACTATATGCCATGACAGAATCTGAACTTGGATCCCCACAACATTAGCTGAGTTTCTGGATTAATCGTCTAGCGATAATACAACTAGGCCACCACCTCCCCAGGCAATGTACCTTAGAACATAGAACATAGAGATGAGCAAAGAGTTGGGATCAGCATATGGTGAGGCTTCAGGCTTGGGTGGTTGCAGCCAGGTCAAGTGAGTTTAAGAGAGCTAGATTACAATTTTAAAAGCATAGAAGGAGAGTAAAAGATAGAATTGAGGGTATCCTGGGGACAGCCTGCAAGAGGTTGCCACACTCAAGCGCCATCTCAAATTTTGAAAAAAGTGTCCTCAGTCCACGTGCAGTCTCTATGGTATTCGCTATACCATTCTCGTGCTGTTAGGATTTCTAGAGCTTCAAGGACAGAAATTCCTTTCAATGAAGAGGTGGAAGATCCACCCTCGCCTCTTCAAATACTATCCAGAGCACAACATGGCTGCATAAATCTCAGTCTAGTTGCTGCATTGAGTTGCACAGAAGCAATTGTGGGCTGTGTACGAGTCTCCATTAACACGAGCAATGGGTCTATAGGTCTGCAGAGCAAGATAGCTGTAATTGGTTCTAATCTCACACTACTTTCTGAAGTACGGAACCACTCAGGAGCAGGTTCAGCAGTGAGTTGTGCACTATTATCATTTAAAATAGCTGACGGTACAAAGCGAGTGTGCTGCCTATACCATCAGGTATGGCACAGGTTGGTCAGGCATTGTGACTCCCATTTCTGCTTGCCGACTTTTTCCTTCACAACATTTTCCTGAGGTCCCGCAGGATGTGAAGCTCTAGCTCATTTGCAAGTCATCAGGCAACTTTTTGACTCAATGGGCTGCACGCTTTGTTCTGAATTCATTGTTGCCTGATTTCTACAGTTATTGCAATCAGAACCTACCTGCCAAGGAGAAATGTAATTTTTCCTGTACTGGGAAAGCACACTTAAAGTGCCATGAGTCTTTCTTGACTAATGATGATTTTATTACGATGGATTCTCCCCTCCCTTTTACATGATTACCATCTGCAATGTAACCATTTGTTTTCACATGCTTGCTTATACTCAAGGCCTTTTGTCCTGAGTTGACAACAATTTGCATAGTGAAATTTGACTAATTTTCTAGATAGGTATCTCAGAATTAACTGAGTGAATTTTTTTAGTTCCATCAATGTTAACTCACCTTATTCCCTTTTTGCTGGTTATTTTTAATTCATTCACAGAATTGGGCATCACTGTCTAGACCAGCCATTTATTGCCCAGTTGCTCTTGAGAAAATGATGGTGAGCTGCAATCTTGAGCCACTGCAAATCCTGAGGTGTAGGCACACCCACAGTGCTATTAGCGGGGTGGGGGGGGAGTGGATTTGTAGGATTTTGAACCAGCGGCAACAATAGAATGGCAAATATACTTCCAAATGAGGATGGTAAGTGATTTGGAGGGGAACTTCCCGATGGTGGTGTGCCATGTGTGCGCTCCCCTTGTCCTTCCAGAGAGGTCATGGGTTTGATATGTACCACCTAAGGAACCTTGGTAAGTTCCTGCGGTGCATCTTGTATATGATACACACTGCTACTACTGTGTGTTGTGGTAGAAGGAGTGACTGTTTGCGGAAGGGTTAGCAATCAAGCTGGCTGCTTTATCCTGGATGGTGTTGACCTTCTTGAGTGTTGTTTGAGTGCACTCATTCAGGCAAGTAGAGAGTATTTCTTCACATTCCTGACTTCTGCCTTGTAGATGGTGGACAGGAGGTGAGTTACTTGCTGTAGAATTCCTAACCTCTGACCCGCTTTGATAGCCACTGTATTTATATAGTTAGTCATGATGTGGAGATGCCGGCGTTGGACTGGGGTAAACACAGTAAGAAGTCTCACAACACCAGATTAAATTCTAACATGTTTATTTGGTAGTAAACGCCACTAGCTTTCGAGGCTCTGATCCTTCGTCAGGTGAATGGGGAGTTCTGATCACAAATAGGGCATATAAAGACACATACTCAGTTTATAGAATACTGATTAGAATGTGAGTCTTTACAGCTAATCTAGTCTTAAAGGTGCAGACAATGTGAGTGGAGATAGCATTAAGCATAGATTAAAGAGATGTGTATTGTCTCCAGACAGGACAGCAAGTGAGATTTGGAAACTCAGGCAAGTCATGGGGGTTACAGATAGTGCGACATGAACCCAAGATCCCAGTTGAGACTGTCCTCATGTGTGCGGAACTTGGCTATCAATCTCTGCTCAGCCATTCTGTGCTATCGTGTGTCATGAAGGCCGCTATGGAGAACATTTACCTGAAGATCAGAGGCCAAACACCCATGAAATGTTCGCCAACAGGAAGGGAACAGTGGTGGGGGGGGGGAGTCCAGATAGTTTTCTGGCAGGGTAGGTGGGGGTCAGGGAAGCACAATCATTTTCTGGTAGAGGGGAGGGAGGAAGGCCCTATTCCGACCGGTCTCTGGTTATGGCAGAGGAAGGGAGGGAGGTCAGATGGATCTTTGGTGGCGTGTGTGTGTGTGTGTGTGTGTGTGTGTGGGGGGGGGGAGGAGGTAAAGACAGAGGCAGGAGATCTGCAAGGGGGTGGAAAGGGGCACATGGTCACAATCGTCTGGGTAGCAGAGGGGTGGGTGGGTGGATAAAAGGGGCTGTAAAGTTGTGGGGGTGGGGCAATATCTGTGGGGGCCAATCACTCCCAGACTGCTTTATCCACTTTTTGTGGCCCAGGAGCAATGTGACAGGGACGTATTTTTTGATTTTTCTTTTCACTGCGCACATCCAGTTCAAAGCTCCGGAGGGAACTGCAGCATTTTGGGCACAATAAGCCCCGTTCATAGTGCAATTCAGGCTTGTGATTTTTATTCGAGGGTAAGTGCGTACGGGGGCACCTAAGAGCAGTTTTCCAAGTCAGATCTGAATTGCGCCTAAATTCAGCACTTAGAAGCAAAATGATAAAATCAGACCATTGTGTCATCCAGGACATGATGATATAGTGGTTAACACTGCTGCCTCACAGCACCAGGGAACTGGTTCACGCGTGTGTCACTCTGTGTGGAGTTTGCACATTCTCCCCATGTCTGCATAGGTTTCCTCAGGGTGCTTCGGTTTCCTTCCACAGTCAGAAAGACGTGCCAATTAGCTGCATTGGCCATGCTCAATTCTCCCTCAGTGTACCCGAACAGGTGCCAGAGTGTGGCGATTAAGGGATTTTTCACAGTAACTTCATTGCAGTGTTAATGTAAGCCTACTCGTGATACAAGTAAAACAAACGTTAAAGTTTTCCCCATCTCCCCGCCCAACTTTCCAATTCCAACCTGGCTTCAACCCTAGTCTGGAACCTAATCCGTAACTTAACCCAATTTCCAATAAGATTCCCGTAAAGGCAGAAGGATGTTCAAGGTCTTTGGTTTCTCTGGTGTAAGGGTCAAAATAGCACGCTCCAGATAACCATCAATAATACGCAAAGGTAGCTGGAGCAGGTAGTGGCCTTAACCTTTATCCTTCCTCTCCACGTGTTCCCTACAGCCTTTTTCCCCTGAGACACATTATTAAAATGTCCCTTTGATTCAAGCCATTTGAGGCAGATCGGTTTCAATTATCGCAGTTATGCTCCAGTGAAATTAAAAGAGAGTGTAAGAGATGAGAATGATGTTCAAATAAAGATTGGAGAAACCAAGATATGGTCCAGCAATCTTTGAAACTGGAAGATCTATTATAACCGTGCCCATCCACATATTGAATTACTGTTGCAAATCCTACTTTTTAATTAATAAAAAGCAATTAGTGTGTTCACTGTGAGACAAATTGTATATTACAATGAGGGTCTTTGGGAGAATCAGGTCTTTGGAAACCTGTTCATCCCACACTTCACCAGTTTCTCTCAAGACTACTTTTAAAAGTGGAGCTGCTGAAACAGCCAGGCCCATTGTCGATAAAGTTTGTGTGTAGTGTCAGCATCTGACAACTTCAGGCCACAACTCTAACTCTACCTTGAGTTAGCTGAACCCAAACCGCAGGGGGATAGATGCAATATCTTGATTTTCCTTGCTGAATAAAGTTTAAAGTTTAAATTTATTAGTGTGACAGATAGGCTTAATTAACATTGCAATGAAGTTATTGTGAAAATCCCCTGGTCACCACACACTGGTGCCTGTTCGGGTACACTGAAGCAAAATTTAGCATGGCCAATTCAGCTAACCAGCACGTCTTTTGAACTATGGGAGGAAACCGGAGTGCCTGGAGGAAGCCCACGCAGACACGGGGAGAACATGCAGGCTCGACACAGAATGACGCAAACTGGCAGCAATGCTAACCACTGTGCCACTGTGTCACCATGCCTGATGGAGAAGTGTATGATCAGGGGAACTGGACTGCCTTGTAGTTTAGCCTTTAAACTTTCAACCCTGAGATCTGGTGTCATGACAAACAGAGTGAAAGTATCCTTTGGCTATGTTAGCAGATAAAGTGAATTTTGAAAGACAGTTCAGTGTCTAGAGTACTTGGGCCTATAGCACAAAACTCCCCCATAATGTGGCAGCAACTGGTAGTCTTCACTCCAGCCACAGAATGGCTAGTTTGAGTGATAGTGATGTGCAGGAGGATTGGTCATGCTAAACTGCCCATTAGTATTCAAAGATGTGTACACTATGGAGATTGGCAGGAAGAGGGCTTAGGTGGGATTGTTGGCAGGCTCAAAGGGCCAAATGGCCTCCTTCTGCACGACAGGGATTCTATGAAAGGAAAAATGTTTGCAGCATGATTGGGGATAGTTGCAAATACATTTCATGTGTGGAATCATAAACATTTAAAGAACCATAGAATTCCTACAGTGCAAAAAGGAGACATTCGGCTCATTGAGTCTGCACCAAATCACTATCAGAGTATCTTACCCAGGGCCGCCATCCTTCCCGACCCCCACCCCCCCCCCCTCCTCCGACCCCCAACGCTGAGTATTTATCACCCAATCTACCCAACTCACACATCTCTGGACACTAAGAAGTAATTTAGCATGGTCAATCCTCTTAACCTACACATCTTTTTTCAAAAATATACAAGAAACTTGTCATTTGTCATTTATCTATTTTTAACAGTCACAGCACTCAGGGGACATGGGGGGTAGGGGGTGAGGGTTACAATACTTGTTCTATTTAATAAGACTCTTTGGTCAGTCAAGAGGTGGATAAAAGGAGAACCATCCAAACATCTTCTCCCCTGTCCAAAGCAGTTGGGAAGGTGGTGACACAGTGGTATTGTCATTAGACTACTAATCCAGGCATCTCGGGTAATGCTCTGAGGATCTGGTTCAAACAATACCTCAGTTTTAAAATTCTCATCCTTGTTTTCCAATCCCTGCAAGGCCTTGCCTCTCTATATATCTGTAATCTTATCTCACCTCATAATTCTCCAAGCTGTCTGTCTATGCGTGCATGTGTAATGTTGCAAAATTCCTCCTCCAGGATTGAATGCAAGCTCACTAATCTTCCAAGTTAATCATTCTACAAATTTGCTGAGTGATCAGTAAGTTGGATCACCATAAATTGAGGGACTGAGGAAACATGCCATTGACTATTTATGGGCAGCACAGTGACACAGTGGTTGGCACTGCTGCCTCACAATACTAGGCACCTGTGTTCAATTCTTGGTATATGTCACTGTGCAGAATCTGCTCATTCTCCACGTGTTTGCATGGGTTTCCTTCAGGTGCTCCAGTTTCCTCCCACAGTCTGAAAAACATGCTGGTTAGGTGCATTCGTCATGTTAAATTCTCCCTCAGTGTACCTGACGCCGGAGTGTGATAACTAGTGGGTTTTCACAGTAACTTCGTTTATGTCACAAGTAAGTCTACTTGTGACACTAATAAATAAACTTTACTTAAAACAATTGGAAAACACCTACAGTTTACGGACAGTTGGTGAGAGAATAAAGTTCAGTTTGCCCCTCTCACCTGTCTGTAACAACCCTCAATTGTTGTCTGATTACACTCATGTGACAGACCTTGTGAAGATGCTGCTGTGTTAAAGACACTAGATAAATGAATGTTGTTATAAACAGAATTTGTTCTTTGTCCCTCGTCCTTGTCAGTGCTGCAGATTGGCTCCATAGTCATGAGCAGGTACTGTTCCTGCATTACAGTTGTCACCAGCTGTTCACCAATCGCCTTCTAACTAGGAGGGATTCGGTACAAATTAGGTCACTTGCAGCACTCGATTAAACATCACCCTTTGCATTCTGCTGGCTTTCAAACCAGAGCCTTTGGGATTAGTCCATGGTCTGACAAAGTAATGAGACTGACTTTCATTGCTCTAGCCTAGTCACCTCGTATTGACCAGTGAATGCCTAATCCACTTCAAACTGTATCTAATACCTTGAACTTGTAAAGTGTCACTGCTGACCTATCAGGGCTGCTCCAAACACAGGCTCTGTTCCCAGATCAGCTGTTTCTCCAAACTGGCTTTTAACCTGTCGAATTTGTGCAACGATGCAATTATAAATTGGAGTGAGGATGCCCCCTTCCCTTCACTACTGTTATGGTTCTAATAGAGACTGGGTTTTTGAAAAGAGATATGATACTCCTAAAACCAATAGAATGAAATTGTAAGCTAAACTTTTAGTGTGTAATTTCTGTTACAGCTGTAATATATATGTTTTATTCTGAGATATTTTGCTTATTCTATATACTCCTGGGGGGAAGGATACTTTAGCATAAGACCAGCAAGCATAGCTGACCTAAGCTCTTATAATGGTTTACAATCCCCTTTAGTTGAGAATTTAAATTGACATTAAGTTTGATTGAATAAATTTACCTTGCTGAGGAGTAAAGATAGCAGAACGCTAACATCTTCAAGCAGATAATCCATTCCCCCCAGCCATTCTGCTTGGTGGCTAACACAAAAATAATCTCTTCTTCTGCTTGGCTCGGCAGCAGCTGTTTTTGGTCTTCTTATCCAAATCTCTGAGTCTGAAGAGCCTGGAGCCAGCAAGACTAGCTGCCTGTCCCTCTTTTGTCTCAAGATGTAAAAGCTGGCAGTGCAATTTCTATAGGTTTTGACCTGGGCTTTGACTCTATCATAACCAAATCACATGGGCTTCTTTCCAGCAGAGTTCAATGTGATTTCACCATCCTCCCATTCTAAGATATTATGTTTTTCCTTCAATTGGAAGAGACAGTTTAACATATAACCATCATATGAAATTTCACTGATTCCGTTAATATCAGTCAGATATCTACGGTGCATCAAAAAGTTGTGAGGAATGAGCATTCAGCTCATCTGTAATTATCTCATCATTACTTATCCACTGCCATTCACTGTTTAAGCTGAGTGCTTAAAGAAAGCATAGAGAGATTCCACATGAATTGTCAGAAAGTTCCTGCAGAAGAACGTGAGTTTTGGAAACAGGAGCAAGCCATTCAACCCCCTTGAGCCTTCTTCACCAGGGGATAAGATCATGGTTGATTTGATGTAACCTTCACTTTCCTGCCTACTCCCCATAATCCTTGACTCTCTTGCTGATTGAAAGTCTGTCTAACTCAGTCTCGATTATGTTCAATGACCTAGCCTCTACTGCTCACTGGGGTAGGGAGTCTGCAGGCCAACAACCCTCAAAGAGAGTAAATTCTCCTCATCTCCATCTTAAAGGGGAAACACGTCATTTTGAAGCTGTGTCCCCTAATTCTAGGTTCACCTGTGAAGGGAAACATTCTGTCAGCATCTACCCTGTCAAACCTCCTGAAAATCTTGTATGTTTCAATAAGATCACCTCTCATTCATCTAAACTCCGAGTTTAAGCCCAACCTGCTCACCCTTTCCTCACAAGCCAACCCCTTCATCACAGGAATCAGCCTTCCACAAGTTGCCTCCAATACAAGAATGCCCCTTCTTAAATAAGGAAACCAAAACTGTACCCAACCTCACCAAAGTCCTGTAAAGTTGTAGTAAGACTTCTATACCTTTATATTCTGTCCCCCTTGTGTTAATGGCCAACATTTTATTTGCTATCTTAATTGCATTTTCTACCTGCTTGCCGACTTTTTGTGATCCATCTACAATTCAAGGACACCCAGATCCCTCTGCACCATAACATTCTGCAGTCTCGCTCCATTTAAATAATCTGTATTTCTATTCTTCCTGCCAAAGTGGACAACCTCATATTCCCACATTATAGTCCAGCTGCCAAATCTTCTCACTCACATAACCCATTAATATCCCTTGAAAATCTCTTTGTATCCTCGTTGCAACCTGCTTTCAAATCTTCATAGAATGTAGGCTATCAGGCCCAGGGAACTTGTCAGCCTTAAGTTCCATTAGTCTTCCCAGTACTTCTTCTCCGCTGATGGTGATTGCTTTAAGTTCTTCACTCTCTTTTGTTTCTTGATTTTCAACCGTTCTTGGAATGTTTTTTGTGTTTGTACTGTGAGAAAATGCCAGTTTCCTCGTACATGAATAATGACTGAAGCATTGAGTGATCCTACGCGAATTATTAATGAGGAAATTTCACATAAAATGCTGGAAAAAAAAGCTAAAGGAATAAAATTGTAATTATATGCATCAGTCACAGTGAGTAGAATAATTCAAATCCTTTTCCCATATTATACTTTCTATTTTTGTTAATCTACACAGAATCTCAGTCCCTCAGTGACACTATTTCAAATTCTCATCCTATGTATCAATTAGTTCTTATTATTCCCCTGCCCATTTCTGTAAGCCCATTCAGCCCTATAAGTATCCCCAGTCCTCCCAAACAGCACTTCTCTTTGTATTTTAATAATAAGAGGGAAACATCGATCAGTCATAAGGGATTGCGCAAACAAGTTGTGTGTTTTTCTGTTAAGCCAAGGTACTTGTGAACATTTATATAAAGGAAAGCACAGAGAGATTCCACATGAATTGTCAGAGATTATTGCAAAATCCCGCAGAAGGACATGAGTTTTGGAAGTAGGAGAAGACATTAGCACCAGAGCTATGTCTGCTATGTTCTGCTCAGAGCCCAAAGTGAAACTGAGACTGGATCATATGGCGCATACTCTCCTCAAGTGATGGCTTTTATTTAATATTCATTCATGGGTTGTGGGTATAACGGTGTGATGAAATGTCTTCTTGAACCACTGCAGTCCATGTGGCTTAGTTACGCGCACAGAGTTGTTAGGAAGGAATTCCAGTGACAGTGAAGGAACAGTAATATATTTCCAAGTCAAGATCATGTGTGGTTTGAAGGAAATCTTCAAAACAGTGATGTGCCCAGATATCTGCTTTGCCCTTCTAGTTGATAACACTCATCTGATTGCAAGGTGCTGCCTATGAAGCCTTGGTGAGTTGTTGCAGTGCATCTTGTAGATGACATAATACTACTGCCACTATGTGTATGTGGTGGAGGGAGTGGATGTTTGAGGTTAGGGTACCAATCGAGTGGCTACTTTGTCTTAGTTGGTATTAAGATTCTTGAGTGTTGTTAGAGTTCCAAACTCTGGCAATATCTGGTCCGGTTGTTAGCAAATGCCCATAGTGGAATTCTCAGCAATGAGACATATATAAAAAGGGAAATCCAGTCAACAGCAGTGGAATCATGTTGTGGGAGCACAGAAAATCCTGCCCCATGTCTTTGGCTTTTCATGATATTTATGTTTTTTTTTATTGTCACGTGTTAACATACAGTGAAAAGTATTGTTTCTTGCATGCTGTACAGACACAACCTTTTGTAGATCCTTGTGGTCTTGGGCAGAGCAAGAGCCAAACCAAGCTGTGATAGAACCAGAAAGAATGCTTTCTATGGTTCATCTGTAAAAGTTGGCAAGAATTGTAGCTGACATGCCAAATTTTCTTAGTCTTCTGAGAAAGTGGAGGCACTGGGGCTACCAGGACAGGTTATTGGTGATCTGGTCACCTAAAAACTTGAAGCTTTCGACCCTTTTTATTTAGTTCCCATTGCTGTAGATGGGGCATGTTCTCCTTCATGCTCCCTGAAGTCATTGACAATCTCCTTCATTTTGTTGACATTAAGAGAGAGGCTATTATTGCCGTACCAGTTCTCTATCCATTCCTGTATTCTGTCACGTCATTATTTGAGATCCGACCCACTACAGTAGTGTTGTCAGCAAACGCGAAAATCAAATTGTAGGGGAATTTGGCTACACAGTCATAGGAATTTAAGGAGTATAGTAAGGGGCTGAGAACATTTAGAAATATTTGAGAAACATTTAGCAGCCATTATCGGATTTGTGCTCGCGAGCACAGTGGCTAAATCACAGCGGTGAATGTATAAGCAGGTGGGATCCGCTTCTAGTTAAGAATTCCAGAATTTAAGAAGCAGCCAAATGCAATCCCTCCTTCGGCACTGGCAATCTACCTTATCATTTGTCCTACTAAAACCGAAATACATGGCAGTGTATGAGCCACTAATGGGTGGCTCATACATAGCCATGCATTCTTCATAGATCATTTATACCAAACAACTAGACAGAGTTGCTATTTGTACATGCAATAATCAGGGCACATCCTACACTGACTGTGTGCAAAAGCCTTTTAATGTTCTGTTAGTTCTGTCCTCAAACACTTGGTCAATAGGTAAATGCTAAAATCTCTACTTGTCCACATATGAACAGATTTTTTAAAAATCATGCATGTATAAAATCAGTTTGATTAGTGCTTGGCTAATTCACTTCTCACTAGAGAAATGGATATACACTGGATGTATTTTCCAAAAACTGGCTGACTGAATCTGTCTGCATGTTCCTTTGGTTGTTCATCATAGGCAGAGTACAGATCTTGCAAAAGCCAGAACAAAACATCCACTGTCAGATGTGAGTCTGTGCTTGGGCAGCACTTGCTGAACAATCCTGAATGTGCTGCCAACCAATTTAAGGTGATCAGTCAAGCTGTAAAGGTGGCTCACTTAGGCTGATAGACAGGGGCTCTGACAAAGAGGTGGGTCGATCATATTGAAATCCATGGAACTGTTAATTTATGTCGCCAGCGAGCAAGGGACAGGGAAAATTGGAAGTCAAGATCTCACCAGTGAGATCTGCGACTTCCGGCTTTCACCACACCTTGAATCCCTGCTGTCATTCTCATGGACAGAGAGCGCAGGCTCAGGATCCCACTTCGTATTCTCAATGTATCACAAGCTGCTTACTCTCCAACTTTGGACACCCAATCTTGCCCTATGCTAACATCCCACCCAGGGTGGCACCCAATATAGCTTACATTAGAAATGTGTGCATGTGACATGGTTGCCACTTTGGAACTAATGTAGCACCCACAACTATACTGTGCAACCCTTGTGTTTTTGGAGAATGTCACTGAGGGGCAAGATGTAGATGCCAAATGCTAGAAGACAGCCATAGATAGTTTCTTGGGTGATGGGGGCAAAGTGGCGGAGGTGGTGGTGCTACACTAAACGTAGTGGGACAGTAAGCAATAATATAAATGTATACATGAAGCATAGTTATCACGATGGGTTTCAATTCTGTACCACACTAACTACTGAAATCAGCTCAGGAAAGAAAGAATTCAGCTATTATAAAAACTACAGCGAGCCCCAGAACACTGGGACTCCTCCAGTATTAAGTGACAGAATCACTTAAATGGCTGCAGAGTAGATAACACTGGTGACAGCCTAAAAGACCTATTTTTCATCATTTAACAAGGACTGTATTGACTTGCTGACAGGAGTAGAGTTGTTACTTCTGTTCAAAGCTGATTTGCCCCAATGATATAAATTCCAACAAAACAGGAAATTATCAGCTGACGAGAGTCCGTTTACACCACCAGAGTGCTTTTAGGCATTTAAATGGCTTTTCGAAGTGCAGCAACACAAAACGTTGGCCACAATATTGCAGACAAGTGTGTGGATTACAAAACTGTTACCTTAACACTATAGCTGGCAAGACTGTCGCTGGGTTCTTTTTTGAATGCTTACAGCGTACTTAGAAACATCAGTTATAATCTGGTCTATAAAGTGTAAAGGACGATAATTCTTTTGATTGCACTTTTGGCCACCTATCTTAATGTCCCATGGCTTCGTGACACTTTCTGACTGATGATTCTCTGGAGATGGTTAACTGTGTTCAACATAGACTCGAGGTGATTCCTTCAGCAGAAGCAGTTGCTTCGATCATCTCAATCTTAGGTTCAAAGAATGAATGTCTCTATAAGAGCACAAGACGTGCAAGCAGAAGTAGACCATTCAGCTCACTGAGTTTGCTCCACCATTCAATGAAACCATGACTGATCTGATTTGATAATCCTCAACTCTATTTTCCTGCCTTATCCCTTGGTTCCCTTACTGATTAAAAATCTGTCTACCTCAGCCTTAAACATATTTAACAACATGGCCTCCACAACTCTCAACAGGAAAGAATTCTACAAATTCACTATCCTTTAAAGAAATTCCTCCTCATCTCTCTCTTAAATGCGTGACCCATACGCTCGGATCATAGACTCCCCCACAAGGAGGGGTCCGTGGGTCCAGCAGTACTGTTCAGTCCATGAAGACTGGCTCGACATGGAGACAGAAGCAGGCCCTGGCAGAGTGGTGAACAACATATCACGAGCAGTGCAGCACTCTGGCAAAAAGTTGTGGCACTCATCTCAAAGTCTCTGTGTGCCACTCTTTAGCAATCATGTTTTAGAACAATGTAATTTCATGCTGGCATGATACAAGATTGAAAAGCCTGATGGGATTCCAGCAGTTTTAGTGCATAGTCATGAGTTGCAAATGGTGTTCATGCCACCAACCATCAGGCTGACTGACTCACTGCTGACTTGCCATTGGAACAGTTGCAATGTGATTTTGCACCGCTGGGATTCTGACTTTTTGGCTCTTGCTAAATTCACTGCGCCCGCCCACCAAATGCCAAACGTGCCGTAGGTGAGAAGGGAGAATTCTGCCCATTGTATCTGATTCTGAACCAGAGTTGTTCACTCACATGCGAGAAATCTGGACTGGTTAGCAGAGCAGAGGAACTGGACAGCCAAGAAAGATCAAGCCCAAAACTTCCCACCGAATTTCCACAGCTGTTCACAGGACAAGGAAAACTGAAGACAGCATAGCACGTCCGTCTATATTCTGAAATGACGGCAGTGTGTCTGTTTACACCCCAAAAAGTTCCTCATCCACTCTCACCCAAGGTAAAGGAAGAAATTGACACAATGTCAAAGCAAAGTGGCATTTTCTCCTGTAACAGGATCAATAAGTTATGTTTGGGGATGATCAAAACTTGCAGGTAAAATAATACCTCTGAGACTGTTAGGGAGTCAAAATACAGTGGTTTTTATTTCAAAGCTCTGGTGTTCATTCAAGAATTTTGGGAGAAGCAGGGACTACCAAACTTCTCATAGAACACAAAGACAAGTGGGCATCTATACATCATGAGTCTTAATGTCAATCACAATTCCAAGTTTCCCATCCTGTCCAGAACTCTGGGTCTTCCTTTCTTAGTCATGATGCAGCCCCAGATTTAATCACGATTCACAGTCCAGCTGGCAGCTGCAGTCATGACACCGGCTTAATCCGGTCACGATTCAAAAGCCTTCTGCAGCAATACTGGCATCCCTGTCTTTGAAACTACTTGTGCGATTGTGGCTTTCCCAGCAGGACTCTTCCTGTTTAAAAGCCAGTATCGCGATCTGCCTTCAGCAGCTGTCAAAAGCTGGTAACGTAAACTACCATCTGTGAACCTGGGGGCAGAAGTTATAGCTGGGGGAATGGTAATTATGAGGCCATAAGGAGGGAATTAGGGTGCATAGGTTGGAGTAGTAAACTACAGGGACTGGGAACATCTGAAATGTGGAGCTTATTCAAGGAGCAGCTACTGCGAGTCCTTGATAAGTATGTCCCTGTTAGGCAAGGAGGAAATGGTCGAGTAAGGGAACCATGGTGTACTAAAAAAGTTAATTCGCTGGTTAAAAGGAAAAAGGAGGCTTATGTCAGGATGAGGCTTGAAGGCCCAGTTAGTGCACTGGATAGCTATAGATTAGCCAGGAGGGAGCTAAAGAGTGAGTTGAGGAGAGCTAAAAGGGGACACGAGATGACTTTGGCTGATAGGATCAAGGAGAATCCTAAAGCTTTCTTTAGATATGTTAAGAATAGAAGATTGGTTAGGGCAAGATTAGGGCCAGTCAGAGACAGCAGTGGGAAGTTGGAGCCTGAAGAGATTGGAGAGGCACTGAACAAATATTTCTCTTCGGTATTCACGCAGGGAGATGTAAATGTAGTTGTGGAGAACACTGGGATACAGGGTTGCAAACTGGAAAGTATTGAAGTAAATAAGGAGGATGTGCTAGATATTCTTGAGGGTTTGAAGTTAGATAAGTCCCCTGGGCCGGACGGGATTTACCCTAGGATTCTCTGGGAGGCGAGGGAGGCGATTGCAGAGCCTCTGGCTCTGATCTTCAGGTCGTCGTTGGTTACGGGTATAGTGCCGGAAGACTGGAGGATAGCGAATGTGGTCCCATTGTTCAAGAAGGGGAAGAGAGACTTTCCGGGGAATAATAGGCCGGTGAGTCTTACTTCTGTTGTGGGCAAAGTATTGGAGAGAATTATTAGGGATAGGATTTATAGTTATTTAGAGAGAAATGAATTGATTGGGGATAGTCAGCATGGTTTTGTGAAGGGTAGGTCGTGCCTTACTAACCTTAATGAGTTTTTTGAAAAAGTGACCAAAGAGGTGGATGGGGGTAAGGCAGTTGATGTGGTATATATGGACTTTAGTAAGGCGTTCGATAAGGTGGCCATGGAAGGCTTCTGCAGAAAATGCAGATGTATGGGATTGAGGGTGATTTAGCTAATTGGATTAGGAATTGGCTAGCTGATAGAAGACAGAGGGTGGTGGTTGATGGAAGTTATTCATCGTGGAGTTCGGTTACAAGTGGCGTACCTCAGAGATCTGTTTAGGGGCCCCTGCTGTTTGTAATTTTTATAAATGATCTGGATGAGGGTAGTGAAGGATGGATTGGTAAATTTGCGGATGACACCAAAGTCGAGTGGTAGATAGTGAAGAGGGGTGTTCTAGTTTGCAGAGAGACTTGGACAAGTTGGAGAGCTGGGCCGAGAGGTGGCAAATGGAGTTTAATGTGGAAAAGTATGAGGTAATTCACTTTGGCAGGAATAACAAATGTGTAGAGTATAGGGCTAATGGTAGGACTCTTAATAGTGTTGATGAACAGAGGGATCTTGGTGTGTATGTGCATAGATCCCTAAAAGTTGGCAGTCAAGTCGATAAGGTTGTTAAAAAGGCATATGGAGTCTTAGCTTTTATTGGTAGGGGGATTGAATTTCGGAGCCGCAACATCATGTTGCAACTGTACAAAACTCTAGTGCGGCCGCACTTGGAGTATTGGGTGCAGTTCTGGTCCCCGCATTACAAGAAAGATGTGGAGGCATTGGAGAGGGTACAGAGAAGGTTTACCAGGATGTTGCCAGGTCTGGAGGGCAGGTCTTATGAGGAGAGGCTGAGGGATTTGAGGTTGTTTTCATTAGAAAGAAGGCGGTTAAGAGGAGACCTTATTGTAACATATAAGATGATTAGAGATTTAGATAGGATGGACAGTGATAGCCTTTTTCCTAGGATGGAGAAAGCTAGCACGAGGGGACATAGCTTTAAATTAAGGGGTGGTAGTTATAGGACGGATATCAGAGGTATGTTCTTTACCCAGAGGGTGGTTAGGGTATGGAATGCCCTGCCTGCGGCAGTTGTAGATGCGCCAAGTTTGGTGGCGTTTAAGAGGTTAGTAGATAAGTTTATGGACGAAAAGGGAATGGTTTAGTTTGGAGGGTCATGGCTTTTTCCTAATTGGTCGGCGCAACATCGAAGGTCGAAGGGCCTGTTCTGCGCCGTAATGTTCTATGTTCTATGTGTAATAATGTCCAGTTAACACAAATAGGTAAGACTTACAAAGTCTACACAGTAACAGCCACATTAAACTATGTCTTTATAAAAATGAGCGTTAAAGCATGTAATACATAAACAAATAACTTATATTACTGCCAGGAGCAGTATAAGTTTGAGAAGATCAGTCATGATGAAGGGTTATGTTTGTGACACATTCTAGGTACAAAATCTATTAACCCTTTCTCTACTTCAAAAACCCAGCCAATCAATCAGAATTTGTGTAAATCTTCCCAGCTGAATAAAGCAATTGAACATGAAGTTTGTCCTCTATTACCTGTAGGTGAGAGCACAGCAAAATTGGGAAAGAATTCAATCTTCATGAAGCTAGATAGCAATAGTTGTTTTTGGCAAGTACTGTCTCGATGAAGAGTCTAAGTTGCTCACAACCTTTGTGGGGTTTATTTCAGCAGACCACCTTTTGGCACCATATCAGATCCCTTGCAAAGGAGAAGGAGACCCCTTCCAGTAAACCTGTGAAGTCACCACAGTGGTCATCCCTATAAAAGCAATGGAGAAATGAAGAGGACCTAAGAGAAGGAAACAAGATTAAGGATCACAACACAGGCAAGTTACAGTTAGGATCTGATTGATCTTTGCAATATAGAAATGGAAGTTAGAGATTTGGGGACATGTGGGAGGTGAATATTGGTGTAAAAGTAATTCTGACTATTTAATATGTTAAGCAGATACTATGTATATGATTATAGGAAATGATGCAAAGTTACATGATCTTGCTCACTCTCTTACAGACATGCATTCAATGCATTCTTTATAAGAAATGTTTCAATAGAGTTGGTATCTTACATGTTAGGCAGAATTTTTATGAGAAAAATTCAAAGTGTTCAGCTAGCGTGACAATGGGAGAGTTGTAGACCCATTTTTTAGGCAACTTTTTACTCGCACGTAGTGCTGAAAGAAATGGAAAAAAAATCAGCCAGTCTGGTCAGGCAGCAGAGGGAGCTTCTGTCTCTGCACATGTGCAATTCCAACAGCAGAGGCCTCTCAGAGGCAGACAGAGAGCTGTCAGGCCTCTGCTGCAGCAGCCAGCCTCAACTCATACCACTTGAAAATGTAACTCCTACCGCACCACCTCTGGCTTGGCTCCAGCCACCACCCAATAGGCCCTACCATCTCAAGGCCCCAACCTACCACCTTCTGGCCCCTATTGGGTGGGCAGAAGCCTGAAGGGGATGGGATGAGCCTTGAGGGAATCCTCAAGACCATGAGAGACAATCTTTCCCAGCAAGACCATAAATGCAAGTAGCTCCATGTAAAACTGTTCAGACTGATGAGTTGCAATTAAAGGCTTTTGTTTATTCAGATTCTGGGTCAAACAGATCCGCACAGAATTTGAAAAATGATATTTTAAATACACACTATTCAGCCCATTGCATCAGTGCTAGATCTTCAACTGGAACTTTCCACTCAAATCCAATTGCTGCACATTTTTTCCAATTTTCTTCTTTTCCCAGTAGCAAATAATTTTCTTTTAAATGATGTTGTCTTTGCATCAGTTGTCGATCTGATGAAGTATTTTGCATTCTAACAAACTTCTGACTGGAGAATCTAGGGGAATGGAAACGCTTCTCTTAGAGTCATAAAATCATGGGCGGCACGGTAGCACAGTGGTTAGCGCTGCAGCTTCACAGCTCCAGGGACCTAGGTTCAATTCCTGGCTCGGCCACTGTCTGTGTGGAGTTTGCACATTCTCCTTGTGTCTGCATGGGTTTCCTCCGGGTGCTCCGGTTTCCTCCCATCGTTCAAAGATGTGAGGGTTAAGTTGATTGGCCATGCTAAAATTGCCCCTTAGTGTCCTGGGATACGTAGGTTAGAGAGATTAGCGGATAAAAGTGTAGAGATGTGGGGCTAGAGCCTGGGTAAGATTGTGGTCGATGGAGGTTCAATGGGCTGAAGGGCCTGTTTCTGCACTATAGTGTTCTGCATCTATGTCTCATACGCTATTTAGATCTTTAGAAGTAAAGGGTGCTGAGGCACCAAATATTGATTGACATTTAAGAACGTCTCTGAGAAGAGTAAGGAATCATTTTTCCAGTGATCTCTCATTGAAAACTAAAGGAGATTGGTGCAAAATAATAGCATCAGGAGTAATTTCCAAAAAGGGAGAAGAGAAATGATCCACTCCACCGGATTATCATAGAAACAGAACAACATAGCAACACAGGAATATGAGTCGGCCACTCAACCCATCTAGCCTACTCCATCATTCATCCATCAGTATGATCATATGACTGATCATTCACTTCAATGTCTTTTATCCCACACGATCTCCATATCTCTTTATGTCATTGCTATTTAGAAATCTGGCAATCTCTGCTTTAAACATGACCTCTCCAACCGCCTGATGAAGGAGCAGCCCTTTGAAAGCTCCTGACTCCAAACAAACCTGTTGGGTTTTAACCTGGTACTGTGAAACTTCTGACTGTTAAACATTCTGTGTCAAAATTCGCAGATGACACTAAGATGGGTGGCAGACTAAAGTGTGCAGAAGATGCTGAAAGTCTGCAAAGAGTTATAGATTGTCTAAGTGAGTGGGCGAGGGTCTGGCAGATGGAGTACAATGTTGGTAAATGTGAGATCATCCATTTTGTAGGAATAACAGCAAAATGGACTATTGTTTAAATGATAAAAAATTACAGTACACTGCTGTGCAGAGGGACCTGGGTGTCTTTGTGCATGAATCACAAGGAGTTGGTTTGCAGATACAGCAGGTAATTAAGAAGGCAAATGGAATTTTGTCCTTCAGTAATAGAGGGACGGAGTTTAAAAACAGCAAGGTTGTGCTGTAGCTGGTGAAGCCACACCTGGAGTATTGTGTACAGTTTTGGGCTCCTTACTTGAGAAAGGATATACTGGCACTGAAGGGGGGTGCAGAGGAATCACTAGATTGATTCTAGAGTTGAGAGGGTTGGCTTATGAGGAGAGACTGTGTAGACTGGGGCAATACTCATTGGAATTCAGTAGAATGAAGGGAAATCTTATAGAAACATATAAGATTATGAAGGAAGTAGATGAAATAAAAGCAGTGAAGTTATTTCCACTGGCAGGTGGAACTAGAATTAGGGGGCAAGGCCTCAAAATAAGGGGGGGAGCAGATTTAAGACTGATTTGAGAAGGAACTTCTTCACACAAAGGGTTGTGAATCTGTGGAATTCCTGCCCAGTGAAGCAGTTGAGGCTACCTCATTGAATGTTTTTAATGCAAGGATAAACTTTTGAACAGTAAAGGAATTAAGTGTTCCGGTGAACAGGTGGTAAGTGGAGCTGAGTCCATGCAAAGATCAGCTATGATCTTAGTGAATGGCAGGGTAGGCTCGAGGAGCCAGATGGCCTACTCCTGCTTCTAGTTCTTGTGTTCTTATACTCAGTGACTGATTTTTCCCCTCTATCGCTCTGGGGTAAAGAATTCCAAAGATTCATCACCCTCTGAGCAGAACAAATTCTCCTCATCTCAGTCCTAAGTTGGTTCCCTCCTATTTTGAAATTGTGTTGCCTCGTTCTAGATTCCCCAGCCAGAGAAAACATCTTACCTGTATCTATCCTGTCTATCCTTTAAGTGTTTTGAAGGTTTCAGCAAAATCACCTCTCACACTTTGAAGCTCTAGGGAATAACAGGACCACGCAGATGAAGATTAAAAATACAGCCTGTACCATGTTTACATGTGAATTTGTGTACAAACATCAGTTCAGCTTCTGATGAGTGTAGATTTTGTTTTGAACACATATTTTAAGAATTTTCTTTAAATAACTGGAAACTCAGAGAAGCAGACAGTGGCCCACCAACATGATTTTGTGTTGGTCGTGAGATTACAATCATTTTAAAAACAATAGAACACTCTTTTCAATCTAAAAAGCTGTGTTAAGAACAAAAGGTACACTGTTCAGGAAGCTGAGCAGATGTCCATGTACAAAACCTTGTGTGGACATAGTGCGGGCTGTGTTCTTCAATTTACTACAGGTGTTTGAATTTTCAATCTGCACCACTTCTACAGATATGCAACGGAACAATAATGTTGATACAAGTCTGACACCAATAGCTACTGTATTAATTTGCAGCCATCTATATCCAGACTATGCTGCCTTGCTGCTTTTGTGTTCTCACAAACGTGCAGAATTTAGCTGGCAGCTGGCAACCATTGAATGGCATCAGGGCATTGGCAGATGTTCAGCCAAATCTCTTTCTCTTCATATGGGATTCAACAGGCAGGAACAGCAATGGCAGTGAGGCTGCAGTTAACACACAGAGGGGATTAATGAGTTAAAACCATATGATGCAAGAGAGAAGTAGGTCATTCGGGCCATCCCGTCTGACTGATCTGATTTGATAACTCTCAACTCCATTTTCCCACCTTCTCCCCATAACCCTTGAACTCCTCACTGGTTAAAAACCTGTCCATCTGTCTCAGTAACATACAAACTGTTAAACGTGATGAAAAGGATGCAAATCATAGAGATAGGTAGGGAATTAAAATGGCTCATGGTCCACATGGACACAAGTCTGAGAGAGTATGAGGAAAATTAGGAGAGAGAAAATGATGATTCTAGATGCATCAGACTGGCAATTAAAATTGAAAATAGAAGAATAGCAAAGTGGAGAAAGTATCACTGCACAGTCATGAACCCCCTGCCAATATGGTGCTCCGATAGTAGGCACATCACCTCAAATATCCAGCAACTTCCCTCCTCATCCCCGCTCCCACCCCCAAGACACCAACAATCCTTCATCATATTTTTCAAACTGGAGGCCTGTGACCAGCGGTGTGCCTCAGGGATCAGTGCTGGGCCCACTGACATTTGTCATTTATATTAATGATTTGGATGAGAATATAGGTGGTATGGTCAGTAAGTTTGCAGACAACACCAAGATTGATGGTGACAGTGAAGAAAGTTATCTCCAATTGCAACAAGATCTTGATCAATTGGGTCAATGGGCTGACGAATGGCAGATGGAGTTTAATTTAGACAAATGCGAGGTGATGCATTTTGATAGATTGAACCAGGGCAGGAATTACTCAGTTAATGGTAGGATGTTGGGGAAAGTTACAGAACAAAGAGATTTAAGGGTACATGTTCATAGCTTCTTGAAACTAGAGTTATAGTGGACAGAGTGGTGAAGAAGGCATTCACATGCTTAGTTTTATCAGTCAGAACATTGAATACAGGAGTTGGGACATCTTGTTGAAGTTGTACAAGACATTGGTGAGGCCATACTTGGAATACTATGTGCAATTCTGGTCACCCTATTATAGAAAGAATATTATTAAACTAGAAAGAATGCAGAAAAGATTCACTAGGATGCCACCAAAACTTGATGGATTGAGTTTTAAGGAGAAGCTGAATAGACAGGGACATTTTTCTCCAGAGTGTGGGAGACTGAGGGGTGACCTTATAGAGATCTATAAAATAATGAGAGGCATAGACAACTTAGATAGTCAATATCTTTTCCCAAAGGTAGGGGAGTCTAAAACTAGAGGGCGTAGGTTTAAGGTGGGAGGGGAGAGATACAAAAGTGTCCAGAGAGGCAATTTTTTCACACAAAGGGTGGTGAGTTTTTGGAACAAGTTGCCAGAGGCGGGTACAACTTTTTCTTTTAAAAAGCATTTAGATAGTTATATGAGTATAGAAGGATATGGGCCAAATGTAGGCAATTGGGATTAGCTTAGGGGTTTCAAAAAAAGGGGCAGCATGGACAAGTTGGGCCGAAGGGCCTGTTTCCATGTTGTAAACCTCTATGACCCTATGACTCTGTATCACACTATGGAAAATAATAACAGTTTAAACTGAGCTATGAAGTCATTAAAGAACAGGTTTAAACAAAAGGACTGTAGAACACCCAGAATAAAGATGAGACATTGTTCTGGAAGTTTGTGTAGATCTTCACTGGATCGGCATAGGAGAGTAATGATAGAGGAGGAGGGTTTAAAGTGATCGGGAATCACACTTGTGAACTGTGATGGTTGTCCCTTTAAGGACAACATAGCAGACATGGTCTGTGACACTTGAACAGAACAGAAGCATTCAGCAAAGCTATCAACCAATCTCCTGTTGAAAAGTCAGTGAGTTGAAAGGTTAATTCTCTCTCTCTCTTTCTACTGATCTGCTCAGCATTTTCATTACTCTGTGTTGTTATTTCAGATCTCTAACCTTTGTAGTATTTTTCTTTTCTGGGTTTGGTGTCCCCAGTCTTGAGGAGACTGCAACAAGAGCCATGGATAGAGTTAGACTCGATTGATAGAAATATGTCAAAAATGCCATCATGCATGAGAATGTTTGAGGCTTTAGACAATGATGCGGTAGGAGGTAGATCACACTATATAAGATGAACCCATTTCTTTGGCACCAACAGTCATGTTTAAGCCTACAAAAGTGTACAGGTCAACCTCCCTTTTGCTGTAAAACACTGTACTCACATTAAGAATCAATCTAAATCATTCACCTTAAAAGTATATGTTTTACTCACCATATGAGTCCGCACATGGGATCACACAGATGATACAGGTCATGGAATCCTGTGGATTCTAATACTAGTCATCTCATTAATGTACTGTATACAACACACTAGCTGAGATTACAGATGTGTCCTAATGGACTGTCCGGAAAGATCTAATGCACAAATATTTAGGGGCTGGCTAATGAGCTGAGGGACTTCAGTCGTATAGTCAGGCATGCTGAAATTGTTCACTTTTGATGAAATGCGAAAAATCCTAGGGGAATGCAGCAATTTCAGGCAAACGTTACACACTAGGCCTTGATTATTTCAGAGAAGGGACAGCAATGAATGTATTTATCTGTGTAGGTTCCTATGGTGTTTGGGAGCATGGCAATCATTCCACGTTATTTTAAAGGAATTTTTTCACTTGTTCCACTTACCAAAAACTCAGCGAGACAACGAGCATGAAAGTGGCTCTTTGAAATAACCAACCCCTTTCCCAGGATGATAGGACAAAAATTTTAACCTCTTAAAACTTGAACTCTTAGGTTTGGAAACAGTGTCTGTTATATTGCTGCTGAAAATTCAGAAAGGAAGATTTCAATTGGTTTTTGGGTGCTGGGCCATTTGATGCTCTTGAGGAATGATGCTATTTGTGTTGGAACATTGATAGACTTCGTAAAAGCCATTACTGTTAAATGGAATGAAAATCAGTACCAAGAATGCAAGCGCTCCGGAAAGCTGAATCAGATCAGCCACAGAAATGAGTCTCCTGAGTTTACACTGTGATTCCAGGTGTAATTGGAAATACATTTCAAACCCTTCTTCTCAGTCCTTGATGGAAGCAATTTGTACATTGCAGCGATCTGTTGAGACCAGTGTTGGGACATTGGATATCACTATGTTTAATATTGTGCTTGCAAATGATAGTGCCATCACTATTTGTGGCAATGTGTAAGATATGGCCATGTATCGATGAAGGATGCTGAATTATGTAATGCAAATAATGGGCATTTTCATACTGTGCATCACCGTGCTCTTTGTACTGAAGTGAATAGATGCTCCACCATCCTTTAGGCACCACACATGTAAACATACAAACAGAAATAGATTATTATTTCTTAACTCCATCGATCCACTAACTCTTGTCTATACTTCCTAAAACCTAATCCTCATAAAAAATCTTCTAATCTCAGTTTTGAAATTTTCAATTGACATGGAATCCATGGACATTGGGAGCGGATAGTTCCAGATTCCCACTACACTGTGAGCAAGTGTTTTGTGACATCCAGCCCAGCTTTAATTTGAAGTCTGTTCCCTTTTGTTCTAGATTCTCCACTAAGGCAAAGGGTTTTTCTCTGTTCTATCAAACTCTTTAATCATGTTAAACAACTTCCAAACGTTTGTCCACTATCGAACATATTAAAGTAGATAGGGAGGATGTGCTAGATATTCTCGAGGGTTTGAAGTTGGATAAGTCCCCTGGGCCGGAAGGGATTTACCCTAGGATTCTCTGGGAGGCAAGAAAGGCGATTGCTCTGGCTCTGATCTTCAGGTCGTCGTTGGTTACGGGTGTGGTTCCAGAGGACTGGAGGATAGCGAATGTGGTCCCATTGTTCAAGAAGGGGAAGAAGAGACTTCCAGGGAATTATAGGCCAGTGAGTCTTATTCTGTTGTGGGCAAAGTATTGGAGAGAATTATTAGGGATAGGATTTATAGTTATTTAGAGAGAAATTAATTGATTGGGGATAGTCAGCATGGTTTTTGAAGGGTAGGTCGTGCCTTACTAACCTCATTGAGTTTTTTGAAAAAGTGACCAAAAGGTGGATGGGGGTAAGGCGTTGATGTGGTATATATGGACTTTAGTAAGGCGTTTGATAAGGTGGCCCATGGAAGACTTCTGAGAAAATGCAGATGTATGGGATAGAGGGTATTTAGCTAATTGGATTAGGAATTGGCTAGCAGATAGAAGACAGAGGGTGGTGGTTGATGGGAGATATTCATCGTGGAGTTCGGTGACAAGTGGTGTACCTCAGGGGTCTGTTTTGGGGCCCCTGCTGTTTGTAATTTTTATAAATGATCTGGATGAGGGTATTGAAGGATGGATTAGTAAATTTGCAGATGACACTAAAGTCGGTGGAGTGGTAGATAGTGAAGAGGGGTGTTATAGTTTGCAGAGAGACTTGGACAAGTTGCAGAGCTGGGCCGAGAGGTGGCAAATGGAGTTTAATGTGGAAAAGTGTGAGGTAATGCACTTTGGCAGGAATAATAAATGTGTAGAGTATAGGGCTAATGGTAGGATTCTTAATAGTGTTGATGAACAGAGGGATCTTGGTGTATTGTGCATAGATCCCTGAAAGTAGGCAGTCAAGTCGATAAGGTTGTTAAGAAGGCATATGGAGTCTTAGCTTTTATTGGTAGGGGGATTGAATTTCGGAGCCGCAACGTCATGTTGCAACTGTACAAAACTCTAGTGCGGCCGCACTTGGAGTATTGTGTGCAGTTCTGGTCCCCACATTATAAGAAAGATGTGGAGGCATTGGAGAGGGTACAGAGGAGGTTTACCAGGATGTTGCCTGGTATGGAGGGCAGGTCTTATGAAGAGAGGCTGAGGGATTTGAGGTTGTTTTCGTTAGAAAGGAGGCGGCTAAGAGGGACCTTATCGAAACATATAAGATGATTAGAGGTTTAGATAGGGTGGACAGTGATAGCCTTTTTCCTAGGATGGAGAAAGCTAGCACGAGGGGACACAGCTTTAAATTAAGGGGTGATAGTTATAGGACGGATATCAGAGGTAGGTTCTTTACCCAGAGGGTGGTTAGGGAGTGGAATGCCCTGCCTGCGGCAGTTGTAGATGCGCCAAGTTTGGTGGCGTTTAAGAGGTTAGTTGATAAGTATATGGAAGAGAAGGGAATGGTTTAGTTTGGAGGGGCATTGCTTTTTATATTGGTCGGCGCAACATCGAAGGCCGAAGGGCCTGTTCTGTGCTGTAATGTTCTATGTTCTATGTTCTATCACCTAGAAGGACAAGAGCAGCAAATGCATAAGAACATTATCACCTACAAGTTCCCTTCAAGCCACACAAGCTACATCATCTTTCCTTCACTGTTGCTGGGTCAAAATCCTGGAAATCCTTGTTTAACCACACTGTGGTTGTACCCACACAACATGAACAGTAGCGGTTCAATGAAGGCAGCTCACAACCACCTTTTCAAGAGCAATTAGGGATGGACAATAAATTGTCTAGTCAGCATTACCCACATTCCATGAATGAATAAATAATATTAAAATCTCTATTAAATGACCCTCACTGTTGTGTATTCAAGGGGCATCATGTCTAAGTCCCTTCAATCTGTCCTCATAATTTAACCTTTTAACCCCCATACCATTCTGCACACATTCCAGTATATACTTGCTGAGGTGCTGTGTCCAGAATTGAATACAAAATGAAGTATAAGTAGAGCTTTATATAACTGTAACAAAACGGCCAGCTCTTCACCTTACAGCCTCCTGGAGATAAAGACCAACATTCAATTCATCTTTTTAAATTATATTTTGTTCTTATCCACATGTATTAATTGATTTGTCTATTTGCATATCAAAATCTTTCTTGCCATTCAAAAATGCTCCATCTTTCTAAGGCCTAAAATCGATAAATTGTGCTTTTTATATTGAATAGCCATTTCATTAATCAATTTATTTAATTTTTTTATTCGCTCACAGGCTGTGAACATTATTAGTAAGGTCATCATTTGTTGTCCATCCTTAATTGCCCTCTTGAAGGTGCTGGTGAGTCACCTTCTTGAATACAACTCAGTGTCTTGCAAGGCCCTTTCGGAGGGCAATTAATGGGTTAACCCATATTACTATGGAGACACACTTAGGCCAGACTGAATGAGGACATTAGTGAACCAGATAGGTTTTCACAACTATCTAATAATTTCATGGCCACTGATATTGATACTAGCTTTTAAATTCCAGCTTTTGTTTAATTTATTGAATTTAAATTTTCCAACTGCCATGGTGGGAATGAAACCAGTTTCTTGAATTTCTAGTGCAGTAATATAATCGCTATGCTGTTATATCCATGCTGCATGCATTAGCCTGTCTCAATGATTCTAAGATATTTTTGTCAGCAAAGGACTAGAATAGTGTTGGCAACCTAGGCTGGTGAATGGACGACATGAGTGGCCCTCCTTCATCTCAGCAAGCTGCAAGATTGAAATCGAACTTGTTTATTAACCATGGCCCTGAGAATAAGATTGGGCAGCACGGTGGCACAGTGGTTTGCACTGTTGTCTCATAGCTCCAGAGATTCAATTTCTAGCTTAGGTCACACTCTGTGTGGAATTTGCACATTCTCCTCATGTCTCATGCAGTTTCTCTGAGTGCTCTGGTTTCCTACCACAGTCCAAAGATGTGCTGGTCAGGTTGATTGGCCATGCTAAATTGAGTCTTATTATCCTGGGATGTGTAGGTTGGAGGGATTAACAGGATAAATATGTAGGGTTATCAGGATAAGGCCTGGGATGGGTTGTTGTCGGTGCAGATTCAATGAGCCAAATGGCTTCTTGCACTGTAGGGTTTCTTGATTGAATACATTTAATACACGCCAAATATTTCGTAACAACTTTTGAAAATACTTCATCATTTATATAGTAATAGAACTGTCATCAACTTCAGAAGCTCAAAAAAAATTACACTTTGGCACAGCCCTCATTGTCAGTCTGGAATAAAGGCCAGGTGTCCTATTTCAATCTGGAATAAAGACGAGAATTTTTTAGGCCAAAATTTTTATTTAGTCATCCATGTGATCTGGGCTTCAATGGCAGGGGCAGCATTTGTTGCTCACCCCTAATTGCGCCTTGAACTGGATGGTTTGTTAGGCGATTTTAGAGGGCAGTTGAGAGTCAACCACATTACTGTGGGCCTGCAGTCATATGTAGATTAGACCGGGTAAGATTACCAGATTTCCTTCTGTAAATGATATTAGCGAACCAGTTGGGTTTTACAACAATAGACAATGGCTTCATGGTCATCTTTTTTAATTCTAGATTTTTATTGTATTCAAATTCCACCATCTGCTGTTGTGGGTTTTGAACCTAAGTCTCCAGAGCATTCCCTTGGGTCTCTAGATTACTAGCCCACTGCCTGCCTCCTAGGTATTCCTATTTCAGGCTGGAATCAATCTAGATTAGAGGCCAGGGTCCCTATTTCATAGCAACAGTTATGAATTTGTCATTTACAATCTACATTGCAAGTGACAGTGACTGGAAGGGAGATAGGTTAAGGCTTACAGCTCAGTGTCTTCCCATGCAGCTAAACATGGAACATTTGAAATGTCCATAGGTACTAGTATCTGCCCTGGCGTGTCTATATGCTAAGCCCCAGGTCTAATGAAATTAAACTTAACATACGTGAGACACAGGAGACTGATTATTAAGCCTCCAGATTCTGAAATAAATTGAGTTTACACAGAGCTTCCGTCCTCGTCATTCTGAAAATTATCTGTGGAACGTATTTGAAAATTGAGACTTGACTTAATACGCTAAGGTAATTGGTAGCTGCAAGGAAAATGTGTATGGTGAGCTGAATTCCTTGAGCGAATACTGAGTGGTGGCAATGATGATGCAGTGACAATCTGTAAATTTCAATGCCCAAATCTAATCCAGATGAAAGATCTGGAATGACAGCTATCAGATCCGATATAGTGGCCATTCCAAAACTTGTCAGGAACCCGAAGATACCATTCAAGAAAGGAAATCTCTTTATTTTGCAAATAAAATTGAGAAAGAAGCATGAAGTCACTGATGAATTGACTGGGAGAAATGGACGTTGGTAATAGTGCATTATCTTTCCTACCATTGACATTAAGCTATTGGGACCGAGTTACCTGGACTTGTTCTACAGCTGGACTTGTTCCACATTTTGGCAGCACAATAGCACGGTGGATGGGCGGCACGGTAGCATGGTGGTTAGCATTGCTGCTTCACAGCTCCAAGGGCCTGGGTTCGATTCCCGGCTCAGATCACTGACTGTGTGAAGTTTGCACATTCTCCTCGTGTCTGCATGGGTTTCCTCCAGGTGCTCCGGTTCCCTCCCACAGTCCAAAGATGTGCAAGTTAAGTTGATTGGCCATGCAAAAATTGCCCCTTAGTGTCCTGGGATATGTATATAGATTAGAGGGATTAGTGGGTAAATGTGTGGGGATAGGGCCTCCGTGGGATTCTGCTCAGTGCAGATTTGATGGGCCGAAAGGCCTGTTTCTGCACTGTACGGTTCTATGTTCTATGTTCTGTCTTATTATAAATATTAGAATTTGCAGTTAGCTAGTCCTATGGCACTGTTGGTTCTCCTAAATTGAACAAACAGTGACATTCAATTGCATCCAAAGTTTGGCTTTGATGGTCTGTAAATTGGAGTGTGAAAACATAACCCTCCCTTCCAGCCAGATGTTTCCCTTTCCAGTGTTCCACTTAATGTTGGGAGGTGAGCAGAAACACTAGAATAATATAAAGACTGCCCTTCATAGAAATTGCCCGAAAACCACTCCAATTTCATTTCTGTTGAAGAAGCTGCGAAGCCTCTTGGCTAACGCCTCCTCCTAACAGAGCATTGGTGGCCATTGACTTCCATTGGATTGGCCCATGATTATGCTCAGCAACGTACGGCAGTGGCTTGCCGTTGCCTTCCACAGCCTGGCTGACCAGAAAACTCTGCATCTCTTACCACCTGCTGTCGGGCACTTTGGAAGGGATGACAGGCTGGTAATCAACCTGTTTGGCCATATTATTAACACAGCTTCCACGACCATCAAGCCCTGAAGTGGGACTCGAACCCAGAACATCTGGCTCCGAGGTGAGCGTGCTACCCACTGTACCACGAGGGCTTTAAATGTTGTCACTTACTCTGAAAATGAACGCCACAGGGCGCTGTCATTCCAACATTTGAGAATCATTCTGGAAAGGAAAGAGAGGACCGGATTCTCCGACCTCACCCGCAGCTAGGATTCTCTGGTCCCGCTGCAGTGAACGGAAATTTGGCTGTGCACCAAATTCTCCATTCTCGCTGGCAGCGGCAGTGGGGCATGAACGGCCAAAGAGTTCCAGAGTAACTAATAGGATTCACGATCATTTCCCAATGTGGTGGGGGCTTTTGTTTCAGCTGAATTCAAAATGGAAAATGAATGTCTCATGCTGAAAAAAGACTCATCACTATTCAATCCAAACATGGAAAACGTGAAATAAAAGCCTTGAAACATAACAGATGCATTTTAATAATTCAAATAAATTTTATGGCCAAATTAAAAATTCAGTATAATGCTTTATTCCAAAGGTCTGTGTATTGTGATGATAATAGGACATTCAGGAATGAGTAACTGTGGTATTAAAGTGACAAAATTAATTTGCAAAGAATAATAAACACCAACATCAATAAATTGATTTGATTACATACCAGACCAAAGAGACATTCAGAATATTTAGAAATAGAACATAGAACATGGAACATTACAGCGCAGAACAGGCCCTTCGGCCTTCAATGTTGCGCCGACCAATTATGAAAAAAGCAATGACCCTCCAAATTAAACCATTCCCTTCTCTTCCATAAACTTATCAACTAATCTCTTAAACGCCACCAAACTTGGCGCATCTACAACTGCCGCAGGCAGGGCATTCCACTCCCTAATCACCCTCTGGGTAAAGAACCTACCTCTGATATCCGTCCTATAACTATCACCCCTTAATTTAAAGCTGTGTCCCCTCGTGCTAGCTTTCTCCATCCTAGGAAAAAGGCTATCACTGTCCACCCTATCTAAACCTCTAATCATCTTATATGTTTCGATCAGGTCCCCTCTTAGCCTCCTCCTTTCTAACGAAAACAACCTCAAATCCCTCAGCCTCTCCTCATAAGACCTGCCTTCCATACCAGGCAACATCCTGGTAAAGGATTTATTTAATTTCTTTAGCTGGCTTAATGGGGGAGACTTGCAGATGGTCTGTCAACAGCAAGCATCCGTCTGGATTATTTGCTGTTTGAATCAGTGGAGATTCTGAAGACTAGTCTCAAACTGTGGTTAACTCAATAACTGTCGCTTGGTCAAGGGCACTTTCCATTTCAGATGCTGAGATCAAATGGACATTGTCCCAATTGTTTTGCTGGCGATTTTCCACATTTGAAATTCCTCGGAGTTTTTCCCAATTTCTTGCTGTGACTTTTACTTCCAGGGATTCCAGCAAAACTGCCTGAGAATCAGCATCAATGACTGAGAAGTTTCTCACACCACAATTCCCAAGGTTGTGCCAATTTCTTATTGGAGCTAACACTATGAGATTGGCAAAGATCCCCCCAGAAAGCTCAGTACTTTGGGCCTTTGAAGATAACTATTATTAAAGTCTCCCCTTGATACCGCAAAAACACTGAGTCTTTAATTTTAAAATTCCATGGTTTGCATGCATTGTATTAGTGAAATGATGGTGCAGAAAGGGGACAGTGGGGGTGGGTTGGGACAATTAGATTTACTTGATAATAGAAAACATTGGCTTGACGATCCACTACACAGCTCGCCTTCACTACTGCACTGACATGTCAGCTGAGATTACGGTGGGACTGCACGGTGGCACAATGGTTAGCATTGCTGTCTCACAGCACCAGGGACCCAGGTTCAATTCTGACCTTGGGTCACTGTCTGTCTGGAGTTTGCACATTCTCCATGTCTGCTTGGAGTTCCTCTGGGTGCTCCAGATTCTTCCCACAGTCCAAAGATGTGCGGGTTAGATGGATTGGCTATGCTAAATTGCCCTTTAATATCAGGAGGATTAGCTATGGTGAATGTGTGAGGCTGTTGGGATAGGGCCTGGGCAAGATTGTGGCCAGTGCAGACTTGATAGCTTTCTTCTGCACTGTAGGAATTCTATGATTCGAGATCAAATCTTGGAATGAAATGTGGAACAGTTATCTTCTTGCACTGTGGTCACTGTGCTACCCATTTGAGCCAAAGCTGACACTTAGCTCCAATTTTAGTTACAATTGAATATCATAACGTGATAGGGATGTGGAGATATTCTACATCTATGAAATTCAGACGTCTAAATTCTTCATGATTTTGTGAGGAAGCTCATCCTACCATACCGCTGTTAAAGAATTCAACTGTAATAACTCCTATGAACTATCCTAAGCTCAGGGAAATCACTACTGTTAACCTGGTCTCTTGCTGTCCACAACACACACTTAGCTAATAGCAAGAAAGTAAAGTTGGGAGCAAATGCATAGAAGGCTGCATTACAGGCCACTTGTTCAATGTGCTGACCAATGGACAAATGACTCAGAGTAACAGTTACTGGCATATTAACCAGAAAAGTAAAGAACACTTCAGAAAAAGCAGCCAGCATCATTAAAGGCCCCACTTACCTCAGACATACTCTCTTCCAACTTCTTCCTTTGGGAAAAAGATACAAAAAGTCTGAGGACATGAAGCAGCCGACTCGAGAGCAGCTTCTTCCCTGCTGCCATCAGACTCTTGAATGGACTTACCTTGCATTAAGTTGATCCTTCGCTATACCCTGGCTATGACTGTAATGCTACATTCTGCACTCCCTCCTTTCCTTTGGTATGCTTTGATTGTATTGTGTGCAAGAAACAATACTTTTCACTGCATACTAATACGTGACAATAAAAAATTAAATCAAACCATATTCCTCATAATCTTATATACCTCAATCATGCCACCCCTCCCACCCTTACACTCCACACAACTACCATATTAGTGCTTTGGATCTGAGTCTCCTGAACTGCAAGTTGGAACCCTCAAAATCATTTTAAACATAATTTTCACAGTTAAAGGAGAGAGTTCTTCATCCTTTTGCAACCTATTGTAGTTTCTATTGCTATATCACACCCCACAAACTCTGTCACTTTTCCATTTCTCTCTCTTGCATTTCAAAACCTTCTCAAGCCCTTGTATTATTAATTCTTGATCAGATTTCCACAGGCTCCTCTTAAGTGCTAAAGGGTCGATGTAGATGGAAACTGCGTTGAACCCAGGTCCCAGAAATGACGTGTAGCATGTAAACCCACTTCCTCATGGCCTAGCGAAGCAGGTTTTGCGGCAGTTGAGAGATAAGATGTGCCTTGGAGAGCAAATCCAGAAGAAACAGAAAAACTGAAGCGTAAAACTAATTTCTAACTTTGTGCAACACATATTAAAATATTGATGAATCATAATTAAAAATGATACTTCACGTTGCCTTAATAGCTGTCTGGAGGATATTTAAAATACATTGTTCACATAATGACTTGCTACTGAACATCTGTGCAGTGAGGACCCAGAAAAAATCGTGTTGAAAGGAAATTAATTTAAGTAGTGATGTTGGGCAAGTAAATTATTTAGATTTCTCACCAAGGAAATAAAGTTTCATCACAGCCCAATACAAAATGATCTTTATTCATTGATTCCGTAATTGAATGGCTGTCAGTGAGAAATGAATCTTTTTTTAAATTCTGATTTTTTTTTCTTTCAAAATGTAATTTTCCTTTCTGATTTCTGGAATGACATGAGCAATGAGGAGTTGGAAACAATATTTTACACACCAGTGTCAAAATCAGGCTCCCTCGGGTCAGTTGAATCACTTTCAGAGAAAGTAGTTAGCCACAGTGCCCAAAGGATCAAAGGTGTCTTTCTCTGTTAGGGAGAGGCAATTAGTTACACACAGCTTGAGCATAGCGCAAATTTTCAGGTCTGGGGCTCAGGCCTGAGGCACAGAACAAGCCTCCCTGGACTACCGCAGCTAGTATTAGACCTACACCATTGGTATCATTGTGCATTACATCCTCAGCATCCAGCTAACTGAGCCAACCCATCCTTACTACAGCAGCTCTCCAGAAGCAGACCAAACCATTTTTGTCTTCAATAAAGTTTTAAAGTTTGTTACTGTCACAGGTAGGCTTACATTTACATTGTAATGAAGTTACCGTGAAAATCTCTTAGTCGCCACAGTCCACCGCCTGTTTGGGTACGCTGAGGGAGAATTTAGCATGGCTAATGCACCTAACATATACATCTTTCAGACTGTGGGAGGAAATTGGAGCACCCAGAGGAAACACATGCACACACAGGAGGAACATGCAGTCTCCACGTAGACAGTGACCCAACCTGGGAATTGAACACTAGTCCCTGACTGTGAATTAGCAGTGCTAAACACTGTGTTTAGCTGGCACGGTAGCACAGTGGTTAGCACTGTTGTTTCACAGCTCCAGGTCATTACCCGGTCATTGTCATTGTCATTGTTTGCACATTCTCCTAATGTCTGCTTGGGTTTCTTCCAAGTCCTCTGGTTTCCTCCCACAGTCCAAAGATGTGTGGGTTAGGTTGATTGGTCACACTAAGAAATTGCCCCTTAGTGTCCAGGGTAGCAGAGGTTAGAGGGATTAGTGGGTATAATATGTAGGGATATGAGGGTTAAATCTGGCTGGGATTGTGGTCAGTGCAGACTCGATGGGCTGAAGGGTCTGTTTCTGCACTGTAGGGTTCTATGATCTATAATCTATGCCACCATGCCACCCAATAATCTCAACACCAACGTTTGAAGAACACTGCTCCTGCATTCATTGTCAATTTTCCCAAATCAGCATTTTAAATTCTCAGTGTGATTGCAAAGAGCTTTGTAGAGGACAGTATGGTGAGAGGGACACATTCTGTCCTCTGTAGCTGACTGACTCTGGAAAGCTATGTTGCCTACCTAATGCCAGCATGCCCTTTGTAACACTAGAGAGAGACTCGAGCCTGAATTTTACACTCCCCAAGGTAGGTTTTGATCTCTGGGTGTGAATTAGGAAAGTTTGAAACCTTGGCTTGGACAGGAAGATTGACAGTGACTCCGTTACTCCATTGCCCAACAATCAGCATGGTGAGCCAGGAAAATAGTGTGCAAGGCTAAAAATCTGATTCGCACTACGTGACAAATGATTTGCCAACTTCCCAGCCCCATTAGAATGGCGTAAACAACTTTGCCCCAGAAAGGGCATGAGGTCGATACAGCCCATTCAAATCCCAGGGCACAGAACCTTCTGGCCTTTGAGTGGGGTGCCATGACAGTGAGAATCACTGCTGGTGTCCACTAGCACAATGGTCGCACCAGGGTGACTTGGAATCAATTGAAGCTCCCCAGGTATTCTGTGGCATATCCAGACAATGACCAGAGAGTTCCCATCTGGCAGTGTCTACCAGATACTCTGGCAGTGCCCACTATGCACCCTCACAGCAGCAACCAGCACTGCCAGTGTGTCAGGAGCAATGCCAGCGGGTGGGACTTCTGTGGCGTCCATGACAGAGTCGATGCGAGGGAGGTCTTGCAAGGGTGGATTGTAGAGGCAGCCATGTCAGGAGGCATGCCAGATGTCTGGCAGGAGCTCCCATCAGGAGGGCCCTGATGCCTCCAAGTTGGGGAGAGCGGAATTATGCCATCAATGGGGGAATGAGAGGGGTGTTTCCAATGTCCATGGGGTGGGATGGGAAGGGCTGTCCCAGTGCACTGTGAGATCAGGGTGGCCTTGTGAGATGGCACCTGATTTCTCTGCTCATCAGCGTGTTTAGGTCTCACTCCCCTCGGTACTGCTGCAAAACTCTCTATTCTCCAAAGACGTGACTTTGACCATCAAAAGATTGTGATGTGGCATGCACCTCAATTTGCTTGGCATTTTGACACTTAGAAATCTTTTGAGAAAACTTCGCTCATGATGGGCACTTTTAACTCATCACATTTTCACACAAGTCTCCTGTGAGCCTGCATCTTGACAGCAGCCCAAAGGAATTCTCACTCTTATGCTCAGCCACTTAAGCCTTGTTGGCGACAATGTAAGGTTCAATCAACTCCACGGTCATCTCCATCACTTCCTCCTGAGCTGTGCTTAGAATATTTACATTTGATGATCCTCCACCTTTCCCGAGGATGAAAGAACTGAAGGAAAATATCTGTGATGGGATGGACAGCATGAGCAACAATACGGACAAGGATACAAGGCAAAAGGTAATGGCCCATTTAAGGAAACAAAAGATGGGCATGAAGGAGGTGGAACTAATGGCAGGAGAATGGCAGAGAGTCAGGGCAGTGACTCACCCCACCAGCCGGTAACTGTTAGGGATTACTCCCAAGGAGCACCAACACGCTTGTTAGAATATAACCAATGATAACATTGGATTTGGTGTAGTGTGACCAATAGTAATCTGCTGTAAGGTCAGCTGACCCAGTGAGCTATGTAACCAATGATAAAATGATGTGGTGGTCAGCTGACTCACTATAACAAAGAAACTGTTGGGGTTTGTGGTTGCTTAGAATGGCCCAGTGTGAGGCCTGAAGTGTTGGGGTAATGATGTTTTTCTATTAAACCTTTTTCTTTGATTTATAAGTTGGAGTAAGTTTTATTTTGTTGCCTGCTATTGAAAAGTTCCTTCTGGTGGAGTGTGCTGCAGCTATTCTCGATTACCAGAACCTGCTGTCCATCAGAACATGACAGCAGTGTTTAAGAACTACAGTGCTTATTTCAGTTAAAACTGGAGTCTAGGGAAGTGACCAAGGCTGGAATTCTCTGACTTCATTCACTGCTAGGATTCTCCAGTTCTGCTGCTGTGAATAGAGACTTGGCTGAGTACCAAATTATCTGTTCTACCTGACAGTGATGGCAGGGCGTATGAAATCAGAGAATTCTGGCCTCAGTGAATGATAAAGTGCTGCACTTCAAGCTGACATTGTGCTTCATTTGGAACAGTGTATGTGGCCAAGAGCAGAGAAAGCAGAGAGGTCAGAGTGGGATTGGAGAGAATTAAAACAACAAGAAACCAGAAGCTCAGGAGCGGGTTTGTAACCTGGATAGATATGTAATGTAGTTATCAGTCTGCAATTGTTCTCTCCAATGAAGAGCAGGCTGCATTGTGAGCAGCAGGAATGATATGCTAAATTTAAAGAAGACAAGTAAGTCATTTATTTCCCTGGAAGGAGTGTTAAGAGCTGGGAAGGGGAGGAGTGTTCACAATTGTTGAGATGTGACCACAATGGAGGAGAAGGTATTTTTTAAAGCTTTGTCATGGCTTTTAAATGATGATGCATATGATTTGGTTTTATAGATAGTAATGAAGGTAAGGCTGTTGACTAATATTATTTTCTACCAACAATGTACAGTACAGACTTAACATAAGGCTCAACATCAAACTATCTCTCTTCATGCTCTGTCATGTGATCTTACATCACTGATGATGCAGACTATATATTTACATACTTGACATTTACCCTTTTACATTATAGAGTGAAGTAAGGTAAAATCGCCCTAGTCCCAGATAACAATTGACTTTGTAGTGCAGTGCTGACTGATGGTGATTTACCTGAGAACCATCATAGCTCAGGTGAGGGGCAAAGTTGATAAGGTGGAGCATTCATGAATAACCTCAGCCGGTACAGGAATTGAACCTGTGATGTTGGCATCATTCTGCATCGCTAACCTGTAACACTACATTCTGCATCCTCTCCTTTCCTTCTCTGTGTATAGTATGCTTTGTCTGTATAGTGTACAAGAAACAAAACTTTTCACTGTATACTAATACATGTGACAATAAATTAAATTAACCAGTTATGCAGCCAACTGAGCTAACTGGATGATAGGAGGAGAAATTGTGTTCAGTGGTGGCATTGAATTAGAGGTTGCAAAGATGGCTGAAAATGATCCATTGTATCTGAACACTGGTCAGGTGGAAGGTGAGAGAAGGGGGATCCCATCGTGACTCTGACATTGAGGGGGAAAAAGGTGAAAGCAGAAGGGTAAAGACATTCATTATCTGGGTCAAAAATAATGATTGCTTGAGAATTCCATAGGCCATGTAGTCAACACTTTAAGATTATTGTTTAAAAATGAATTCTGTGTAATTTCTATTTAAAATTCCTTCCTTGCTCGTGTCCAATGTTTCAAAAAGAGTAAGATAACAATCAAATGATGCATTAATATCCCATCTCGTACATTCTGTATTTGTAAGGGTTTTAAGTCAATTAACAATGAATCTCACTGGAACCATTAGAAGTCATGGATAGAAAAGATAAACATTGCATAGTGATGATGTGGAGTTGCCGGTGTCGGAGTGGGGTAGTGACAGCCAGTGTCGGAGCGGGGTAGTCATAGTAAATAGTCTCACAACTCTAGGATAAACCCCAACAGGTTTATTTGGTAGCACAAGCTTTCGGAGTGCTGCTCCTTCATCAGGTGAGTGCAGGATTCGTTTCACAAACAGGGCATATACAGACTCAATTACAAGATAATGGTTGGAATGCAAGTCTTAATAGATAGAACATAGAACATTACAGCGCAGTACAGGCCCTTCAGCCCTCGATGTTGTGCCAACCAATCAAGGTAATCAAGTCTTTACAGGTGCAGACAATATGAGTGGAGAGAGGGATAATCACAGGCTAAAGAGGTGTGAATCATCCCCAGCTAGGACAGTTAGTGAGATTTTGCAAGTCCAGGCAGTTATGGAGGTTACAGATAGTGTGACATGAACCCAAGATCCCAGTTGAGGCCATCCTCATGTGTGCAGAACTTGGATATCAGGTTCTGTTCAGTGACTCTGTGTTGTTGTATGTCATGAAGGCTGCTTTGGAAATCACTTACCTAAAGATCAGAGGCTGAATGCCCATGACCACTGAAGTGTTCCCTGACAGGAAGGGAACACGCCTGCTTGGTGATTGTTGAGCAGTATCCATTCATCCATTGTCTTAGCGTCTGCATGATCTCGCCAACTTGGGATATCCTTTCCTGCAGCGTAGTCTCCATTGGCTTGGTATCAGATCAATGTTAGTAGTTAATGTTGACTTGCCAACATTGTCTACCTGCAGGAAAGGATATCCTGAGACATGGTGCATTGACAAGAGAATGCAGATGCTCCAACAACAGATGAACGAACACTGCTCTACAGTTACCAGGCAGGAGTGTTCTCTTTCTGTCAGCATTCAGCCTCTGATCTTCGGGCAAGCATTCTCCAAGGAAGCCTTCAAGACACACGACGATCAGAACAACTGAGCAGAAACTGGTATCCAAGTTCTGTACACATGAGGATGCCCTCAACCGGAATCTTGTGTTCATGTCACACTATCTGTAACCCCCATGGCTGCCTGGGCTTGCTAAATCTCACTAACTGTCCTGGCTGGAGACAATGCACATCTCTTTAACCTGTGCTTAACCCTCTCTCAACTCGCATTGTCTACACCTGTAAAGAGTTGATTATCTGTTAAGACTTGCATTCCAACCATTATCTTGCAATTGACTTTGTCTATATATGCCCTGTTTGTGAAACAAACCCTTACCTGATGAAGGACAGGCGCTCCGAAAGCTCGTTCTACCAAATAAACCTGTTGGACTTTTAACCTGATGTCATGAGATTACTTACATTGCATTGGAGCATTGTCGGTATTAAAGTTGCCCATATTTAATTAAACTGACACAAGAAGGGTTTTATTGGAATATCAGTTTAAATACTGTACATTCACAACAAGGCTTTTATAGAACATAATACAGCACCCCATCTGCAGGGATAGTGTCCATCACAATCTCCACTTTGGGCAGAAAATAGCAAGTATTCTGAAGAGAGAATCACAAAATGATTTTCTCCTTGGGATATTGGAGCCATCAGCCTTACAATAGATGTACAGAGCTGTAAGAAAACACTTCTTCACACAAAATCAATTCCTCCACTCCTCAACACCCTACCTCCTCTTCCCCCCACCCTCCACATCTTCCTGAAAGCTTTTGAACATTGGGGACAATTGAAAGGGCCCCAGTTGTGATCAATATTTTAAGGGTAATAGAAATGATGTGGGTAAATGGAATTAAGATCAGCCATGATGGAATTGAATAAGGTTTGAAGGGTTGAAAGGGCTTCTACTGTTCCTATGTTATATGTTTATTTATTTGTGTCATCGTGTCTGAGGGTTAAAAGCCAGTTCTTCACTCATGGAAAATGGTGCAGCGTGTTTTGATACATGAATATAGACTATATAGAGTGAGAAATCTAAAGCTATTCAATTCCTGTGTGGAAATCTTGTGTTTCTTGTTTCTCTAGTTTCCAAGGGATGTGGATGTCATTGGCAAGGTCAGCATTTAACGTCCATCCCTAATTGCCCTTGAGCTGAGTGCTTTGCTTGGCCATTTCAAAGGGCAATTAAGAGTCAACCACATTGCTGTGAATCTGGAATCACATGCAAATCAGACCAGGTAAGGATGGCAGATTTACTTCCCTAAAGGACATTAGGGAAATCCAGCAGATGGGGTTTTTGTGATAATTGCTTTATAATCCAGGTTTATTAGCCCATCTCAAAGTGTGCAAAAAGGAGTTTCCTGGTAGACGTAATGACTGGAATTTTACTGGCACACCGACCACAGGAGCATGGGAAAGCCCATTGGCTAGATTTTATGATTCCAGGACAAGTGAGGCCATAAAACCTTGTCTGTTGTTCCAGTCCGCTCCAGCATCGCTGAACTTGCATCTTTCTTTCATGACTCTATTCTTTCCCTTGTTCAATCTCTTCCTGCTGACATTCATGATTTTCCCTGACACCCTGTATCATTTTAATAAATCCCACTTTTCTGGCCTAAACCTCCGCCTCTTCACTGGATGTCGAGTTCCTCTGCACCTCAATTCCCCACCTGGAGGGTCTAAGGATTCTTTGCCTCTACTATGAACAGAGACTCGAACAGTCCCCATCCTCTGCCCTCCTCCCCTGTGCCCTCCTCCATCCAACTGATTTTGTTCTCTCACTCAACAATTTTTCCTCTTTTTTTTTCCTTCCAATGAAAGGTCTTGCTATGGATTCCTGCATGGGCTCTCATTATTCCTGTCTTTTTGTGGGATATGAGGAACATTCCTTGTTCCACTATGTTGTATATATGCAATTGTTTCTGACTGATTTAACAATTAGGAAAAGGGATTTCTGAGGTACCTTATCCTGGACTACTTGACCAAATCAATGTAGCTTTATTTACAGGATGTTGCTTGATTCAAGTCTAACACAGAAGAGAGAGAAAAACCAATGACTTTCTCTTCTTCCATGGTGATGTCACAGCATGTTATATGACTAAAAATACAGCAATGCATTCCTTTTACAATGCATGACATTCCTACCCCTTCGGTTGTATGATAACAATCTTTTAAATATTAACATTTACCCACTATGAACATCAGTTACATTATCAAGTATATTATCTACATAATAGTAGTATGTATGTACATATTTATAATTAACATGACCCTTTTTGATGGACATCAATTTGGTTTGGAAAAAAACAACATTCTGGAGTCTGACATCCTCGGTAGCCTGTTCCTCATGAGTACTGGGTACTTTCATTTTGTGATGTTATTGTATTGTCAACTTCCAGAGATGTTGATTGTTCTACTGGAGTCAAATCTGAACTTGATTCTGTAGTAATCCTTGATTCAGGGAATTTGCAACACTGGTATCTGAAGTAAGCCTTTCTAACATAGACTCTACTAATTCACTTTTGAAATGTGGTTTTGATTTGCCATATTCTTATCATCAAGATGTATAAGAAATCAGAATGGAGGTAGGTGTCTGCTTGTCACTGACAGAATTATTTCTCACTAAATCTCTTTCTCTGTTTTGATTGTAAACAGTGAGTAACTTGTGGTTGTAGCTGCTGTCGCACCACTATTGTAGTACTGCCAGTGGTATGAATAGATTGAATTTAATTCTTAGTTTCCTTCTCAGGAACAACATTGTCAGTGAGTTTTGTGTTGTCACATGAATTGTGTACCAATAGGTCATGAGAAAGTTGTTGATTCTCCCAGATAGTGAACCTTCATTTTCTGATACTTTAAGGGCATGTTTCAGTGACTCCATTAATCCATTATGCACAATGGGGCAATCTTTATGTTGTATACCAAGATTTTGTGTCCAGGTGTTCCTCACATCTCATGAGGAACAGGCTACTGAGGATGTCAAAGATCACACTCCAGAATGATTTTGGTTTGGTAAAATACAACAATGTCCATCAAAAAGGCTCATGTTAATTGAAAAAAAAATGCTTGCTTTTCCACATTACTTTTCTCCACTTTGGAATATCTCAGGAAATAATTAAAAGATCTGCTGACTCAGTTTTGAGGATGAACAGGGGAGTTCACCCTGGAATCCTATGTCGCTCTCTAACCCAAGATCGATAAAACAAAGGAGCTGCTCATAGCCATTTGTGGGACGTGATTACATGCAAATTGGATATCTCATTTCCTAAAACTACCCTTCAAAAACATTTGCTTTATGAACTGTTAAGGGTGATGGGAGCATTCTGAGAATTTGAAAGGTGCAATATAAATATGAATTTAAATGAAATATGAAATATAAATGAGATTTCTTTACCAATAATTTCCAATCTTGAGCATAATTGACCAACACTGATATTCACACTTGAATATGGACAAACAATTGGGCTCAGCATCTCCTATGGCCTTTGTGACTGGCTGCAGAGATTCAATTTTTAATATGCTGAAAGATCTTCAATCAACCAAACCTGATTTTTGTCTAAAGTTTTGTTTTTACGAATGCTGGGATTTCCTGTGGCCAACTTGGCCTGAGAGCTATCAAAGAGCACAAGGTATTAAACAGTGTCATGGCTTATCCCCAATCAAAAGAGCTGAAGTTGTTTATAGATGTCTTGGAGCTAGTGTTTCTTTATATGGACAATGGAATTTGGGCATGTGCAGTAAGGCGTAAACATGAGGGGTTCTGGAAGGTGCTGAGCTTCTATGCTTATAGATTGGTCTAGATCAGATAGCTAAATCAAACAATGTGATTTGTTTCTGATCAATTCATAGCCTGGTTGCTAAGGAACTCTTGAATACTGAAGTGCTAACACTTGTGTTGAGTGAAAATCTGGAATGAACATTCACAGAAGTCAACACCTGGAAGAAGAGAAAGTCAGATAGCCATGTGACAAAACTCTGGCCAGTCCACTCCCTTATTGAAGGAACAGTGTTCCAAAAACTTGTGGGTTTACTATCAAATAAACTTGTTGGACTTTAACCTGGTGTTGTGAGACTTCTTATTGTGTTTACCCCAGTCCAATGCTGCATCTCCACATCAGGTTTTGTTTGCAAGAGGAAATCAGCCCTAAGTTAAGGGAACCCACAGGAAGTATTTTATTGATGCATTGCAAGTGTTGACAATTTTCTAAGTAGCTATTTAAAGTTGACTGAGTGTCTTTATTCACTATGAGAATTTTTGACACATGGGTTAGCACCACACCTTAAGCTATTTGACTGTGAACTAATCTACATCTCCTTTGACTCTCTTGAGAGTCTAACAGTCTCCTCTGGCCATAATGGTTCTATATCGCAAGTATTCCTCCAATCCCACCTCTGCAGTGCTTTGTAAACCTGTAATTAGGACAAAGTGAGAAGATGATGAGATAAATGCACTGATGGTGAAAGCATCCTAACGGATGTTGTGCAAGGTTTTCCAGTGCTCTAACATTGAGCTGTGTAAGTTGGACAGAGTACAGTACTATGAAGAGCAAGTAAGTAGGGAACCAGAGAGATAACAAACAGCTAACTATGTCAGTACATTATTCATCTTTTATGCAGTGTTCTATAAATATAAATGTGAACAGCTTTTTCACTGGTATTTTGCTCATGAGATGCATTAAAAATATTCCATCTTGGTTTCCCAGACAAGATATACTTTTCAGTTTATCTGAATGCTGGAATATGTACGCACACACACATTATATAACACCACACCCACATACACAACACCACACTCTTAGATATACACACATACGGAACACCACATTCTCAGATGTATGTACACACACACACACACACACAAAATTGCAAAGTATATCTGAGAGCTAGAGTGAGTTCATACACATGCAACATGCAGACACACACACTCAGAAACAAAAGTACGTACACATGCAACACACATACAAATATACACATTGCATGAGGTTAACACATCACACACAACATACATAATACGCATACACGTACAAAAGAGACATAGTAAGCTGAATAATTAGCTGGCGAATGCTCTGTACTGAGCCTTGCCACAAGCAGTATATGTTAGGTGATGGTATGGCCATTCTTAAGGTTTGATACCAACACTGTCCCCACCTGCTATTCCTCCCAATTTAAATCCCTGGTCAACCTGGAAAGTTTGGCCACTTCGGTTGGTGCTACCTGCATGGAAAAATGTCCAGAAGCAATGTCACCAGCAGAAGAAAGAAAGCTTACATAGGATGACATATGACACAAAACAGGCCATTTGGTCCAACCATTCTATGCCAGTGTTAATGTATCACTCAAGTCTCCTCCTATTTCCTCATCTAAATCTACCATCTTAGCCACCTTCTCTCTCATCTGCTTGTCCAGCCTCCTCTTAAATGCATCCACATCATTTGTTTCAACCACAATCCGCACTAGTGGGTTCCACATTCTCACCACTCTCTGGGTAAAGAAATTTCTCCTCAATTCCTGACTGGATTTCTCAGGCTTGATCTTATATTGACTGCCTCTAGGTCTGCTCTTCCCCACAAAAGGAAACATTGTCTCTCTATCTACTCCTTTAAAAAGCTTTACTCCACTCTACCAAAAATTGACCAAAAGAGGAGGAATTGGGATAAAGAAAATACACTCTCTGTTTTACTGAATACATTTATTATTTATTAAAAAATGCACCTAGGGACACCCCAAATTGCTTTGAGGTGAGTTCCTTTTTCAAAAAGGGTGTGGCAAATGATGGGCCCTGGAGTAGAGACGCAGCGGATAATTTGTGCTGCTTGTCGATAGATTAATTGCTGTTGGTCTGAGATAAATCAGGCGCGTTGAACCGCAATTGACTTTCACATTGCACAATTAGGCACCAGTTGGTAGGGGAAGGAAGGAGTGAGATTGGAGGTGACAGTCGCAATCAGGCAGTGCACACCGGGTATTGGAGCTGTCACTCGGTGCAAGATAGATTGCAGGGCCTCGTACCCTTGGTGCTAAATCACTCAATTTCCTAAATAGTGCTTTGTGACAAGCCGATGAGATAGAACCTTCCAACCTCGACACAGCTCAATAATGGATTCCTTTAACAGGCTGCAGGCAGGCTGTGGCCTTCAGCTGGTTTTCCTTAACAGCAGACAAGAATTCTCTTCCGAGACATTTTATGAGTTTAACCCTTTCGGGCCGGGTGAATAAATTCTATTTAAAATGGGAGCCGAAGTAAGTACATTCAATCCGGTCAAAAAATAAAAGTACAAATTTATGCCAACTCTACGAGTCACTGGCCAGGCCTGAACCAGAGGATCGGCTGCAATAGCCCCAGCTTCAGATTAGAGAGGGGAAAGGGTAGTTTTAAATACTTAAAAAAAAAAGCTGCCATCAGGGCATGCCTCCTTCCAGTTTAACCAAGGAGGATTGGGGATGAGTAGATCCCCTCCAGAGATTTAATTTGATTATCTGCCGTCAGTTGAACGCAAGCTATTTTCTTCAAAGACAAATCAAAAAATGCCACACACTGGATTCAGTTTATGGGCATAAATCTTTTTGTATCTTTGGGTCAATTCTGAAACACTCCACTCTGAAAGGTATTGCTCCTGATCAAAATATCCAATCTCAGGGGAAGTTGTATCCTGGAGATATGTCAGTAGATGCATTAGTTGAACGCAAACCCACCCCACTCCCCCCACCTAAATTACCCAGGAAGCTCAAACTTTTGATAGGCAATGCACTGGGAATCATCCAAACTCCAATTTAAATCAGGAACTTCAGACGGTTCCAACTGGCCTGCCAGAATGATTACCCAGGAAAAGCCAGAAAAGTTAAAACTACTTCTATCTGAGGGGTGATTATAACAATAACTCTGACTATTAACATGATTTCCCCTGACAACCCATCTTCTGGTTACTCTGTTTCTCCTCCCCCAATCCCGACAACTGATTACCCCATCTGCCACCACTCCCGCTCCTCCGCCACCCCCGCCTCCACAACGACCTTACCGATTCCCCCGGCCAACCCGGCTTGATATAGTGGATGGGAAATGTGCAGCTCCTAACCTGGGTAAGTGAAAAGGTGCAGAGTGGCATTCTGGCAATGATTGCCATCCCATGGAAATTCCACCCCAATGATATCTGTGTCAATTATTCTGCATACCCATGTATATGTGATCAAAATAGCAAAAACAAATGTCCAAGATGGCCTCCAATATTTTGGTTGTCTAGAAAATGTTATTCTTAGTTTCATTTTTATGCAACCATCCTCTGTTATTCCAGAAAATCAGGTTGTGAAGAATGGAACTGGAGCCGATCTTCACACAAGTGTTTACTTACAGAGTTAAATATTATAAGCATATGCCTCCTAACCCAACAGTTTCAGCCTCTTCCTATTGGTAAAAGCACAAGTGAATCACCAGTTAATGTCCAACTTCTGCACACAATTATTTAATACTGGGAACAACCAAATCATGAACAGTTGCCATTGGAAAGCAAAAAAAGATAAAAATGAAACTAAGAAAGAGAAAGGAAGCAAAATGGAGCAAAATATTACAGGCACCATGTTCAGTGGAGGCTTGAAGGGCCAAAGAGTCTGTTCCTATGCTGTAATTTTCTTTGTTCTTTGTTTTATTGCCATCTAAATAGTTGAAACTGCTGAGTCCAGAGGGCTGGAAATTGCTGGATTGAAAAATGAAGTGCAGTTCCAGGAGTTTAGGATGATTTTCATTGGACCACTGCAGCAGGCCAAGGGCAAAGAGGTCTGAGTGGAACCAAAATGGAGGATTACAAAGACAGGTTACCAAAGGTTTGGAGTCAAACTTGGAGACTGAACAGAAGCTATCCACCAAGCAATAATGTCACCGTGTTATTCCTCCAGCATAAAGGGGACCTCAGATCTGCCCAGGGTTTACTGTGGACAGTTTCCGTGCCAAAAGACAGCTTTTGCTACATCTAGAATTGAGGGAGGTGATGGCGTCATGGTGACATCATTGGACTTCAAATCCAGAGGCCCAGACTATTGTTTGGGGACAGGAGTTTAAATCCCACCATGGCAGCTGGTCAAATTAATAAATCTGGAATTTTAAAAGAATATTTTTATTGTTCCGTCATGGGATCTGGGCATCACTGGCCCAACATTTATTGCCTTGGACTGAGTGGCTTGTTAGGCTGTTTGTTAGAGCAGTTTAAGATTGAGCCACATTGCTGTGGGTCTGGAGTCACATATAGAGCAGAACAGGGAAGGACTGCAGATTCCCTTCCCTAAATGACATTAGAGAACCAATTTTTACGATAATCGACAATGGTTTTTTGGTCACCATTAGATTTTTCATTCGATTTTTATTGCATTTAAATTTCATCATTTGCCACAATGGGATTCAAAGTTGGATTTGCAGAGCACTACCCTAGGTCTCTGGATTACTGGCCCAGTGACAAAACCACTACAACATCACTTCCATGATGACCATGAAACCATTGTCATTTTTCACAAAAATCAGGGAAGGAAATCTACCATTCTTACCTGGTCTGGCCTATATGTGACTCCAGACACACAGCAGCACATTTAAATACTCTCTGCAAAGTCCTAACATACCATTCATTTGTATCAAACAACTACAAAGTCCAAAAGGAATGAAACTAGATGGCATTAGCCTCGGCACCAGAAACAGCAACAGCAAACCCACTCCTGTAGACCCTTAAGCTTCTCCTTATTAGGTCTCGTCTTCAGATCAAAGATATCCTCCATCATACTGTGTGGCACTATCGCTGTGTTAAATAGGATTGATTTTGAACAGATCTAGCAACTCAACACTGGGCATCCATGAGTCACTCTGGGCCATCAGCAACAGCAGAATTGTACTTAACTACAATCTATGGCCTCATGGCTTGACATATCTCCCACTTGATATAGAGGTGCCGGCATTGGACTGGGGTAAACGCAAGTCTGACAACACCAGGTTTAAATCCAACCGATTAGCAACCGAAGCTTGCGAATTTACTATCAAATAAATCGGTTGGATTTAAACCTGGTGTTGTCAGACTTCTTACTGCGTATCTCCCACTTGCCAGGCGCAATACCAGGCATACCTCAATGTGGTGTCAACATGCTAAAGCTACAACACATGACTACTTGTGTGCCAAACAGCACAATCAGCAAGTAATAGACAGAGCTAAGCGATCCCACTAAGCAATCAGACCTAAGCTCTGCAGTCCTATCACATACTGTAGGGTGGCACAGTGGCATAATGGTTAGCACTACTGCTCACAGTGCCAGGGACCCGGGTTTGATTCCCAGCTTGAGTCATTGTCTGTGTGGAATCTGCACATTCTCTCCGTATCTGCATGGCTTCTTCTGGGTGCTTCAGTTTCCTCCCACAATCTGAAAGACATGCTGGTTAGGTGCATTGACCTGAACAGACGCTGGAATGTGATGACTCAGGAAATTTCACAGTAGCTTCATTGCAACGTTAATATAAGACTTATTTATAACTAATAAATAAACTTCAACTTAACTTTAACATTTGGTCATGAATGATGATGAACAATTAAACATGATGGGGTATATCCATGCAAAAAACAAGATTGAAGCATTTGCAACAGTCATCAACCAGAAGTGCCCAGTGGATGGTTCATTTTGGACTCCTCTGAAGATCACCATTATCACAGATGCTAATCTTCAGCCAATTTGATTCATTCCACATGATATCAAGCAACAGCCCAAAGTGCTGGAGACTGTAAATGCTATGAACAAGCAATTCCAACAATTATACCAAAGACGTGTTCTCCAGAACTTCCTGTGTTCCTAACTAAGCTGTTCCAGTCTAGTTACAACACTGTCATCAATGTGAAAAATTGCCCAGGTGAGTCCTGTACACAAAAAGCAGGACACGCTCACCAGACCAATTGCTGCCCCATCAATCTATTCTCAATCTTCAGTGAGTGATGGAAGGTGTTATCAACAAAGCTATCAAGCAGGAATAATCTGCTCACTGGACTGGAAGAATGGTATAAGTTCTTTGGCTACAATAGGAGATGGGAGACTGGGATTCCTGTGGCTAGTAACTAGCTCCTGACCCCCCAAAGATTGTCCACCATCTACAAGCACAAGTCTGGAGTGTGATGGAATACTGCCCATTTGCAACTCCAACAACATCCAGCGAGCTTGATAGCATCCAAGACAAAGTAAACATTTGATTTTGACCCAATGACAGTGTCGGGAAGGTGTTATATTTCTAATTCCCCTGCAATAAACATCAATTCTCTCCACCACCAATACACACTGGTAGCAATGGGCACTGCAACAGCTCACCAAGGCTCCTTCGACAGCGTCTTTCAAATCATCTAGAAGGACAAAGACAGCTGCTACCTGGGAACACTACCACTTTCAAGTTTCCCTCCATGTCATGTACCATCCTGAATTAGAAATATAACACCTTCCCTACGCTGTCGTTGGGTCAAAATCGGAAACCCTCTCCCTAACAGCACTGTGAGTGTACGTACATCTCATAGGTTGCGAGGTTCAAGAAGGCAGTTTACCACCATCTTGTCAAGGGCAATTAGGAATGGCAATAAATGCTGTACAAATCCTATGACCATTTTGTTTTTAATTCTCTGCAGTTTCTGTAGCAAAGTTCCAGGATGCTCCTGTTCCCAGCAGCATCAAGGGCCCATGCACCAGACTTCAGTGGTTGACGAACAGAGAGTTGGCCAATTGGAGGGTTGCATCCTGGAAGATCACCTGGTTGGACTCACTGCCAGCAACTGTGAAATGGGACATTACTTGGCCCTGATATTACGATCTTGAGGCCTATGGAAAAATTCAACCCTTTGTTTCAGAAAACAATTATGGATACAACTTGAGAAATTTTGAGAGCTGCTCATCTTCTTATCCAATCTATGAAAGTTAAAATCCTCCATTAAAATTTCTCTGCCTTTACTGCACATTTGTCTAATCTCAGCATTGATGCAAATTAACCACTTACCAGCTATTACCAGGGGCCCTATAAACAACTCCCACTACAGTCTTTAAACTTTTTCCTATTACTACATCGACCACCCACCACTATCCTCCCCCCGCCTCCCTCCACCCCCCACCCCACTGTCTGTTTACCTCTTGTAACATTCTCAATCATTATGCAGCTGCTTTCTTCTTTGGTCACTAATGTTGCTCTTGCATCTCAATCATTTTCCAATCTTCTCAGTAGAGTTTATAACCTGGAAAATTTGATTCCCAGTTTGGACCATCTTGCAATTGTGCCTCAGCAATGGTGACCATATCATACCTTCCAAGTTGAATCTGTGGCTGTAATTTATTCAATTCGTTCCATATACTTTTTTTAGCTAAACTCTCTAATCTAAGTTTCAGCTCTAATATTTGACTCAGTTTGTTCATTTCTTTCTAATGGGTTAATTGCTTTGCTTCTTTTAGTTTTCCCTTACTTGCCATATCTAAAGCATATTTTTTACTGATACTGTTCTCTCCTTTCTGCTTATTCAGAGCTATGATTTATGCTACCATTTCTCCAGAGTTCCCAGCATCATCCCCTCAGATTTTCCCCTTTAAAATGCTTGTAACTGCCCCATTTATCCTCCCCACTGGAACAGTCACCTCAACCTGGCTCAGGTGGATACCATTCCCAATGCATGTCCCAGCGCTGATGCTAATGGAAACTCTCTTTTCCACACCACCTCTTCAGTCACATAACAACTCCTGAACCCATCTATCCTTATATCAATTTGCACAAAACTGGTTCGTAATCCAGAGATGAGAACTCTTGTTTTCCTGCGCTTTAGTTTAGTGTGTAATACAATTTATAGGACACGTTCTTGTGGTTTGAGGAGTGGCTTTGAGTTTTTGCTAATTTTAATATCCATCTCTAATTTCACCACCTTTATTCCAGACTGCTCCAATCCTTATTGTCTGTCGCTTGCACCCTGGCCTAATTTCAGACATTGTCTATTGAGAAAAACACAGTTTGCAGAGTGGGGATTCCTTAGGTCGACCTCTATTGAGGGAGAGCCACCATCTTGGAAGTAGAATTGACTCTTAAGATTATCACATCATCTTAAAGGAAGAGTATGATATGAAAGTATCAGAACAGATTGCATTGAGTGAGGCAACTAAGAACTAAGATGGTGTCTGAATCTCAGGGCTGGACAGGTTCAGAGTATTTTTCTATTCTGCACTTTCAAATTTTATTGTTTAGCCAGTTAAATCTGACAGGGCCTATTGTGATGGAGTTATGAATGTACTTGCCTGAGGTGGCACAGTGTTTAGAGCTGTTGCTTCACTGCACCAGAGATCTGGCCTTGAGTGACTGTGTGGAGTTTGCACATTCTGTCTATGTTGGTGTGGGTTTCCTACCACACTCTAAAGATGCATAGGTTAAATGGATTGACATTGCTATTTGTACTGGACTACGGGAATAGGGTGGGGTACAGACCTGTGTAAGATGCTCTTTCAGAGAATCAGTGCAGACTCGGTGGCCTTCTTCTGCACTGTGGACATTCTATGAATTCTATGTACTTGACTGTACGTAAATAATATTTTAAATTCAATCTGGCTGGAGACTGGAAAGGCAGTTGATAATATTTGTAGGGAGGGAATGCTGGAATTCTACCAACAGGAGATGCTGCTGTGTTTAATTTTGGTGATTGGAATTCTCCTACCTGTCCAAATGAGGACACTGTTTTGGGTGTTGTGTGGGGATGTTAATGGAGTTTATTGGATGTAACCAGTCCATCGAGTATCTGGTTTGGCAGCGTTGGCGCAGGTCACCTAGCACAAGGAATAAAATATTGACCCATTCCCCAACTCTGATGTTCCTCAACATGACAAGCAGGAAAGGCATTTACACATGACACATTAAAAGATTGGGGCGTTTAACTGGCAGCTCCTAGACTCAGGTGGCCTCTGGTTTTTGTTTTGCAGCTGCCTTGGCAATGGCCATGTTGCTGGTGATGCAGATTCTCTGCTGAATTTATTCCTGGCATTTCTCACTTGTTTTTAGTGTTGTAAATGGCACAAATGGCTGCCATTTACAGCACCTCACTCAGTCCTCTTCCTGTATGACACAGTGATATTCATTCAACAAGATTACAACTGAATTATTACAGTAATATTTAATTTGGCAACTTTGCTCTTAAAGCTGTGCCACCTCTCACCTCTGATTCAAACCTCTGTAGGTTCAAATCCCACTCCACAGATTTGACCACTTGGAGTTTGAGCGTACATTTCACTGCAGTACAGAGGGGTTGCTGCCCTGTCTTTTGTTAATCTGAGGCCTCATTTGGCCTCTGAGGTAAATATGAAAGATGCTACGACATCTTTTCAAAAAAAAAAGCAGTGAAGATCATTATGATATTGTTCTTTACAGTGGCTGCTGTACTTCTGAAATTATTACAAGGCCTAAACTTCAGGAGAGCACTTTGGATCACCCGAAGGTTTTAAAGGTCTGTCTTTTCTTTCTCAGACAGTGGAAGTAATGACATATTTAGGTCCTTCTGGCATTTATGTAGATCGCTTAGGGGCTCCTTATTAAGCTTGGCATGGGAATATTAACAAGTCCAATGTTGAAGAAACAGCAGATAGTCTTGTTCATCTGGAAGAACAGCCATTACAACACACAACAAGGGAAGAATTTCTAGAGGACAGACAGTGATATAGTCACAGCTAAGCCTTGTTACATTTCTGATGGGTAATTGGAGAATGGATGTTTCACCCTGTCCTTGCTGCCTTTAAGTAAGTGAGATGATACTGCCATGAACTGAGCTGGGAAACATAGACCAATTCAATAATATTTTGACCCTGTGTTGCCCTCCTGTCTCAGCAGAAATATTTGGCGATGATTTATTATGGGAGGCTTTGTATTGTCATTGAGCAGTGCAGGAAATGACAGCTCATTTCTGCTGGCTAGGGGAATCTTCTTTTAATGGCGAGTATTATAGTTCCAGAGCAAAGGGCCAGGAATTGGATTCATTATATCATAATTCTGAACTCGACTTCAGTTTCAATAATCACGGAGACCAGAACATTAATGCTGCTGGAGAGAGTGGGTTTTTTTATTAAATGCGTGACATTAGATAATGCTTTTAGTGGAATGCATTATGGAGCTAAGTATTAAAACAGAGAAATGTCATTTTTCAAGGTAAATAGTCTGACTCACTGTCACCACTACTTTCCTGCTATTTTGATTGTAGAATTGGCCCAACTGACTCCACTGTTTAACGCTATAATTCTCTATTGTATTTCTGGTGAGGTAGATTGGGGAAGGTGAACTAGATTGCTTTTCAGCTTTCAGGCCCAGTGTCAACATCAACCATTCCCTGGTCAGATCTCACTCTGTTGAAAGTAGTACAAAACTCTCTCTTCTCCAACTCACAGTTCCTCCATCAGCCCAATCTTGAAAACTTCTATCACCCTATGCATCAGTCATTTTTATTTCCCATACCACAACTGAGTAGGATTATCCATAGGTTTCATCCCTCCTAATACCTTTTCCAAACCTATAACTCTCCAAGATCTTGGCAGTCTTCCATTCTGGCCTCTTAAACTCCTGATATTTTATTGCTTGGGAAACAGTGTTGTAGTGCTATTGTCATTGGGCTAGTAATCCAAATAATTTCAAACAATGACATAATGAGTAATCTCAAACAATGATGAGACAGAGTACAGAAATTAGATAGAGAATCGGTGAACTGGTACAACAACAATAATCCCTCCCTCAATGTCAACAAAGTGAAGGAGATTGTCATCGACTTCAGAAAACATAAAGGAGAACATACCCCTATCTGTATCAATGGAGACAAAGTAGAAAGGGTCGAGAACTTCATGTTTTTATGTGTCGAGATCACCAATACCCTATCCTGGTCCCCCCTTGCCAATACGATAGTTAAGAAAGCCCACCAATGCCTCTACTTTGTCAGAACACTAAGCAAATTTGGCACGTCAGCTACAACTCTCACCAACTTTTACAGATGCAATATAGAAAGCATTTTTTTTTTGGTTGTATCACAGCTTGGTAAGTCTCCTGCTCTACCCAAGACTGCAAGGATCTATAAAAGGTCATGAATATAGCCCAATCCATCATGCAAACCAGCCTCCCATCCACTGATTCTGTCTACACTTCCCACTGCCTTGGCAAAGCAGCCAGCATAATTAAGGATGCCATGCACCCCGGACATTTTCTCTTCCACCTTCTTCCTTTAGGAAAAAAGTACAAAAGTCTGAGGTCTCGTACCAACCAACTCAAGAACATCTTCTTCCCTGCAACTGCTGTCAGACTTTTGAATGGACTAACCTTGCACTAAGTTGATCTTTCTCTATATCCTAGCTATGACTGTAACATTACATTCTGTACTCTCGTTCCCTTCTCTATGATCACTATACTTTGTCTGTATAGCACACAAGAAACAATTCTTTTCACTGTATGATAATACAGATGACAATAATAAATCAAATCAAATCAAACCAAATCCAGAATTTTTTTTACAGGATAATACTCTGGGAACCTGGGTTCAAATCCCACCATGGCAGATGATGAAATCTGAATTCAGTAAATATCTGGAATTAAAAGTCTAATTCTGACCATGAAACCATTGTTGTAAAAACCCATCTGGTTCACTGATGTCTTTCAGAAACTTTGTTGTCCTTACCCAGTCTGGCCTACATGTGACTCCAGATCTACAGCAATGTGGTTGATTCTTAAATGCCTTCTGAAATGGTTGGCAAGCTGCTCAGTTCAAGGGCAATTAGGGTTGGGCAATAAATGCTGGCTCAGCCAACAAACCCACATCCCAAGAATGAATAAAAAAAAAATTGCCATTAGCAGCCATGCCTTCAAATCCCAAGCTCTGAAATTCCCTGCCTAAGGCTGTCTGCCTCTCACTGTTTCTCTAAAACATTCCAGAACATCAACCTCTTTGACCCTTCATGTTACTCAGTGTCTAATAGGATTTGATTGCTGTCCTGTGAAGCATCTTTGTGGTGTTTTGCTACTTTAAAGAAACTGTTTGAATGCATGTTGATATTGAGTGCCAGTGTGTACTATGGTTGTACACGTGTAAGAAATGTAAAAGTTGGTGACAGTCGTAGCTGATGTACGAAATGTGTAAGTAAAGAGAACAGCTGACTCCTCAAGCCTACCCCATGTTTATGATGACTGGCTATCATGACCAGACCATTCCTACTTTCCCTCAGCCAACTGGAGAAGAATGTTTTTTAAACATAGCCAATAAGGGAATAAATACACAGGAAAATTCCTCCATGGTCCTATGGAGATCACATAGATTAAGCTCTAATTGTATATTTTCTTTCTTTTCATTCATTCACAGATTGTGAGCATCGCTGATCAGACCAGCATTTGTTGTCCACCCTTAATTGCCCTTGAGAATGCAGTTGTGAGCTACAACCCATTTGTTGTAGGGACACCCACGGTGCTGTTAGGGAGAGAGTTCTGGGATTTTGATCCAGTGATAGCAAAGGAATCGGGATATATTTCCAAGCCTGGATGGTGTACGTCTTCGAGGCTAACTTGCAGGTAGTGCTGTTAGGGAGGGTGTTCTTGGATTTTGATCTAGCAGCAGTGAAGGAATGAGGATATATTTCCAAGCTAAGATGGTCTGTGGCTTGAAGGTTAGCTTGCAAGTGATGGTGTTCCCAAGTATCTGCTGCACTTGTCTTTCTAGATGGTAGAGGCCACATCTTGTAAGTGGTACTTGCATGCCCAGTAAAGGCATGTCATATTCATAACTCCTAAAATATGAACATTATTCTGTAAACTTTTGAAATTGAGTTTTCTTTCAAAATGGGTGATATGTGTTATAAAACATGGCTACCAAGGACCATCTGACCTGATCTGTGAATTCACAGATCGCCACCCTGTTTCACAAGGGCAAAATGATACATTCCAGGATAAAATCTGTCAACCAATCACATCCTGAAACCATCTAAGAGACATTCCGGTATTGAGTGTGTTTTCTTGAAACAAAAAATGGTGATTGACTTAACCCTTTAGGATAGGTGTCCTCAACAATAAACAAGAATGTGGCTAATCAACCAAAAGCAAACACTATATTTGGAAAAGGCATTTCATAGCGTGAACAGTCACATGGTTAGACAGCCATGTTTGTCCCTTTGTAAGGTCAGATTCAGAAAGGCACAACAGCAACAGAAAGGACAATAACAGCTATGTTTTAGGAACTGGAAACTGTAATATTGTAAGCTCTCCAAGTCTGATCCTTCTTGGGTCCAAATACAATCAACTGACCTCCTTGTAACGAGATGACAAGTAAGTAATTTCATGCTAATCTTGTCAAGAAAATCCTGAAGCAACTTCGGCATGTAACTTCAGCTGTTCAATTCTCCTAAACTACAGGAAGCTTCAGTAATTTTCTTTACCAGGCCTGCCTTGCATTTCCAGAATAAGCCATTCATGCCAATCATGAACTATTCCTTTTGTTTATAACTTTAAAATTGCACAATTTTCTTTAACTGTATTTCATGTTCCTTGAGTGTCCTTGTGTGTCAGACACTCTGTGAGTGAATGCCCTAATATCAGACTTTTCACGATAAGCATGTGAATAATTAATCCTCTTTATTTAAACTACCACAGAAAGCTTGCTGATGATTATCCAAATTGTCCACGCACTCCAAATGTTAAAACACATACAACTTCTTCTCAAAAGATTACTGATAATGGACAATAGGGAAGAGAACGGTGATTATAATTTGTCCTCTCTTATTCTGTCTGCAACAGTACACATTACCATTACCGTGTGCAGAAGATGTTGATCAAGTGGGTTCTTTGTCATGGATGGTGTCAAGCAATTTAAGTATCGTTCTGCACTCACTAGGCAAGTAGAGAATATTCCATCACACTGATGGCTTGTGCTTTGTAGATAATAGACAGGATTTAGGGAGTCAGGAGTTGGGTTACTCAGCACAGAATTTCTAGCCTCTGACCTGCTTTTATAGCTACAATATTTGTACGGCTGGTCCAGTTAAATTTCTAGTTATTACAAGCTCCCTATCCATTGATAGCAGAGAATTTAGTGATGGTAATGCCATTGAATATCAAAGGCACATAGTTGGATTTTCTCTTTTTGGAGATAGTCATTGCCTGGTGTTTGTGTGGCTTTAGTTTTGTATGATTTTTGATATGATATTTATGATATTTGGGCAGCACAGTAGCACAGTGGTTAGCACTGCTGCTTCACAGCTCCAGGGACCTGGGTTTGATTCCCTGCTTGGATCACTGTCAGTGTGGAGTTTGCACATTCTCCTCGTGTCTGCATGGATTTCCTCCAGGTGCTCCAGGTTTTCTCCCACAGTCCAAAGATGTGTGGGTTAAGTTGATTGGCCGTGCTGAAATTGTCCCTTAGGATTCTGAGATGTGTAGGTTAGCAGGATTAGCAGGTAAAGTATATAGGGATATAGGGGTAGAGCCTGAGTGGGATTGTGGCTGGTGCATGGGCTGAATGGCCTCTTTCTGCACTGTAGGATTTCCATGACTCTATGATTCTATGATGGTGCTTTTTCCATTGAGAAAAGTACTGTGATGCATGCCAATAGTTACACAATGCTGGTTGAATGTGATGATTAGCTCATCTTTGCAGGACAAAGTTCTTTGCACATCAATGAATTGAAACACATCTACACTACAAAATATTTAATGATCAACTGTCAAAATATTCAGATTCCTTTATAAGCTTCCCCCAGTGTTCACAAACAGTCTAAGGAGGTTTTTTTTGAGAGGGATAGTTTCTAAAGTCACAATGCCACACAAGGTGGAAGGAAATTCATTCTTCCTGTGGTTTTCTATTAGTCATCCTGATCTCAATGAACCTGTGAAGATACCACATATCATGGTGTCTGGAAGGCAGAGGAAAACTGTTTCCTACAAAAAAAGTAAGTTCAGTGTTGCGTGATATTATTCCAGCCTCCATTGGGAGAGATAAAGTCATGCCTTTGTGTCTTCTTAGCAATTTGTTTTCCGATTGAGCTTTGTATCATCAGCGAATGTAATTACAAGTACACTCCACCCCTATATCAAGTCATTAATATAAATCGTGAATAGTTAAGACTGTAGCACACATCCCTGTGTCATGCTATTTGTTACAGTTTGTCAACCTGAAATTGCCCTTCTCAATGACAAATTGGATAGGCAACAAATGCTGGTCTAGCCAGCGACAACCACATGCCATAAAATGGTCAGAAATTAAATGACCCATTTATCCTGACTATGTTTTCTGTTAGTTAATATATCACCACCAACACAATGACGTCTGGTTAGGGTGAAATGCAGGGTAGAAAAGGATGGCTTGTCTACTGCTCGCAAAGAAGTGCTGCAGAATGTGAACAGGTCAGTAAAACGGAGATGAATAATGGAGATGTGTGGATGGCCAGCTATCTGGAATGTTATTTGTGAATCATTCACTGGGAATGGATGTGTACAGGCAAGATTTTACCTGATGGGATTAAGTAGGTGTTGTGTAATACACCTTAAGAAAAGGGATGATTGTTACGCCTGTGAGTGAAACAGGTTTGATTGGAGAAACAATATTAATTCTGGAACTTGAGTCAACATTCATGAAATTCACCCTGAGCTTGGAGGCACCGATATTGTTAAATATGACTGAAAGTACTTAATTTCTTGACATCACCACATCAAACAACAATAATTTGCATTTGTATAGCACTTTTAATTTAATGAAACATCGCAAAGCACTATGCAAGAGCATTTATCAAGTTAAATTTGACATTGAGCCATGTAAGAATTCATTTGGGCAAATAACCCGTAGCTTGGTCAAAGAGACAGATTTTAAATCACATCTTGCAGGAGAAAAGAGAGTTAATGAGGGGGAGTGATTGAAGGAGGAAACTCCGGAGTTTAGGAACTTGGAGCTTAAGGCATGACTAACCATGGTGGAGCGATTACAATTTGGGATGCTAAAGAAGCCAAAATTGGCCAAGGTTTTGAAGACTTGTGGCATTGAGAAAGTTACAGATAGAGGAGGGAGAAAAGTCCTCAAGAGATTTGAAATGAAGAGTGAAAATGTTACAGTTGAAGTTTTGCCAGAGCAGAAACTAATATTAGGCCAGTAAGCACATGGCTGATGGGTGAATGAAGTTTGGCACCATTTAAAATATGAGCAGAAGGGATTTGAATGGGCTCAAAGTTAAGAAGGGTGGAAGGTGGGAGGCCAACCAGAAGACTATTGAAATAATCAAGTCTAGAGGTAACAAAGGCATTCATAAAGTTTTCCTTTCTGTCAGGAGACTGGGTGGCGGCTGGTGAAAGGTAGCTAGCAATAAACCCTCCGTAAAACTCACCCCAAGATGTTGAAAATGAACAAACAGGTAGGTGGGGGTAATGGCAAAAATCAGAGGATGGGTGTCACTGGAAGTGTTTTGTCCATTTTCTGGACACTGACCATGCCCTTGGTGCTAGTCACTGGCTATCTTCTCAGTAATCATTAGGACATGGCTTCAGCATAGCTATCGAGGATTGGATTAAATTCAGAGAGATTTCATGCTGAAGATAATAGGGAGCATCATAAAGATGCTATTATGCACCCTCTGTTAATTATTGTATGCTGGTCTAATATGCACATCTACATTAGGTTAATTAAGAAATAGCTCTGCAGCTTATTTAAACTGTAAATCTTATCTCTATCATGCTTTGAGGGTTTGAGTATGCTATTAAAATGCCCTATTAATGAATTATGCTAATGATATCTCGCACATATCTAATTTAATTAAGAAATGTGCTTTTTTTAATTAACCCGATATCTATCTTTCACCAAAATTAGAGTCAAAATAGCACAGAAGGAGACCATTCAGCTCATCCAGACCACTTCTCTGCCTAGCAAATAGTCAATCCCATTTCAATGGTCCATCCTGCAGCTCTGCAAGATCAGTTCCATTAAGTTCCCAGCCTATTTTCTTTTAAAACCAATAGATAAAAAAGTTCTTTACTACATCCCTGTTGTACTTTGCATACAAAATTGTCCTAGTACTATCTACTTTTTGTTCTTGTAGCATCTACTAATTTCTTTCTCTATCTTATTTAAACCAGTCACAATCTTGTGCGTTTTGACTAAGATGTCCCTTCATCTCCTCTACTCTAAGGAAAACAACCCTTTCCTAAAATGTGGTGACCAGAACTGGATGTAGTGCTTTAGTTGGAGTCTATCTAGAGCTTTACAAAGATTTAGCATAACTTCTCTGCATTTGTACTTAATGCCAATATTTATGGAACCCAAATTTGCATAAGCTTTGCTAACAACTTTTTTGATGTATCCTTTCATCTTCAAAAGATTTACATGAACCACCACCACTCCCCCCAACTCAACCACTGTTCTTGTACATTCTTCTGAATTGTGCTATTATGCCCATATTGCATCATCCTATCCCTTTATCAAAATGTTTCACTCTTACTTCTCTGCATTAAATTATATTTGTCATACTAGTACTTGTCGATGAACTCAAATCTCTCCAAATTTTATTTTTTTTATTATTGTTTATAAAAACTTTCCCAACACTGACATTAAACTCACCAGCCTGTATTTACTAGATATGAGCCTACCCTTTCTTCAACAAGGATGGCATGTATGCTACTCTTCAATCCTCTGGCATCACCCCAGTATCTAGGAAAGATTGGAAAATTATGCCAAGTCCTTCTGCTATCTCCACCATACGCGCCCCCCCCCTCCCCCGTACCGTTAGCGAGTTTGGATGTTATTCACCCATCCATTACCTCTATTTACCACTATTTTAACAGCAACCTCTTCTTTAATAAACACTAGTACAAAGTATTTGATAAATCTAACCTTATTCTGCACCTCTAAGCAGATGTCACCCTTTGTCCCTCATAGGCCCCACCTCACTCAGTCAGAAACTTCTAGATTCGTTCTATGTAAATTGACATTTTGTTCTCATAGTCTCTCTTTGCCCACTTTATTTTCCTTTAGTACTTACCCTCTCAACTTGTTGAATTTGGGTTGGTTCTTGTCACAAGCATTCACTTGACATTCACTGTGCAACCTCTTTTCTGTTTCAGTGTATTCTCTTTCTCTATTCTCAATCTCCCTTATCATCCAATGAGCTGCGGTCTCTGGTTCCCCTTCCTTTCCCTATATTAAAATGTACTTAGCCTGTACCTAAAACTTTAAGTTTTATTTTACATTTCCCTCCCCCTGTTGACTGTTTCTCACACCCCACCATCTTCCTGCCCTCGGCTAAGTGACTTATCCACTCCAAGTTCACCACTAAAATGCAGGGGAATGAGTGCACAGATGCAAAATCGGCAGCCTGTCATATTCAAATAAGTCATTGTTACCAAGCCAATTGACCATGATAATGCCAATCAGGTTCCTCTTGTCTTCACTTTCCACCCAACAGATCATCTTTCATCATTGTCACTATCTTATATCATATAAGTTCTTGAACATTTTATTTTGCATCTGACACAATGCATCAGTCTCTCATAAGGGATTAGGTAATTGTGGATACATTTATTAAGTTGAGGTACATGAGAACAATTACACATAGTAAAAATCTTTGAAGACAGAGCTGTGCTTGTGCTCTGCCCAAGACAAAAGTGAAACTAAGACTGGATGACCTTACATATTTCCCTTTTGTGAAGTTATACTGCTGCTTCTTAAAGGCATATTATAACAGCCACTTCCACCACCTGATGTACTGCTAAACAAATCTTCCAATTCCCATCCATTTCAGCATTCCAAAGCCATGCTCTGATCCTACGCTTAAATCACCGTTAGCACTTCCTCCCTTTCCCACAGAACTTTCCAGTAGCAATGCAAAAGGTGTAACACTTGCCCTTTTACCTTCTCCTTTCCCACCATCCTAGGCACCGAAGGAAGCAATGATTATGTCCTCCTTTCACTTTCTGAACAATGTGCTCTCCTCTACACTGGGCAAACAAAACATGTTGGAGGCTTTTCACTTTAGATCAGTCAGCAAGTGTGACCCCGAGCTTCCAGTCTCATCTTGTTTTAATTTTTCACCTCACTTCTGTTTGACCTCAGCCTCCAACTTTGTTCCAGTGAAGCTCACCATCAGCTTAAGAAACAACTCCTCTTTCAGTCAGACACTGTACAGCCCTGGATTAATGCCTACATTTATCTATTGTTTTGGAGGCCACTGATAATGATTCTGGTCTTCGTGTTTACTTCTCCTCTAGACCCATCTTTTGTTTCTTTATTTGTCCTTTTACCACCTCCTTTTGCCTTGCCCTTATGTTATTTAATTCCTCCTGCTTTTTAACCTAACGACACACTTCTGACTTGTTCTCTCCTCCCCTTTCCCTGCCTCTGTATTTGCTTCATACCTGTTCCATCCGTTCCCTTCCGGATCTGACGGAAAGTCACTTACCTGAAGTGATGACTCTCTTAATCTCTCCACGGATGCTGCCTCACATGCTGAGTATTTCTGTTTTTACAATCAGAGGTACCTAAAGCTCTTGCAAACAGATTTTTATCACTGCAGGTTATGACGTGAAGAAAGAATTTTGATTGCCAGCGTCGATATAATAAATCACTTGTTTTGCAATCAAGATTGGGAAAGATAAAGCATCAAAGACGCACACGACAAAGGTTAACAGCTAATTAACTGGATGATAGCAGCTGTGTCAACAGGAGACACATAGCGAAGCAATGATAACATAGAGGTACACAGAATAGTCCAGTGCACTGAAATAGTTCAGAATGAAGCATGTTGAATCTACTCAAGCTATGTAAGTAACACTGGCATCTTATTTAAGAGGTTATATTTTATAATGCTACTGGCTTGACTTGAAGAATTATTAACAATCTCGCTCATCAAAACAACAGCACCTTTATTTAGATGGAACAGCTATACTGAGGCTTAAATTATATTCATCAGCCAAGTTCCAGTGTTACCCTGAGTCTCAAACTTGCAGCCAATGTCGCGGACAAATAGCAAAATTTGTTGAAGCTGCCACATAACCACAATAAGAATATGTGACAATATCTGATAATACTTCCTTTAGAAAAGCAATGAAGGTGCATGACAATATTCCAATTCATTTTCACAGAAACAGAATGTCGCATAATTCCCGTCCACCATCTCCGAAACACAAGTCAGGAATTTATTCATGGGATGTGGGTATCCATGGTTGGGTCAGCATTTGTTGCCTATTCCTATTTGCCCTAGAGCTGAATGGCTGTCTAAACCATTTCAGAGGGCATTTAGGAGTCAGCCTTGCTGAGGGTCTGGAGTCACATGTAGGCCAGACCAGAAAAGGACAGATTTCCTTCTTTAAAGGACATTAGTGAACCAGATGAGTTTTTATGACAATCAACAATAGTTTCATGGTCATCATTAGACTTTTAATTCCAGATTTTTATTGAATTCAATTCAGCTATAGTGGGATTCAAACCCACATCTGGAGATATTGCACTGGGTCTCTGGATCACTAGTCCAGTAACAGTCTGGCTATGCCATATTCTCCACTTGCCTGAATAATGCAGCTCCAACAATAGTCAAGAAGCTTGACGCAATCCAAGATAAAACAGCCTGCTGTTTGGCAATGTACCAACAACTTAAACACTCATTCCCTCTACCACCAAGGCACAGTGGCAACCATGCGTACCATCTACAAGATGCATTGCAAGAACTCAATGAGGTCCTTTCAGCAGCGACTTCCAAACTGATGACTTCTACAAGGGCAGCAGGTACATGGAAATATCACCACCTGCAAGTTCCTCTCCAATCTACTCACCAATCTGATGTGGCGTCATATCACCATTCCTTCACTGTCACTAGGTCAACATCTTCCTTCTGAACTAATCGACTTTAGTAAGGTGTTTGATAAGGTCCCACATGCAAGGCTTCTGGAGAAGGTGAGAGGGCATGGGATCCAAGGGGCTTTGGCCTCGTGGATCCAGAACTGGCTTGCCGGCAGAAGCAGAGAGTGGTTGTGGATGGGTCTTGTTCTGCATGGAGGTCGGTAACCAGTGGAGTGCCCCAGGGATCTGTTCTGGGACCTCTGCTGTTTGTCATTTTCATAAATGACCTGGATGAGGAAGTGGAGGGATGGGTTAGCAAGTTCGCCGACAATACAAAGATCGGTGGTGTTGTGGATGGTCTGGAGGGATGCCAAAAGTTGCAGCAGGACATAGACAGGATGCAAGACTGGGCGGAGAAGTGGCAGATGGACTTCAATGCAGATAAATGTGTAGTGGTCCATTTTGGCAGGAATAATGGGATGAAGGAGTACAATATAAGGGGGAGGAGTCTTAGCTGTGTTGTAGAGCAGAAGGATCTCGGGGTCCGGATCCATAGGACTCTTAAATCGGCCTTGCAGGTGGAGGAAGTGGTCAAGAAGGCGTACAGTGTACTGGCCTTCATTAATCGAAGAATAGAGTTTCGGAGTCAGGAGGTAATAATGCAGCTCTATAAGACTCTTGTCAGACCCCAGTTGGAGTATTGTGCGCAGTTCTGGTCACCTCATTATAGGAAGGATGTAGAGGCTACTGAGAGAGTTCAGAGGAGATTTACAAGGATGCTGCCTGGATTGGGAGGCAGGCCTTATGAAGATAGGTTGAGGGAGCTGGGACTCTTCTCCCTGGAGAGACGTAGGTTGAGAGGCGACCTTATAGAGGTTTATAAAATGTTGAGAGGAATAGATAGGGTGGACTCTCAGAGACTATTTCCCCAAGTTGAAATGGTCACTACGAGAGGACACAGATTTAAGGTGCAGGGAAGCAAATACAAAGGAGATGTCAGGGGTAGGTTTTTCACTCAGAGGGTGGTGAGTGAATGGAACCGACTGCTGTCGGAGGTTGTTGAGGCAAACTCACTGGGGTCTTTTAAGAGGCTTCTGGATAAGTATATGGAAAAGAATAGGATAGAGGGTTATAGATAGGTCTGTGGATTGGTAGATGTGAACGGCGCAACTCGTGGGCCGAAGGGCCTGTTTGTGCTGTATTGTTCTATGTTCTATGTTCTATGAACAGCACTGTGGGTGTACCTACACCACATGGATTGCAATGCTTCAAGAAAGCAGTTCACCAACACTTTCTCAAAAGCAATTAAGGATGGGCAATAAATGCTGATTTAGCCAGTGAAGCCATGTCCCATAAACCAATAAATTTTTTAAAAGTAACGGAAATAGTGATCATGGTAATATAGTATTACCTCATAAATACATAGGACATTTAACTAGAAACAAATTGGAGCAATCGGAGCATGCTTCTTTGGGAAGAGAGGAAGGAACCTTGCTTCTCATGCAATGTCCTACACCCAACCTGGGTGTTCTTACAGCCAATACTGCTTGTCCAAAGTGGGAATCTTGTTCTATTTCACTGCCACAACAGCCTTCGCAGTGATTAATATAAAATTCACAAAAATCAACTTTTCTTTAACATAGTTTGGTTTCTGCGCTAAATATTTTGGAGTATGCACTTTATATCCATCACACATAATCAAAACTTCAGTTAAAATACCAAAGAATCTCTGCAGCCACTGAAAATGCCAGGGTCACTGATCTGCAGTCTCTCATCTCATCTCTTCTTGAGTTCACACCACATATTTTGTTCTTAAAGAGATCACTTTCACAAGAGGGTACCTTGGGCTGGATTTTCCCTCTGAGGTGGGAAGCAGAAATCAGGGAATTTCCTGCTGCTGCGATCCTGCCTCCTACCCAGGAGTGCCCATCCCCACCTTATTTTCACAATGCAATGCTTGGCTTGGAATTGCAGTCGATGCCTCTGGAAGCAGGTCCAAGTGGAAAGGAAGGAGGGTAGGTGGAACATAGGCCTAGTTCTGTGGATGAGTGTGAGGTTCCCTCATCTTCATCCCACATCCTGCCTCACTCTACCCCTCACCCCCATACCCACTTTCCATTTGGGCACTGGCACTAATTGTTTTACTTTAGAAATCTCAACCTTTCTCAAAAGCCAGAGATTTTCTCCAGATCTATCAACCTCTCGGTTAAAGGGAACAATGCAGTGACAGCATTGAGAATTAATCAGACAATGCACGGTGACTACTCAAAAACGATGCCTTTTTTCCTTGTGTAGAAAGAGAACAAACACAGTGGGTTTTAATATGATGTTCTAACCAGATTCTGTAAAACAGTTTCAATTACAGTATTTTGCAGCCAAGACACACCAGTTAAAACACCAGTAGAATTACAGCTTGGAGTGCACTTTTAAACAATACAATTCAGCATTTTTTCAATCCTTGATTAGCATATTTATTGTTATACACGCAGATATACAGAGTCATTGACGTTTTAGCACACGATGTTCAGTAAACGTCCTTATCCTCCCTAACCATAAGCTGCACCAAGAAATGATCTCAATGTTTACTTACGCTGATCAAACAGAACCATACTTTTCACCTGCTAAGTCCCACAACAGAGGCCAGAATTCATGCCCCACCACTATTGCCAGCGAGGATAGAGAAATTCCCATTCACAGGAGAAGGGCCAGAGAATTCTAGCTGAGAGTGAAGTGGGAGAACTCCAGCCTAGAATATTGTTGCCGGGTAATCACAATGTAGAATTTCCTGTCACGAATTGTAATGCCTAGCTCTCAATATGACTTGCAGTGTATCCTTTCAAATAAGACAGTTATAAGAATTACAAGTGTTTTATTTCAGAAGAGACATCTAATATTCTCTCCCACTGTTTCCCCACTTTAATAGCTTAGGCCTAAATTCAGTGATATTTCTGGAGCCATCAGCTGAATAGATGGAGTAGACTGTGGGCTGGAACTCCCAACGGGCAGGGCTTTCCAAAGAAATTATCAAATGTTTCTACTCCGGGCGTTATTTCCTGATCAGTCTGGCCATTCCCGAAAGCGCTCCAGGACTTGCCGAGCTCAGCAACTCTGCTGGCTCCAGTGTGTCAAGGGGAGATTAAATGAAAAAAATTTTCAGGCAGTGAAATTAGGTTTTGTTAAAAATGTCAAAACAAAATGAAGTATGAATGCATTTTCTGAGTTAACTTTCCTGCAAAAATAAATCAATGTGCTGTAATTTGCAAAACTCAAGTCATTGTTTCTTTAACAAATGCAGCATTTTTGCATGGCATTGTTTACCTCGTATATTTTGTCATTTAAATTGTTTGTTGCATTGTTTATAGCTGTTAGGAACCTCAAAAATAAAGCAATTAATGTAACCTGAAGAAATTCCAAAAGGGCCATGACATAAATTTGGAGAACATTGTGAGTAAAAGTCTAATTTAGACCTGTACTGTCTGGAATTTAAAAGAATGAGGGGAAATCAAATTGAGGTATACTTGATGATAAAAGATATGGATAAGGATGCTTCCTCTAGTGAAGCATTCTAGGATGAGAGGTCATAGACTTAGACTAAGGACTAACAAACTTAAAACAGAGTTGAGGAGAAAGGGTTGTGAATCTGCAGAATTTGCTACTCCAAAGTGTGATAGATGTTGGGATAATGAGTAAATTTAAGATAGAGTTAGACAGATTTTTAATTGGCAATGGGTTGAAGGGTTATTGGGGAGAAGGCAGGAAAATGGGGATGGGGAGTATAACAGTCATGATCGAATGGCGGAGCAGACTCGATGGGCCAAATGACCTAATTCTGCTCCTACATCTTATGAACTTATGAACTAATATTAGTGTAATAACTGAGTGATTGAGTATTGGTAACCACCAGATCTGAACAAAAACAAACTATTTACGCTAAATGCAGAGGGCTATGATGTACTACCGACTGCTACAGCTCCAGGGTTGATTCTGCCCAGGAAAGCCTGCACTCAGCCTTGAGTATCCTGCCCTTTGGGCAGATTAACCAATCAGGTCACACGATCTTCTGAAATCTCATCCCCTTAAAGGGGCTGACCACTACATCCCTCCTCCCTTAAGTTCCTTCCTACAACATACTATAAAAAGTTAAACTATTTAGAAAAGAAAGTCAATAACAAGTATTTTCAACACAGTTCATTATAACTTCGTCTATCAGTGACTTTCTTTTCTACTGGGAACGATGACGTAGCTCAATAAGTTGTACCTCCATAGTAAAGGTAATCTCAGTTGGATTCTCAGAAACCTGACCATCTTCTTGCCAAAGGATGCATCAGTGCTCATTACTTCTTCAGCTTCTACTGGGACAGTACTTGGCTCTCCTTCAGGCTGACTCATCTCTTCAGTTCCTTGACTAGCAGCAAGTATAATCAGGGTGGACTGTTACCCTGCTTCTTGTAACCATCCTCATTATAGCACCAGCAGGAATGCAATGAAAACAATTAACACATTTTCAAATGATCCACATGCTTTTTGTGGATTTTGACCTGAACCTCTATTTCATATGAAAGCAGGCTCATTCTGGCCACCACAACACCAGGGACCCAATTCGGCCTTCTTCCAAAATTTTTGAAAAATACCAGATCATCTGCTTCGAATGTTCTCTCACCACTTGATGCATCGTGATTTGTCTTCAAAACACCTTAGCCCTGACTCCTGCCTCCCCGCCAAATTTGGAAACCCCAGGTCCAATCTGGTTTTTAATCAACGAATCATCATTAACTCAGTTGGGGTTACTCCCGTGGTCATGTGTGTCATGGTTCTGTAGGTAATGTTGTCTCCAAGGGTGCTGGCAGTTGTTTCTTTTTCCTTAACAGTCTGTATAGCACACTCAGAGAGTCCATTTGAGGAGAGATATTAAGATGTGATACATATGAGTTTAATCACACTTGATGGCATGAAGTGTTGGAACTCAACACCGGTAAATGCTGTCTTATTGTCCGAAACTTATAACTCTGGTAGACATGGAGGCAAAGCAATGACGTAGCTTCTCCACCATGTCCAAGGGAGTTTTGGATTTCATCTTGTAAATGTCTAACCACTTTGCATGCATGTCCACTAATAGTAGCGATATTGTACCCATAAATAGGTCCCATAATCAACATGAACTCTCTATCATGGCCGACCTGACCATTCCGGAGAACACTGGGGCTGCAGTTGGTAATTTCTGGAACAGTTAGCATTGGACACACTATTTTATCATTCAAAGAACAATGAAAATTACAGCACAGCATCAGAGTCCTCGGCCCTCCAGACCTACACAGACCATGCTGTCTGACTTAACTAACGCTTCCTACCTTTCCAGGGATCATACCCCTCTATTCCCATCTTATTCATGTATTTGTCAAGATCCCTTAAAAACCAGTACCATATCCAGTTCTACTACCTCCCACAGCAGCGATTTCAGGCACCCACTACTCTCTGTGTAAAAAAAATCTGCTTTGTACATCTCCTTTAAACTTTATCCCTTGCACCTTAAACCTGTGCCCTCTAGTAATTGACTCTTCCACCTTGGGTAAAAGCTTCCGACTATCCATATCCTTCGATATCTCTGTTTATCCCAGCATCGGATGCACTGTTTTACCTTCCCTTCAATATCAGTGTCTATCCCAGGCCATTAAACGTAATTATGAGCCAACATCTTCATCCTTGACATTCTTGGGTGGCCACTGTGCAATTCACAATAGTTTTCTTCTAGCTCCGGGTGAACCCACAGGAAGATACTATCCTTGCTGCAAAGTTCATCCTTCCTTGTTTGATAAGGCTTTAACTGGTAATTGATAATTGGTAATGGGTTGAAGGATTATGGGGAAGAGACAAGGAGATGGGGAAGAGGAGCATGATCAATTTGATCATGATCAGCCATGATCAAATAGCCAAGCAGGCTCAATGGGCCAAAGGGCCTGATTCTGCTCCGATATATTATGAACTTACGAACTGTTGTGACGTTGTGTCATGATGTCAACCATGTAGGGTCATATGCTTGACTTTTACAATACAGGCTCTCTGTGGGTCCAATATGTTCTCTGTTGTACAGATACAGCTAATGTATCAAGACAATTTAAGGTTAAAATGATTTCCTGATGGGGCTGATGTACCTTCTGGTAGACATTTTAAGGTATCTGCCTTAGCAATGGTATTGGAGAATGAAAGCTTAGTGATACACCCTAGCAGACACAACTGGCAGGATTGCTTACTCTCCCTTGATAGCCCAAGCTAAGACTTGTGATTGGTGATGACTGGTGTGACTCCCATAAATGTATTGGTGAAATTCTCTGATATCATTGGTGACGGTGGTACCCTCTCAATTTGTGAATATCCCTTCTCTACATCAGTCAGGGTTCTTGAAATATAGTCAGTGGTTTTTCTGTCCCCTTTGTTCATTGTATCTGACAAAGCACCAACTCCATATGGAGACTCATCACTAATGAGTATTATTTCTTTAGAAGGATCAAATAGAGCAGTAAACACATTGATGGAAGGGCTTGTTTTAATTGCTTGAATGTTTCTTTCTGTAGTGTTTTCTGATACCATTTCTGTTTTTTTTAATAATGTTTGCAGAGGTGCATTATTGATAAGTTGGGAATAAGCCGCCCATAGTAATTTATTATTCTGAGAAATGATTTAGCTCTGATGGATTCCTTGGGACTGGTGCTTCATTATCTTCCATTGTGCGTAGCTTCTGTGCATCCACTCTGGATAATACACCTCACTCGCTTGAAAGATACACTTTTCTCTCTTTAACCACACTGCAGCACTTTGGAATCTTTTTAAAACTTTCTCCAGGTTGGATAAATGCTCTTGCTTAGTGGTTCCCATTATCAAGATGCCATCCAAGTAAAGGATAGCTTCCAGTAAATCTTGCAGCAGGCTCTCCGTGGTACATTGAAAAATGGCACAAGCTGACTCCAAATATGTACTGATACAGGCTTGACAATATCCAAATCCTTTAATCGCCTCAACTCACTTGTGCACTTCTTCATGCAAGGAGTAAGGCACAGTTTGGCCCTATAGAACTTCAGGGTCTATATGAATTTGGCTTTTAACCCTCTAATTTTACCCAATTCCTCCTGAAATATGTCTTGATATTTCCTTAAGACTTCATGCAGGCTCCCTTTGTTTACCTTAAAAATTTTCATACAGTTTAACTTGATCTCTTGTAGCCAATCATACCCCATAAAACATGGTGCCTGGCTATAATTAAGGGTAGGAATCTTAGAATCTTTACTGTGTAGAAGGAGGCTATTCAGCCCCTCAAGCCTGTACCAACTCTCTAATAGATCAACCCACCCAGATTCTACCCCATAGCCCAACATATTTACTCTGCTAATTGCCTACTTGGACACTACGGGGAAATTTATCATAGCCAATCCACCTAATCTACACATCTTTGGATTGTAGGAGGAAACCAGAGCACCGAGAGAAAACTCATGCACACACGAGGAGAATGTGCAAGTTCCACACAGACAGTGATCCAAGCCAGGAATCAAACCAGGGTCCCTGGTGCTGTAAGGCAGCAGCGCTAACCACTGTGCCATCATTAATTATTTACATTATTCAATCTCAAGATGTTTGGTCCATTTTCTCAATTACTTTTCATGCTGTGCACTGATGCCAGATTGCTCACTCTGCTTGCACTGGACAGGCCCTGCTTATTCCAACACCTGTGCCTCACAAGCCCCTTTCCACCACAGGTATGGCTCCTTTAAATCGGCATTTCTCCTCAAAGAGACTCTCCCCACATCTATAACACTCTTCACGACTCCTAGGTGGCTGACTTAATCTTTTATATCTCTGCATTCTGTTGCTTTCTGTATTTCTCTGCTCCTAAAACTCTGCACCCTCAATCTTGGCACAGTTGCTGCTTGGCAGTTTCCTTCCAGATCTGGTCAAGTTTGCTGCCCTACATGCTTTGAAGCTCTAGAGCACCTTTTCTACACCTTCCATCATTTGAGTAACTTCCAGTGCCTTCTTGAGGCTTATCTCAGACTCTGCCAACAGCTTCTTTTATATCACAGCGTTATGCATCCCACACAGTAGACAGTCTCTTTTCATGTCATTAAGGACAGGCCCATATTCACAGTGATTTGCTATTGGCCTTCATCTGGCCGCAAAAGGTTGCTATCACTTCTCCAGGGTCATGTAGTTGAATTGAATTTATACCTTTGCATAATTACCAAGGACTTTGGTTGGTAATGTTCTTTCACAAAAGCAACTAACTCCGTGAAAGTCTTTGTGTCAGGGGTTTCTAGAGACGTCGAACTCCTGATTAAATTATAATTTTGGGCTGTAAATAGTATGATCTTTATCTTCTCTTACCCCCTATTTTATTTGACTGGAAGAAGTACTGCAGGCATTCAACATATTGAACCCATGTGTGAACACATAACATGACCCTTGACGTCTTGGTCAGACCATAACGAGTCAAAGAATCAGAGAGTGTTGAGAATGCAGAGTGCTGACTGCACAGAAAATCTTAGAAGACACAGTGATCAAATAAAGAGGTGGTTTTCAAACAGAACTCTCATAGTGAGTAGGATAATACATCAAAAGGCTCAGCCCTGGGTTAGCTCAGTTGGGAGAGATGGGTGACCAAGGTATGAGTACAATCAATAGGGAGCAAGGAAGACTCGAACAAAATAAAATCTTAAAAACCCAGCCAGAGAAAGTTGCAATTATAATGGGTGGAGCTTCGAGAAAAGTGCATGAACTTGGCTCATCTCAGGAACCGATTGAGATGGAAGATCAAAGGAGTATTGTCAAAATATCCTCAATATCCCCCAATTTGAACTGACCTATTATTCAAATTCAAAATATCTAAATAACATGCAGAGAAATGGGTTTGAGATTCAGGTATGTCGGAACCAGAAAAGCAAGATGTAAAACTTTGCTAAGCAATTTGGAACACAGGCTGAAGAGCTAAAGGATCCCCAAAAAACACAGGGCACGATTTTACGGCCTTGCTTATCCCGAAACTGTAAAATCCAGCCTGAGGGCAACAGATCTTTCCAGGGTCTGCCTCTTACCCACTCCAATTCCCACGACAGACAGGGCAGTAAAATTCTGGCCATGGACTACACGGGAACACCAGTCCTGAATAAACACCCACATTCATCAGCTAGACTTCCAACCATTTTGACAACAGCCTGCCAATCCATAGAACACTTTATCAGCAGGGGCAGGGAGAAGGGTACGCACTGTGATTTTTCAAACATAATTGAATTGTTGAGTTGCTGATCACATCCAGTCACATGAAAATAATTCTGCTAGACAAGCTCAAAACTTTATCACTGAAGAGCTATTCAAAACACAAAGTGAACACCGTAGGTCCTAAGCACAACTCCAATTGTCGATGCACATACTAAAATACCCAAACCCCGCAAGACACATGCAAAGTTTGGCTGTGTGTATGTGCCAAGGAAATGCCCAGCTTTCTACTAATCCTGTGAGGTATGTGGCAGAAAGGATCATTGACGTAGCCGCAGTGCACTAGAGTGAAGGTTGATATAACTGCAAAGAGCCATGCATTGGTCCAAATGTGGGACCATACACAACAGGTATCCCCCAGCAATAGGAATGAGCATCAAATATCCCATCTGAGACATATACCTGAGACAAACCAGAAACTGACTATGATATCCATGATGAGACGAAAATGGATGAACACATGTTTCACGCTGTCAATCTCATGAAGAACATAGATACTGTAACATGATCCAAAGTGTTTGCCAAGATTAAAATTATCTGTCCCAAGAAAGTTGGCCAATAACAAGTAATATAGTTGCCAAGATTAACACAGCAGCAAGTGCCAACATACTCCCCTGTTCAGTTATTTCCAAGGTTTGTGACTTTAAGGAGAAGCTAATCTTTACAAATCAAACAAAATTACACTGCAGTGTTTGATCTTGACAGTTCGTCAAATCCCCAGTTGGGATGTTTAGTTAACCTAATGATGAAGACAAATAGCGAATTGGTCAGAAATTTCACATTTAAATTCGAGAAAGCTTTCAAATTGTTGTTAAATTCGATTTGCCTGATATGCATGAACACACTAGCTCAATGAGTTGAAACAGTACATTTGTTGGTAATCATTAGTAATCTACAGAGTGGGTTGTGTTGCCCCTGAGCCTAATCTATAGCCATTTCCACATTAACTGTATTCTCAAGAGATTGGGAGAACAATCTTTTCCCACGTTGGCAGCACAGACACAGTTACTGGTGAAGAAGTGAAAGGGTTAACGCATTTAATGAATTTTGTAACTAGCATATATTACAAACATAACCCTTCCTCATGGCTGATTTCCCCAGGCTTATACTGCTCCTGGCATCAATATAAATGATTTAGTCATGTTTTCCTTACTTGTTCATGTCTTTCATTCTTTAACTTTCATTTCCATAAAAACAGATAGTTAAATATGAATGTTACTTTACAGATAATGCAAACCTTACCTGTTTGTATTAGCTAAACATAGTTAAACAACTGCAGATGGTAGAGAGCGATAATGGCTATTTGATAAGAGGATTTCTTTTGGGAAGCAGTGACCACCCAAGTTACTTCAATGAAGAAGCTGCCAAAGGCACTGGAAAAGCTGTGAATCGTGATTATTCCAATGACTGTATTGTGACTGAAGCTGCCAGATGAGCTGCGGGTCCTGGCTGAAGCCAGGGGCTGTGTCATGACTGGAATCGGAAATGTGGCGGGTCCTGAATGGTACCAGAGTTTGTACCGTGACTGGTGCTGGGAACAATGATGTGTAAATACCCACACTTATTTATGTTCACTGAGAAGCCTGATAAACTGCTGTTAGGTGCCAGGTCTCTTCCAAAAGCTTTTGTAATAAAACTACTGTACTTTGACTCACTAACAGTCTCAGAGGTGTCTTTTTACCTACATCACCAACTTAGTAGCTGGATTGTAGCCTCAGGGCCAGGATTTTTATGCACCAGATCTGGCTCGGTGATAGTCAAGTGTGGCAATTTGGCACTGCCAGCATCTGCCTGTGGCCAAAAGGGCCATCTAAAATGATGATTTGTATAATATTCTGGGCAAAAACTAAAATGACAGGCTGCAGCCTCAAAGATGGCGATAAAGAGGGTGCAAGCCAGATGGGTGAAAATACAGCATACGAGTCATCTCCAGGACAAAAGAGAGTTTCTGGTCAAACTGGGTTATTCATTAGATATAGACATGCTGTAACCCCTTATTTGAGAGGGAGGTATGTATTCTACGTGCCTCCAGCACCTGCAAACATGGCCATTGGGGACATACCCAGAGATGGGTGTGGCAGCACCCAATTGGATTTTATCGATCAGGGTGATCAAGTCCTGATCGATTGATTGGCAATGGCCAAAAGGGGCATAAAGATGCTACATAATACGAATTGCTCTCTCTCTCTCTGACCTCAGGAACGGGCTACAATAACAGTAACCATCACCAGCATAAGGAGAGCCACCACACCCCAGAAGGAAGGAAGACCAGAGCCAGAGTTCCAGACCAGACTAAAAGACCAGACTACGCAGAGGATTACTGAGACTAGTGCACAGATAAAGGCCAATATCTGCTTGGGTACTTGCCAGTCACACAAAGTTAAGTCAGGGTCTTGTATTGGACTCGAACTTTAGCATTTTCTGTAACTTACTGTTGGTTGAGTGGATGTTTATTGATTATAAATAAATAGCGGTTGTACTAACAAGATGTCTACTCGCAGTTCTTTGTCCATCTTATAAAGATTAAAACAGACTGTGTGGCAGGCACAACATGCCGCAAACCCAATCCTATTCTATTTTCAATGTTAGAAACTCAGGATCATCTTCACTGCTCACCATCTGTGAGTGGGCAGCCAGTTGAGGATGAAATATTGATAATTAACGAGTTCTTAAGGCCCTGATATCGAACCAACTGAGATTTTCTGTCAGGCAAATGGCCCATGTCAACCTGGATGACGCCTAGGCCAATGTGGTGGGTGCTGGATCCCACAAGAGAGCCTCCTCCCTACCCGAACAACTACCAGGCCACAACTGTGACCACTGGCCATCCCGTGGAGGAGTTGTCCATCCAGGCAGTTGTGGCCATTTTAAATTTGGAAATAAGAGGGGCATCCTTGTTGAGGGACCTTCTCACTCTCCAATAAGAATCTGCAGCTCCCAACTCAGAAGGTAAGGTCACCAATATATCATTGATGGGGAGGCGAGGGATCCCATTGGCACCCCCAGCCCTGGGAGCCCATCCACTGTCTCAATGAGATGGAAAACCCATTCCATTTCATTAATTGTCCCAGCCTTTTCAAAATCAGGACAGATCTGAAAGCAAGTCGTACAGAGGTGGGGACACAATGCTAATACAGTGGGCTGGGTTTGTAAGGAAGGATCTATGAAAGGTGGTGGCACAGTGATATTATCACTGCACTCATAATCCAGAGACCCAGGGGAATGCTCTGGGGACTCATGTTCAAATCCCACCATAGCAAACGGTGGAATTTCATTTAAATAAAAATCTGGAATGAAAAATCTAATAATGACCATGAATCCATTGTTGATTGTTGTCATAAAAACCCATCTAGTTCACTCATCTCCTTACCTGGTTTGGCCTAGGTGTGACACCAGATCCATAACAATGTGGCTGACTCTTAAATGCCCTCATTTAAGGGCAATTAGGGATATGCAATAAATAAACGAATAAAAAGAATTAAAAATCCAATCCCAGTCTCAAACCTCAGATGGAGCTCTTGTCTGATTCTAGCTATTGCCTGAGAGATCTGACCTTTCGAAGGCAGCCTTGGGAATCAGGAAGATTTTTGTGTCAACACTTTCTCTCTGGACATTTCAATTTGTGGGGTAGACCAGTGTAAAACAGATTTCAGCAGGGTTATTGAAAGGATAAAAAGGTTTATATTTATCTAGCTGACAGGGATTTTTACCTGTGTGTTTTACGTCAGTCAAAGCACAGGTTAATGCCGCACAAAAAGTGAATTAAAACTAATCCAGGTCTTTCCAGAGTTGTCAGCCTTTATCTACTTACAGCTGCTTTGACCTGAGGCCATAACAGTGGGTCACAGCTGGAGACAACTGCAACAAGGTCAGATGTATCAGGAATTTGATGTTATTTGTTTTTCTGGACAAAGGGCAGCTTTGCACAGTTTATGCCAGGGACTTAGTAGCTTTGTGAAGATCATTTTCAATTCTGCTTTAGTACGACCATTCTGGTACATGCAGGTAGCCACTTCAATCCCTGCCTCAGCTGTCTGCACTCAAGGACTGGCAATAGTGAAATAATTGCTACAGAATTCACAGTCCTGATCTCTACTTATTCGCCTTGACAAACTAGCCATGGTTGTGAATTCTATAACATAAATAAAACAGAGGCTCATCGCCTGCCTGTTGTTTTCAGTATCTCCGGTTGAACAATTTTTATTTTTTTGGATGTCTTGACTCATATATGATATGTTTGGAGCACAATAAATTAGCTCTCTCCGTGAAAGAATCTCTGTTAAAAAAAAGCTCAACACTTCAGGTCCATCGATGCAAGACAGTCAGAATGTCAGCATGTTGTGTTGAGTATCTAGCATCTCCATGTGGCAGTTTGTGGTACTGCAGCATTAAGAATTGAATACAGTCTGGGCAGATTCTCCCAAAATATTTTTAATTTTATTAGAATATAATTCTGGCAGGACAACTGGTGAGATTCCTTCTGGGTGGTTTACGCTGGCAAGGCTGGCTCCTTGGAGTTTAGGGCACTATTTTTAAAGAGAACTCTGATCTCCAGGGAACCCAACACTCCACCTCACCCACCCAACCCCCTCCCACCCTGCTGTTTGTTGCTGGCTAGGACCCCATCCTACAGTAGTAGGATGGTTATATGTGCTGCTTGAGATCAGAACACCTCATTCACCTGACAAAGAGCAGAGCCTCGAAAGTTTGTGAGTTTACTATCAAATAAATTGGTTGGACTAAACCTGGTGTTGTCAGACTTCTTACTATGTTTACCCCAGTCCAACGCCGACATCTCTACATTAGGACCCCATCCCCCAGCGGCTGGTACCAGCACCACCCTCCCCTGCCCCCCACCTGCAGCAAAGTGAGTGACATCCATGTCCCCTGAATAAATAAGCATAGAATCCCTGAGTGAACTGTTACATATCAGTCAAAGTTAAAATGGTGAAAGATGAACTCAAGCTCCTGTAAACGTTAAATTAGGAATGGCTCAGCTCTCTGATATTCAGTGTGTAGGAATTTTATTGTCCATATTTCGCCCACCTTGCAAAAACATTTGCCTCCAAATGTGCGGACTGTCCATTGTGAAAACAGTGCAGGGTAGCACAGTCTGGTTGGCAGCTTCAACTAGTTTGCAACTAGTGGATGTTGGCAGAGATTTGGCAGCAATTTACCTCCTGGATGTCAGTAATACTGTTGATATGGTGTACAAGAACTTCCAAAAGACACCTAACAGTGTGCCGCATAATAGACTTGTGAGTAAAGGGATCGTTCATGGAATAAAAGGAAATGCTGCAGCTTGGATACAGAATTGGCTGAGTGAATGGAAACAGTGAGTAAGAGTTAATGGAAGTTTTTCAGGCTGGAAGAAGGATTGTAGTGGAGTCAGTCTACTTTCCATGATATATATTAATGACCTCAATCTTGGTATAACAGGACATACTTTCAAAATCTGTGGGTGAAATGAAACATGGAAGAATTATGAACTGTGAGAAGGACAGTGTAGAACTTCAAAAGGACACAGACAAGTTGATGGAACAGGCAGACTGGTGGCAGATGAAGTTTAATGTAGAACAATGTGAAGTGATTTATTTTGGTATGAAGCACGTGTAGAGACATTATGAGATAAAGGGTACATCTCTAAAGGGTATGCAGGGGCAGAGAGGCCTGGGTAAATTTGTGCATAAGTCATTGAAGATGGCAGGACAGTTAGAGTCCTTGACAAACTAGCCATGGTTGTGAATTCTTTATAGTAATAAAGCTTACTATATCCTAGGCTTTATTAATAGGGACACTAATAGAAACACAGAGAATAAGAGCAGGGGGTTATAGTGTACATGTTCTGAACAATATGTGTCCTCAGCTGGTGTCCTGCATCCAGTTCTGGGCACCGCACTTGAGGAAAGCTGTGAAGACATTGAACTGACAGCAGAAAAGAATCACCAGAATGGGCCCAGGGATGAGAAACTTCAGTTTGAAGATAGGTGGAAGAAGTTGAGACTGTTCTCCTTGGAGAAGGGAAGAGAGACTGAAGATTTAATAAAGGTATTTAAAACCAGCTCTGGAGGGATCTGGACATATCAGGGAGGGAGAAACTTTTCCCACTCTTAAAAGAATTGAGAATGAGAGGGCACAGATTTAAAATAATTAGGAGAAGCAAAAGGGTATGAGGAAAAGCTTTTACACACTGCAAATAGTTAGCATCTGGAACATACTGCTTGAGAGTGCTGCAGAGTCAGGGTCCATCAAAGTTTTCAATAAGACTGTTATCTGAAAAAGAACAATGGGTAGAATTATGGGGAGAGGACAGGTAAATGGCACAAGTAAATTGCTCTTTTGGAGAACTGATGCAAATATGATGGGCTGAATGGCCTCCTTTGGTGCTATAACAAGTCTGTGATTCCTACATTCAGAAGAGAACATACCACATTTCAAAACTATTTCATTGGCTGTTATATACTTTGAGGTGTCCTATCAACAGCCTGGATGAACCACATAAAAACTGTGGCTGCAAGAACAGATCAGAGACTGGAAAACCCACAGTGAGTAACTCATCTCCTGATTCCCTAAATCCTGTCCACTATCTACAAGGCAAAAGTCATCAGTGTGATGGAATTCTGTCCACTTGCTTGGATGAGCACAATTCCAACAAGCAACCTATTTGATTGGCACTCCATTCACCATATTCACTCACTCCATTACCAATGCCTTTCAAAGGGAATAGAGCATAAAAATAGGAAAGGCTTGCTAAAACTATGATGTGGAGGTGCTGGCGTTGGACTAGGTAGGCACAGTAAAAAGTCTCATGATGTCCTTCATCAGGCGAGCATACATGCTCCAAAAGTTTGTGCTATCAAATAAATCTGTTGGACTTTAATCAGGTGTTGTGAGACTTCTTATTGTTGCTAAAACTATACAAAACACTAGTTATGCTGCATCTGGAATACTGTGAACTGTTTTGGTCCCCTTATCTAAAGAAGGATAAGGATATACTGGCATTGGAAGCAGTCCAAAGAAGGTTGATGAGGTTGATCCCGGATATGGAGGGATTTTCTTATGAGGAGAGATTAAGTAGGTTGGGCCTGTACTCATTGGAGATTAGAAAAATGAGAGACAACTTATTATGACAATTCAGATTCACACGGGGCTTGACAGGATAGATGCTGAGAGGTTGTTTCCTCTTGTGTGAGATTCTAGGACCAGTGGATCTAATCTCAGAGGAAGGGGGCGCAGACTTAAGACAGAGATGAGAAGCAATTTCTTCTCTCAGAGGTAGTGAATCCATAGAATTCTTCACCGCAGAGGGTTATCGAGGCTGGATCATTAAGTATGTTCAAGACTGAGATAGACAGATTTCTAATCAGCAGGGAAATCAAGGGTTATGGGGATAAGGTGGAAAAGTGGAGTTGAGGATTATCACATCAGGTCAGTCATGCTCTCATTGAACAGCGGAGCAAACTCAATGAGCCAAATGGTCTACTTCTGCTCCTTTTTTTATTACCTAACACATCAATGCATCTAAGTGAGTTATGCACAAGGACCTCAATCTCCAGAGTTGCTCTTCCCTCCTCAGAACTGCTAGTACACTGAACACTGCAGAAAACTTTAATTAGAAGGTTACTTCCATCAATGTTACTGTTCAATCAGTGATATTTACTTGGTGTTCTTGATAATGGTGGATACTGTAGAAACAGTTTTTATTTAAACATTATTCACCCTTAAATATTTATTCTGTGTTCTTTCATTAATTTTTAAATTGTTACGCCTGGTTAGCACTGCTGCATTACAGCACCAGGGACCCGGGTTTGATTCCTGACTCAGGTCACTGTCTGTGCAGAGTCTGCACATTCCCCCCATGTCTGCGTGGGTTTTTTCCAAGCGCTCAGGTTCCTCCCACAGTCGGAAAGATATGTTGATTAAGTACATTGGCCATGCTAATTTCAGCTTCAGTATACCTGAACAGGCACCAAGTTTGGCAACTTACAGTAATTTCCTTGCAGTGTTAATGTAAGCCTACTTGTGACTCTGATGAATTATCTTATTTTATCTACCTTATCTCATTTCCCTCCTAGACTGAAATTCAAATTTGCTCAGAGTTTGTTCTGAGACTCTCACCAATGATGAAGTGGTAAATATCATGTGATCAAATGTCATGTGATTAAACATCTTAGAAACATGATTGAACTCCATTTGAACAAAGGTCACAGGATCAAATCTTCAGGATTACTTCCAATCAGCGTTGGCAGCCCCAAGTCAGGGAATTAGATATTCAGCATTGTGGCAGTTCCTCTTGTTACACCAATATAACACTTTACATTTCTGAGAGCAAGCCATCCTTGTGACTTATCAGATTGGGACTGCCATCTTGTGCTCTGTGACACCAAACCACAAGGAACAACTCCAAACCCCAATTTAAATACTGGGGTCAAGGATGGTGGGGAGATTTTCACCCAGTTAGATTCCATCCCAAGTTGTAGAAGGGAAAAATCAGTGTGCAAACTCACTGAGCGAGTCCTGTGGTTCAAGAAACAATTTTTGAAATAGTCAGTGCAGAATGTCCAGTAACGGATGTTAAGAAAAGGTTTCATCTGAAAAGGTTTCATCTGGTTGGCATAATCTAGAAGACAGGGTCAGGGATAAGGGAAAGCTATTTAATGTGAATGGGGTGAACAGTTGTTTTGTGGGGAAAGGCAAGAGGTTAACTCTAAATTCATTGGAGTTTATTAGAATGAGAGGCAATCTTATTGAAATGAGTGATTCTTAGGGAGATTGACACAGTAGATATTGAGAAAAAGTTTCATCTCGTGGGGGATTTTGGAACTAGGGGAACACTATTTCAGAATAAAGCATATCCCAAAGATGGAGATGAGGAGAAATTTCCTCTCAGTTGGTTATTAGCGTTTGCAATTTTCTTCCCAAGACAGTAGTGGAGGCCGGACCATTAATATATTCAAGGCTGTGTTAGACAGACTTTTGATTGACAAGGCAATCAAAGCTTAGGGAAGGATGCAGGCAGGAAAGTGTGGCTATGGCCACAGACAGATCAGCCATGACCTTACCGAACTCCAGAACTGACTTGAGGGGCTGAAGGCCCTACGCCTGCTCCTATTTCTCATGTTCTTCTGATTGAGATGAGGAGACATTTATTCAAATTTTGCTACTCTTTGGAATTCTCGAACCCACGGGTCTGTGAATGCCCAGTCCGTGAATATATTCATGACATGAATTTGGATACTAAGCAAAGTGAGACAATATAGGAATAGTTAAAGTGAAAGATCAGCCATAATCTTGTTGTTTGGTAGAACAGGCTCAAAGGGCCGAATGGCTGAATTCAGCTCCTATTCCTTATGTTTCTATCTAATTTTTAAAACTTGCCATTATGAGCCATGTTGGAGGGTCACAATTTAGCCTCCCCACAACACTGACTTGTTTCTTTACATAGATATAGCTGGAGAAGCACTGAGTGAGTGTTGTCAGGGGGAATCTGCTGAGGGTCAATTGATGTTCAGTAGCAGGATCTGCCTTGCAGTGGTTCATACTGTCCCGGACACTACCTGAGGTACCTGCCCCATCAATTGAACATGATTTGCCACCCTTTACACAACTCCTGTATCCCATTTGAGGTGCCTGCCCCTTTTATTGAGCACAATCTTCCATCCACAATGGATTGAGCAATAAATTTTGCTTCTAATTTGGAAAGTTTCTACCATTGGGATTCCTAATGAAGTCCAGTGGTTGCAGTTACCCTAGCTGGCCTAACAAGAGCATGTCTGATACTCTACCCCACTGCTGCAGTACAAGGGTACTGGTGAGCTGCTCACTATCTATTTTGTTGTCCATACTGATTGTGAACCATAACATATCAATTCTATTGACTAGGAATTGAATAAGCTGTCCATACTACCTTGCTGCACAAGTAATTATAGTATATCACTATTACTGAAGTCAGGCATGGTGGCACAGTAGTTAGCACTGCTGTCTCAAAGCACCAGAGACCTAGGTTCAATCCTGGCTTGGGTCACTGTCTGAGCAGAGTCTGAATGTTCTGCATGAGTTTCCTCTGCGTGATACGGTTTTCTCCCATAGTCCAAATGTTGTACTGGTTGGGTGCATAAGCCATGCTATTTTCTTCCCTAGTGTATCTGTGGCCACTCGGGAATTTTCATAGCAACTTATTGCAGTGTTAATGTAAGCCTACTTATGACACTAATAAATAAACTTTAAGTACTCCTTTCCCTCTCTCTAATCACTGATTTTCAAAGTGGGGTCATGACTCTGGGATGGGTGGCAGGATATTAAAAAATGGGCCTCCAAGGTTGATTCTGCAAAGGTTGCTTACCTTTTTTTCCTGTGGGTCAATGAAATACATTTCCTCTCTGCAGTTTACAGTATGAGCACATGAGGCAATAGACAGTTCAGTGTGCCATTTACGCACATTTCTCACATACTTATTTTCGTCCATTTGGTATCTGTTTTCTTTCTTTTCTAATAGATTGATTCACACGCTTTCTTGACAAGCTGAGTGCAATCCATGGATTCTTCTTTCACCCGAAAGAGAAGGTCAGAGCTTCCAATAGCTGATAAACCCACTGACCGAGATCTCCTATTTGAACCTGCCAGGGAGAACGTTAGCTGTCTGAGAGGAGGGAAACTCATGGATCGGCATACATTGAAGAGATGGAGAGATGGTGAGTGAGTTGGAAAGCAAGCTGACCCAAAATAAGGGCCAAAGCCTGAAAAGGAGCTGGCTGCTAGTTTTCCTGAATAAAATAATATTTTCTATGCTAATGCTTCTTCTAACTTTAATTAATTTAAAGTGAATTTTAATCACAGGCTTCAATGAGAATTTAACTCATTGATCAGTGTTCTAACTACTGAGCAATGGAATCAACTGCTGTACTTTTATTTATTCCAATTCAATCCAATCAAATCAAGTCTAATTCAGAGTCTCAACATTCCTGATCCAAGCTGATGTGACAGGAATCTCACCTCCTGTCTTGGGCTTGGTCTACACAATCCAAGCTGATTGGAGTAGGCACAGCTCCTCCTTCAAGGCTCAGTCTCATTTGCATCTTAGCGAAAAGGCCGAGATGCACTTGAAAAAAATTGCTTCAAATGAAGCTAAAACGTAACCTGATGACTTCAATCAAGTACAGTGTGTCGATACTATACTTGATCTTAGCCAAAAGACAAGAAGTGATAATTGCACCTAACTCTAGTTAGTTGATTATTATTATTGGGTTGCATGGGTGAATCCGCTATTTGGTTAAAGAGGATCACCTAAAAAGCTATTTGAAACCAGTTCTCTGGTACTTTGCTTATGTAACTATTGCATGTGGCTGAGATCAGACAGTGAGTATATTAGAAGCAACTTTTCAAAATGTCATCCCAGCCTTTTGGCTAAGGTGCAAATGAGATCAAGCCTTGGTGGAGGAACTATACCTACTCCAATCAGCTTGGATTGTGTAGACCGAGCCCAAGAAGGAGGTGAGAGCCCTGTCTTATCAGCTTAGATCGGGAATGTCTCAATTTGTTGAGACTCTGAATTGGACTTGATTTGATTCAATTGGAATAAAAACAAAAAAAATGATCTTTCAACCAACCACAGTGAACTAAAGAGAGCAGAATCTTCTCAGGACGAATGACTCACTGAATGCATGCAGTGAATGTTATATGTATCTCCATTGTACTAAAGCACCTCGGAGTCCAACTTGTTCTACTTAGGCAAGCTTTAAAATAACTTTGCAACATTTGTAACACCATTATAAAATTTCTAAAATGTTTCCCTTAATGTATTGAAGCATCTTGGAGTGTTTCTTAATATATGTAAAATACCTGAATATTGTGTGATGGCCAATTTAGAATGTTTGTAATGTTCTCACAGGTTTATGAAGTATATTTCTGGAAAAATAAGTGAGTCCAATAACCTGCAGAGGGCAACATGTGCACACCTAAAGCTGGTTTCTCCAAACAGGTACATACACCTGGATAGGACCCTTGTCTGATTTGTAACCGTGACTAATATTCTCCTTTCCGACAACAGGGAAACGCAAGGGGCAGGATTTTCCAGCCCCTTCACTGGGGGATCTTCCAGCCTTGCCAAAGTAGAGTTTTGAATGACTCACCCCATCCTCTGCAGGGAAACCTGCTGTGGTACGGACGGAAAATCCCAGGGAAAAAAGTAACATATTCTCTTCAACATAACCCAGAGCCTGTTATGTTGGCTCTTCCACGTGCTTCATAGCAGCAGTCAGCCCACTATTGGCCAGTAGTGGGTTCATCTGATCCTGCTGCTATCAACAGGGTTTCCCATTGTTCAGCACCCCGAGAGGATTTGCTGTTGGCAGCACTGAAAGATCCCACCGATGGGAACGGCCAGAAAATTTGATATCTGTACGGTGGATTAGCACTTGGAGCCTCAGACTCGGGGGGACAGAGAGAGACAATGCTACCAACTGAGTACATAGAATATAAAACAGTACAGCATAGGAAGAGGCTCTCCAGCCCACGATATTGTGCTTATGTCCTTATAATTGTGCGTGCAGAGGTGACTCTGCAAAAGGGGCCCAAAGACATGGGCAGTCAATGCCTGAGTAAATTGGGTTTGCACTTGCCCCATTCAGTTCGTATCTGTGTGATCATGGTTAGTGAAGTACCTGTAACAGTACCACAATCATGCCATTCCCAAGTTGAACAATATTGATTGTGTTAGCAAAGTATGGTGCAGGAGTGCCTGTGTACAATGCAGGAGAATGACATTCACCCTTCCTTCACACCATTCCCAGCACCCCTTACACATGCACCAGTCCCTGAACAAGCCACAGAGCCCTGAGCCTGTTACCAAGCAACAGCAGGCCTGCATGTTTTGCAATGTATTATAACGCTTGACTTCTAACACTCCCCAGCTTGAAGGTTCGAGAAAACCTTTATTTTCAAGGAATCTTGTGAAAATTTCAAAACCCATTATGTTTGATTTGAAACCAGCTTTGTGTTTACATGAAAAATGGTTGACTTTGCAAGGTGAAATGTCATCCACCCGGTGCACATGAATCAGCTTTCTTTACCAATCTCACAAACAAATTAAAATAAATGCTCTGTGTCCCCAATAAAATGAAGCATTACTTTCTGATTTCCAGTGGTGTGACCTAGAGGATTTTCAGAGGGTATGATAAACACTTCCTGCTGCCTTGGCAAAGCAGCCAGCATAATTAAGGACCCTATGCACCTCAGACAACTGCTCTTCCACCTTCTTCCTTCGGCAAAAAGATAGAAAAGTCTGAGGTCACGTAGCAACCGACTCAAGAACAGCTTCTCCCCTGTCACCATCAGACTTTTGAATGGATTTACCTTGTATTAAGTTGATCTTTCTCTACAACCTAGCTATGACTATAACACTACATTCTGCACTCACTCCTTTCCTTCTCCATGAACAGTATGCTTTGTCTGTATAGCACGCAAGAAACAATACTTTTCATTGTATGTTAATATATGTGATAATAATAAATCAAATCAAATCAAAAACATATTGTATTATCTACAGTACATCAGATCAGTTATATGAGAGTTATTGTCCATTGAAAAGTCCAATGTAAATCAACTCTTACAGGAAGGCTCATTCCCAAAGTGTTTGCATTCTGTTTTGTAATTACCTGTGCCAGGAGACTGTATGTTCATACTGAGGTGTTTGCTATAAAACAACAATTCTGTTAGTAAGTAGTATCCTGCCAGATTATTATTTATTACCAGTCACTCCGAGATTTTCTGGAGAAAGAAGTTCTACCTTTTTCTCTCAATTAATTGAAATTTCTGTTGAACAAAATGAGCTTTTAGAAATGGAAAATTAAGTTATTACAATCGCATGATAACATTTATCCACTGAATTGACTTTTACATACAAATATACTAATCTGTGGCAGGAGTAGGCCATTCAGCCACTTGCGCATGCTCCACCATTCAATTAAACATGGCTGATCTGATTGTGGCCTCAACTCCAGATGCCTTCACATCCCGCTATGTTCTTTGACTCCTTTGTCAGTCAATGATCTATCTCACTCAGCCTTAATGGCCCAGCCTCCTGCTGTCTGGAAAACAGAGTTCCACAAATTCACGATCCTCTGAGAGAAAGAATTTCTCTTGATCTCCGTCTTAATGGGCGAATCCTTATTTTTAAATGGTGCCACTTAGTATGAGTCTGTCTCACGAAGGCAAAATCTTTTCAGCGTCCATCCTGTCAGGTCCACTCAGGATCCAACATTTTTCAATAAAATCGCCTCTCATTCTTTTAAATTAATCTTGCAATGCTTTTATTAATATCTCAGCACTTTTTAGCACTGCTGCAGCACAGTGCCAATATCCTGGGTTTGATTGCACCGTAGCATAGTGGTTAGCACTGCTGTTTCACAGTTCCAGGATCCTGGGTTCAATTCCTGCCTTGGGTCACCATGTGTGTAAAGTTTGCATATTCTCCTCGTGTCTGCGTGGGTTTCCTCCAGGTGCTCTGGTTTCTTCCCACAGTCCAAAGGTGCACAAGTTAAGTTGATTGGCCATGCTAAAATTGACCTTAGTATCCTGAGATGCTTAGGTTAGAGGGATTAGTGGATAAATGTGTGGGGGTGTGGCCTGGATGGGATTGTGGTCGGTGCAGACTCGATAGGCTGAATGGCCTCTTTCTGTACTGTGGGGTTTCTATGATTCCAGCCTTGGATAACAGTGTGGAGTTTGTACATTTTTCCCATGTCTTCATGGGTTTCCTCCAGGTGCTCTATTTTGCTCCCACAGTGCAGATTAGTTGGCTTGGCTATGCTAAATTGCCCTGTAGTTTCCAAACATGTGCTGGTTAGGTGGATTGACTGTGTTAAATTGCCTGTTAGTGTCCCAGGATATGTAGATTAGAGGAATTAGCCATGGTAAATGCGTGGGATTACAGAGATAGGGTGGAGGGGAGGGCCTGGGAGGGATTCTCTTTCAGACAGTCAGTGCGGATATGATGAACCGGAAGGCCTCTTTCTGCATAGTAGGGATTCTATGCTTCTAGTTTTAACTTGAACCTTTCTTTGAGTTTGATTCTTTAGTCCAGAGTCTGTAATTCCATTCGCTGAATTCAAATTGTTCAGTCTGAGCAGTATACGCACCTTCCGAGGATGCAGCAGTAATCATTGCTTGCTGAACATTTATCTTTGGCTCCTAGAAATTCCTGTTCACATATTTCCAGGAAATTCTGAAGGAAAGATGGGGGGAAATATCACAAGTTTCACAAGGGCAATTCTCCCAAAAAAATTCTAAGTGTCAAATCTGTGTGAGAATTGGAGTAAACCGCGCTGGTTTTTTTCAGCGAGGATTTCAAAAAGAATCTCTCACACTCCGAGCACCGCAGCGTGCGTTGGCCTTATTCACTCCAGAGATCTATCCCTGTCCAAAAGGCCAGCAGCAATAGCACTGAGCAGGCCATTGCGCATGCACCAATCTGTTAGTGCCAAGATCAACGCATGGCCCCTGTCTCCCAGCTTCCTGATTGCTCTCCAGCTCCATCACTGACCAGCCCCACAACCCCCACATTACCTGCCCTCTCATTCCTCTCCCCTCCTCCCTCCCACCCCTTCACCTCAGCCTGATTGCTGGCCCCCGAACATGTCTGGGCCAACCTTGACACAGCCATATTGGCACCCACGCCCCTGCCTCCAGCCCAAATTGATCTCCCTGTGTCCCTCTCCCCTGATTCTCCTCCTGCCCCCAGGCCATCCCTGACCCTGACCCCCCCCCCCCACCCCCCGCCGCCTCCCAGCGGGCTGCACTCTCCTCACCTCCATGCCGATGGCCAGCCCCGATCACTGGCCTCACTCCCTCCCCCACCAATCCCACATGATGGTGAGCTTTCCAAATAGATTTCTTAACCCAACCAAGGCCCTATCTAACAGGCCTGACCCTGACCCAGGCCTGACCATCCCCTGACCTCCAATTCCTACCTCTCTCCCTAACCTCTGGCACCCCCCCACCCTGTTCGAGGATCTGACACCAATCTCTAATGCCACCCTCAAGGTTTCCCCCCTTTCCATCACCCCCAATATTTGAACTCCCCCATCATCTGACCTCCTTCCTGACCCACTGACCAACACCTCCCTGGCCTGTCAATTTCAATGGGACCTTCAGCTTACTTGCTTCAAGCACTTCCTGCAGTAAAGAGGTGACGTGTCCTTCAATTCAATAGAGCTGGGCTTTAATGTATGGATTGGAGTACTGATGTGCCACTTGGATCTCGCCCAGCCTGAGCAAGAAAGTCTGGCAGGACAAACATGGAGGAAAACCCCTCAGGTGAATGAGGCATGGAGAGGCAATCCAACATTGATTGCCACTCTGTGGAAGTTAGAGACCAATGTATTTAATTGGAGAGAAACCAAGGATTCTGCTGAGTTATACAAAATGTTTGGTGGGATTTTCTGGCCCTTCCTGCTGGTAGGATCTTCCAGTCGCACCAAAGTCCACCTGGCAGTTCAGCTGGTGAGCAAAGCAAATGGCCATTGACTTCAGTAAGACTGGATGATCCCACCAGCGGCCAATGGCCAGCTGCCTCTGCCACCAGAAATCCTGCTGCAGGAGGCGCTGGAAAATCCCAGGCATTAACTTTATTTCTTTCCCACAGACCCAGTGCCAGACCTGCTGGGTTTTTCCAGCAGTTTCTGTTTTTATTGCAGTTTTGCAGCATCCACAGTATTTTATAATAGGAATGTTGGCTGGAGTAAGGTAAGAAGGTTAGACTCTTCAGGCGTTGCAATACTGAGTGGAATAGTGGCACTTCCTCTTATCAGGGGGAAAACTTATCTTTAAAAAGGTCTTTAAGAAGGCCTTAAAAAACCCAAAGTAATATACAATTAATGCATTACTTCGGCCCTCCAAGCCTGTGCCGTTCATTGGTCCAACTAGACAATTCGTTTGTATTCCTCCATTCTCAGTCTGTTCATGTGGCTATCCAGATAAGTCTTAAATAATCCCAGCGTGTCTGCCTCCACTACCCTCTGCATAAAATACTTCCCTCTGATATCTGAGTTAAATCTTGCCCCCTTAACCTTCAACCTGTGATCCCTCGTGATCGTCACCTCTGACCTGGGAAAAAGCTTCCCACTGATCACCCAATCTACGCCCTTTATAATCTTATACATCTCTACTCTGTGTCCCCCCATTCTCCGTCTTTCCAGGGAGAACAACCCCAGTTTACCCAATCTCTCCTCATAGCTAAGACCCTTCATACCAGGCAACATCCTGGTAAACCTTTTCTGCATGAATGGCCTCCTTCTGCCGAATGGCCTCCTTCTGCACTGTGAGGATTCTATACTTCTCACTCACATGTCTGAGGGACACAAAGCTGAGTATTCCTGGTGCATAAGTGGTCTCTAAGATTGAGAGATCTCCTTGTGTACCTGAAACATTGTAATCAGGTTCGTGGCACTCAGTAGAGAACTTTGTCAGTTTAAACCCAAATCTCTAGGTTTTTTTAAACTCATTCACAAGATGTCAGCATCAGCCAACATTTATTGACATTCCTAATTGCCCTTGAGCAGGTGGTGGTCAGTTGTTTTCTTGAGTAGAATTGAATAGCTTGCTGGGCCATTTGAGAGGGTTCTTAAGAGTCAACTACATTGCTGTGTTCTGGAGTCACATGTAGACCAGACCAAGTAAAGATGGTAGATGTTCCTCCTGAAAGGGCCATTAATGAACCAGATGAGCTTTTAATACAATCCAGTGGTTTTATGGTCACCAATATTGAGTCAAAATTTTTGCATAATTGAATTGAAATTCTGTTGGGGCTTGATCTCAGACCCAGGATCATTAGCCCAAGCTTCTGGTTTACTAATTCAGTGACATAATGAGATACATACTCTCAATAGACCAAGTGTGATTTGAAACTCCTGCACTGTTCATTAGTTCAGAGCACAGTGGCACATTGGTTAGTACTGCTGCCTCACAGTGCCACAGACCCGAGTTTGATCACAGCTTGGGTGACTGTCAGCGTGGAAACTGCATGTTCTCTCCATGTCTGCATATGTTTCCTCTGGATGCTCTGGTTTCCTCCCACAACCCAAAAGACATGCTGGTTAGGTACATTGGCGATGTTAAATTCTCCCTCGGTGTATCCGAACAGGCACCAGAGTATGGCAACTAGAGGATTTTCATAGTAACTTCATTGCATTGTTAGTGTAAGCCAACTGTGACACTAATGAATAAACATAAAAACTTAAACCTCTGCGTTATCAATGGCAATACTTTGAGACCTACCAAATTGAAAATGCAAGTATGTCAACAGAACTGTGCTAAATAATAATCATACAGACCAGAAGGAAAGAAGGGTAATATATTCTTGGTATGATGTGAAACGGTGAAGGACATATTCTGCACATTGAAGCAAATGGACACAGTGATGGTAAATTCATATCTGAGGGAAAGATTCAATATTTCCTACCCAAATGAACTGCGCAAGATCTTGTTTTCCATTCTGTAGACAAAGGAGAAGACATTCTCCTGCTTGGGATCATGATATTATTCAATATAAATATCTCAGGGAAGATATTTATGTTAGCAATAATCTCACAGGGCAGAAAGATCAAATGACTCCTGAGCAAAAAAGTGGAATGATTAAACAACACAGGCCTTCACTGTCAGTGAGAAGTGTTGGAATCCTCAAGTATCTCTGTGCAGCACAACTTTGAAGAGGCCAGAAGACCAAGACTGAACGGTTAACATATATATCTGTTGTATTTTCTTTATCAGCAAGTCTGAAGACTCTGCTGATTGCTACTTCTCATGACATTATATCTTTAATACATATGGAACTTAGCTTTGTTATGATATTTTATTCCTCAAAAATCTCATCAAAGCACCAAAATACAATGGGATAATGGGTAAGTAGACAAAAAGACAAAAGGACAAGATTGAAGTCAACAGCAAAGACTCCCGTACAGTGTAAAACAGTTACTGAATTACAATGAGCCCATTATACACTCCTTTCCTGGTAATTCAACCCCACCAAGCATGTTCACAATGGACTTCCATTAGCAACAAAATAAACAAAACTCTAAACAACTTTGGTGGCAGAGTGGTTAAAATTGCTGCCTCAGAGCACATGTTCAATTCCAGCATAAGATGACAATGTGTAATTTGTATGCTCTTCCTGTGGATTTCCTCCGGGTGATCTGGTTTCCTGCCACAGTCCAAAAATGGGCAGGTAAGGATGATTTGCCATGCTAATTTCCCCTTAGTGATAGGGGGATTAGCGAGGGTAAATATGTGGGAATATGGAGATGGGGCCTAGGTGGGATTGTAGTTGGTGCAGATTCAACAGCCAAATGGTTTCCTTATGCACTGTAGAGATTCTATGTTTCTGTGATTCTATGTTCGCAAGATAATTATGGATAATTAAGTCATCTAACCCAGCTTGTCTCATCCAACCAAAGTTATATATGGAATGTATATGAGGAGTAGCAGTAGGCCATTCAACCTTTTGTGCCTACTACACCATTTGATAACATTGCCTTCATTATATCAGTAACTATAGCTCAAAACTATTTCATTGACTTAAAGCAATATGAAACATCATGAAAGATGTATAAATGTAGGTTGTGTCTCTCTTTTATTACTTTGAGCAGAATGGCTATAGTAATGGTGAAATTGGAAGTCCAAAGTTGATTCTATAAGAAAAATTAATCACAGAGCAATCAGCTGATGTTAGATAAATAGCTACAAATATTCATTACATTCACTTAAGAACTAAATTTTGTAGCTAATACACTCTTACCATTCCGACTTTTCTGACACCAACTCACAATATACGTCAATGGCAAACTGCTCCTTTTTACACTGATGACACCATCCCCAGGATTTGTCAATCAGACATCTACCAACAGCAGAGGAAAAATGTAGATTGAATTGTTGATCTGAATTTGTCAGGTGACACATGGTACATAATTTTAATGCAGATTTAACTAAAAAATGGATTGTTTCCCTTTCCTCGGCATCTGGCATACAAATTGTACAAATATATATCCAAAAATGGAAAAATGTAATTCATAAATAAGAAACTTCAATAACCCACCGCATGCCACCCCACCCTCCCAACCTCCATCTTCCACTCCCCCAACCACCTCCCCAAACTCCACCACCACTAAAACTCCACCTCTAATAACCCCCCAAATTCTTCCAACCACTCCAACATTCCAAAATCCGCAAAATCCCAAATCAAGCTCCCTACTTCCCCAAATTTCCTCCCTGAACCTAACCCAAACAACTCCCCCTCCTCCCCCCCCCCCCCCCCCCCCCCCCCCCACAACACACACACACACACACACACACACACACACACACAATTCCCCCAGCATCCGTCCAATTGGCTCTAGAGATTTCATTTACCATTTTTCCAGCAGGAACTCTCTCAGTTACTGTGCTGTTAACCTCGTTGTGAAATTGACTTTGCAAAAATATAAAGAATTCTCACAAAGTTGTAAAAAAATTGGAAAATTTGTTTGAGGGGGAAAAAAAGCAGTATATGGTCCTTTTAAAAAAGCTGTTTTATGTTCAATGCTGGAATGTTTAAAATGAAGGTCAACGGAGCACACAAATGACAACATTTGTTTCAGACCAAAAGCATCAGTGTTGCCTTGGTAACTAGTTCTGCAGGTTTTGCAATTATGTTAACCTATCTGTTTAAAGAAAATATTCAGCAATCAGGACCGTATCAAATTTGAATTTGCTGTGTTGACATCATTAGACCAATTAAGGTGTAGGGAAATGTGTAGAACATCAAGGGTACAAACAGTAACTCAACAGCCAGACTTCAGTTCAGTTCCTCCAGGGTCTGGAGCAGTCAGAAGCAGGGCCCAATCACCAGAAGCACTTAAAGATAATTAAGGGAAGTTAGATCAACTGGAGCAATTGGTTCTTAACTCTGCCAACTTCAGACAGGGTTTAAGATAAATCACCCTCTAACCAGCTGGAAGTATCAAATCAGAAACAAATCCTACAACACCAGTTTAAAGTCCAAACAGGTTTATTTGTAGCAAAAGCCCGCAAGTTTTCGGGACAGCCTGTCCTTTCGTCAGGTGGCTGGAACTCCCTGACAAAGGAACAGCCTGTCCCGAAAGATTGCGGCTTTTGCTACAAATAAACCAGACTTTAAAGTAGTGTTGTGGGATTCTTTCTGTTTTACCCCAGTCCAACACTGGTATCACCACATCATGAGTACCAAATCAGACAGTGCTTATAGACAGCAGACAATTACTGAAGCACTCGAACTTTCCGAACACTATCAGATCTGGTTTTATATAGTTTTTTTGAGAGTGACAAAGAATTTGTTTTAGTACTGGACAGTCCGTATTTTATTCAAACTGCATTTCAGTTAAAAACTTCCTTTAATTCAGATATCACTTGTTTAGTTAGAGTTCCTGGTTATCTAAATAAAGTACCTTGTCAATTATTCACTTAAAGCTAGTGTCAGGCCTTTATGTTAATGAACCTCCAATGTTAATTAAGAACAGATAACACATTCCCAAATAATTGTAGCAGATTACGACATAAAGTAAAGGGGATTAACCTCTGTGTCATCACCAGCTTTGGGCAGTTTTATGGTTTTCCGGTGCGACTTTCAAGCAAATCACATTGATGAAGCTGCCAGAAAGTCAAAAGCTAAAGCCACAGCAATTCTGTGATAGTGACCTGAAAGACTGGCTTTTAAAAAATTTGGAACTCTCAGGCTGAAGTTTCAGATTTTTTTAAAAATTAATCTTTCAGGTCTGCCTCTGGTTTCTCCAGCGGGGGGATCAACAAGAATCTCTGTTTAAATTTTACCAGAATCTTCCATAGGCTCTCACAACTCAATATGCCAAAGTCAGATCAACAAGTTCTGAGTACAAATTGCAGTTAGCTTTCATAGAATCCTACAGTGCAGAAGGACACCATTCAGCCCAATGAATCTATATCAACTATCTGAAAGAGCATCTTACCCAGGACCAGCCTGACCTATCCCCATAATCCTGTTCATTTACCATGCTAATCCCCCTAACTACACAGCTTGGTACATTAAAAGGCAATTTCAGCATGGCCAATCCACCTAACCTGCACATCTTTGGATTGTGGGGAGAAACCAGAGCACCCGCTGGAAACCCAGGCAGACACAGGGAGAACATGCAAACTCCACACAAACAGTGAATCAAGGCCCAGGTCCCCGTCAGTGTGAGGCAGCAGTGCTAACTGTGCCACTGTTGTTCTGCTCTTGGCATTTCTCTTGGCACTAGCTTGCAAACAAACGTCATGTGAACTGTACCACGTCCTTTTCTGAAGCACTATTGACCTGAAAGTTCTGTTTAAGGTGCAGTGTCAAGTGATTTAGCAATACTCCTGCAAGTATTTTGGCAGCAACACACGGCTGAGAGATTCCTCAATACTCAAACCCAATGATTTTTTTTTTCCTTTTGTGAAGGTGGACTATTAATACATCTTTGGATTCTTGAGGATTGGCATTCTGTTTCCAAGTTATCTATAATAGTCTTCTGAGTTTGCCAGTGAGTAATGTACCTCCTATGTTGTATATTACACTGAGATTACATCTGATCCTGGTGGTTCACCGTTAGACAGGGGATTGATTGCTTTCATAATCTCAATTCTGTTGACATCAGTTTGAGGCAAGCGGTGACTGCCTATCCAGTGGCTAATGAAAGCTGACTCAGAACAATGGGAAAGAGTTTATTCCCCATCTGTCCAGGATTTTGGTTTTATCTGTAATCACTTTGGTTCAGTGAGGTGAATCCTATGGACCATAGATTAAAGAACAAGGAAAATTACAGCACAGAAACAGGCGCTTCAAGCCTGCACCAACCATGCTGCCCATGTGAACTAAAACCCTCTCCCCTTCTGGGGACCATATCCCTCTATTCCCATCCTATTCACGTATTTTAGCAGGCACCTCTTAAAAGTCACTGTTGTATCTGCTTCCTACTACCTCCCTTATAAATCTGGATTCCACTGATACAGGTAATTGCATTTGGCCGGTACAGGGATTGAATCTACGATCTTGATAATATGAGCACCATGCTCTAACTAGCACTAAAGGTTTAATTTGCCTTGTGTGATTGTGTGTTTCTCTTGAAACAGATTAAGGCTTTCCTAGGATTTGAATTCAGAATCTTTTCATTACCAGAAAGGTTATTTAACCAACTCAGCCGCAGAACCATCATAGAAATATTTAATATTATTTCTGTCTGCGTGTGTTTGTAGTTCTTTTGCCTTTTTGCTTAGTCAGGGATCCCTGGTCGCGTTAACTCTGACTGGATGATTTTTGGAGATTTTGATGAAGGCGACTTTCTCTGAAGCAGATGGACAGGGTTTCTAAGGAGGTGGTATTTCCCACCGAACAAAGTCTGAATTTCCTCATTGTTTTCATCAAACCCATCCTGAAGCAGAATATTATGGCCCTGTCACAGAGCAGATGGATCTGGAAAATGCAGCAAGCCATTCAATAGTCCATTGCCCTCGATGGGAGTGGAAAATCCCACCTTCAGAGAAATCCATTCCTGGTGTTTATAGGGCCAGATCTCAAATCTTTTAGGCCAGATCTGTGCACAAGATATTTGAAATAATCCAATCATCCTCAACACTATTTAGAGATTAATTTGAGGCGATGGACAGAATTTTACACACCCCCCACCCCCCCAAATCTGCTTCAGCATGGCATACTTTCAAGCAACGCAGGAGACCTGCTTTGGCCAGCAGCTGGATTTTCCAGTTGCTCTGGAACTGTCTACAGGGTTTTACATGCCCCATATCCTCTGTTGCGGGTGAATGCACTGCAATGGGTCACCATTGGCAGGACTGGAAGATCCCGCTTGCAGGGAAGCTGGAAAATATGGGCCCATATAGTTGAAAATCTAGTCCTTCTAAAGCAATTTGCCTCACTATCCATTCTGAATCTTGAGATGTTAAGGCTTTTATTGAGATGACCTAAGGAGAATCTCTTGGACTGAATGTGGGTTTTGAACAGTAAGACGATGTGTTTGTGGTTGGTTCAACAAGCTGCTCCACACATGGCTTTGGTCAATCTGACACCTTGCCTGTCCTTGCTCCTGACAATGATGCAGTCAGTTAGAATCGTACAATCATAGAATACCTCGAATGCAGAAAGAGGCCACTCGGCCCATTGAGGCTTCATCAAACACAATCCCACCCAGCACCTATCCCCGTAACTCCAGATATTTACCCTGTTAGTCCCCCTAACACTAAGGGTCAATTTAGTAAGGCCAATCCATCTAACCTGCACAAGTGTGGAGGAAACCAGAGCACCTGGAAGTAAACTATGCAGACACGAGGAGAATTCCACACAGACAGTTCCTGGCGCTGTGAGGCAGCAGTGCTAACCATTGTGCCACTCAGATACCAGTACTTAAAGTAAAGGTATATCCAAGATTGTAGTTTTTGTTGCAGCTTGGCAGAGAGAAGCCAGTGTTTGTAATGAAGAGGTCACGTCTGCACATGTCTTCAGCAGAAGAAGGCCATGATTGTCATTGACACAACTTCTATTTCTGATTAGCTATGCCAGCTTTGATGTTAAAGTCACCAAAGGTGATGAGTTTGTCTGATCTTCGCATTACAGAAATCAACAATTCTAGCTCTTCATAAAATGTATTTTCTACCTCTGCAGAATTTGCTATTGTAGTTGGAGAAGCACTGACAACAATGGCCTGGTCTTTCATAGTGAGGGCAAGTCACAGTGCATGAGTTAGTCAGTGGTGTTGTGTTATTATAATGACATAAGCTCTTCAGCTTACTTACAGTATGTGTCACAAGGCAGCGATCACCCATTAGGGATTGGATTAATATATTGTCGGTTCATTTATTAAGACTAGGCACATGGGAACAAATTTATCATAAAGGACTTACAAGGATAGTAGATGTAAAAGGCATTGAAGTGACTGATCAGGGATGATCATATTGAATGGCGGAGCAGATGAATGCCCTCATCCTAATCCTATGATCCTACATAGAACAGTCCTCCATGGTTATAAAGTTTGGTCTGGTGTTTAAGGCAAAAGTAAAACTAAAATTGAAACACAGATATTTCCTCCTGGTGGTGTACCCAGAGATGCTCATCCTCTTAAAGGTAAACTACAACAGTTCATGCCTTTTGGAAGGTTGGCAAGTTTGTGGACTAAGTTGGACAGTATCCAACCTTACCCTTGCTTCACAGAACTTTCAGCTGCTGTGATCACTCCAGAAGAAGATGCATTTAGCTTCAGCTTCTGTTTCTTACTCTCCATCAGCAAGAAGAGTTCAGCTTCTGTTTCTATGTGTGCATTGTATCTGGCAAGTTCCCTCCCAACCCGAGCCATTCATTTCTCTGCTCTGTGTGTTCTGCGTGATCTGTGAGTGTTCACACATTCCTTATGCCAATGGTACGCCATGTTACCTTCAGCTGCTTAACACTAGTTGTTCACCCACTGTTATAGGATACTTAACATCAAGTGGCAAGTGAAAGTGAAGTAAACAACGTTAAGGAAATTTTTTACAATTAAACTGTTGAACTGGAGGCACTGCTGTAATGTGGAGCTGTGGCAGTCAATGTGTGCATAGCAAGTTCTCACTAATGGCACGGTGATAATGGGTTGCATTAGAGCTGATAGCAGGTCAGTTAATGCCTGGTCACAGGTCACACTGCCACAGAAGGAGACGGGGTTGTGAATCTGAAATTGAGTGATGACGATGAGGTTGAGTGTGGAGCGTAACTGAGCCTAATGTTTATGTCACCAATGTTCCAATCAGCACTTTGATCAGGGGCTTGTGGTTGAATGACAGCATTAGTGACGGAGCTGGAGGTCTTTGACTGTGGAGGGTCACCTTTCTACCAGTACGAATAGCGTTTTTGTTATCTTAACAAAGGCCTTTAACCATGGCCACTATCCCAGGAGGCTTTTTTCTATGGCTATGCATATTCTGTATTCATGACATGTGGTTTGTTTTGTTGAGATCCAGTGGATTTATTCCTTGATCTCCAAGGAGCTAGCTTAGAGCATTCTCATGGCTATAGAATGAAATTCTCCAGGCCTCTGGCACCTCTACTATACTGAAGGAAGATTGAAAGATTATGGCCTATACCTGTACAATTCCCCCATTATTTCAGTTGATAACATTAGATGTGTATCATCCAGTTCTGGTAATTTAACACATTCATTACACCTGATTTATTTTGTGTTCATTATCATTAATAACTCTCTTCTAGGAGAGAAAAATGTGTGCCTTCTCCTACTAAAGTGGTAAAAGGCAGGAAGTTTCAACTTCCAATTCCACTGCTCCCGGGATCCTCCAAAAAAATGCCTCCAACTCTCAGTTAGCCTCAGAGACTTTGGACAGTTCAAATTTATTCATGTGGGTAGTTCCCCAGGAAATGTAAGATATAGGGGGCTGATCTCAGATCAGAAAGGGATATGGAGACAGAGGTACTTTGTGTCTGTCTTTACCAAGGAAGCGGATGCTGCCAAATTCACATTGCAAGAAGAGGTTGTTGAGACATTGGATGGGTTAGAAATAAAGAAAGTGCAGGTATTAGCAAGACTGGATGTACTTAATTTTGATAAATCACCAGAATCAGATGATACACATCCAATATTACCAACTGAAGTAATGGGGGAATTGTACAGGTATAGGCCTTAATCTTTCAATCTTCCTTCGATGTAGTGGTGGTGCCACAGGACTGGAGAATTTCAAATATTACAGTCCTCTTCAGAAAAGAGTGGATAGATAGCCTCAGTTGGAGGTTTTTATCAGAGGATCCTGGCAGTAGCGGAATTGCAATGGAATCAGAAGTTCAAACTTTCTGAGCAAGTTCCGTGGAACCATTGTGTCAAGACTTTTTGTGCTGGGGTCGCAAAGTGCATCTTGGAGTGGGTGGTGTCTCGTCTCCAATGATCTGAAGACTGGAAGATCTGGGCCTATAACTCCAAGTTTTGGGTCATCTGAAAAATCTGAAATTATGCTCAGCACACTCAAATCTTGGTCAATAATATAGATCCTGCAGATCTGGTGTCAGGAAAGGCAGACAGGTCCAACAGCAACATCCTTTCCAAAGCCAACTCATGTAGAGTCGAGGGGATAATCTCTCAAAAGCTGCTCAGCTGGGTGGGTCATATTATTTGTATGTCTGGCACCAAAATTACGAAGCAACTACTCTACTCAGATCTCGGTCACGGCAGGAGATTCCCAGGAAGACAAAGGGATCATTTTAGGGATGTCCTCCATGCATCCCCAAAGAGAATAAATATCCCCTTGACAAGAAAATTTCTAACCTGTGATCAACCAAAATGCATTTTTTAGGTGGAGATGGATAGATTCTTGTTAGGCAAGGGAATTAAAGGTTATCGGGAGTAAATGGGGAATGTGGAATTCAAAACACAAACAAATCAGCCATGATCTTATTAAATGGCAGAGCATGCTCAAGGGGATAAATAGCCTGTTAAAGATGAGATTGCAGAGTACTTTGAAGTTCATAATAAAGTAGGACTGAATCAGCACAGCTTCATCAAGGGGAGATCATTTTTGACAAATCTGTTGGAGTGCTTTGAGGAGATAACAAGGAAGTTAGACAAAGGAGAACCAGTGGACATGATTTACTTAGACTTCTAAAAGCCTTTAAAAAGGTGTAGATAGGAGACTATTGAATAAGTTAAGTGCCCATGGTGTTAAGGATAAGATCCTGGCGTGGATAGAGGATTGGTTGACTGGCAGGAAGCAGAGAGTGGGGATAAAGGGATTTTTTCTCAGAATGGCAGCCGGTGATTAATGGTGTGCCGCAGTGCCAGGACAACAACATTTCAAAATACACATTAAAGATTTGGACGAAGGAACTGAAGGCATTGTTGCTAAGTTTGTAGATGATACAAAGATATGTAGGGGGACCAGTAGTATTGAGAAAGCAGGGGGACTGCAGAAGGACTTGGACAGGTTAGAAGAGTGGGCAAAGAAGTGGCAGATGGAATACAATATGGGAAAATATGAGGTTATGCACTTTAGCAGGGGGAATAGAGGCAGAGACTATTTTCTAAATGAGAAAATGCTGAGGAAATCAGAAATACAAAAGGAGTTGGGAATCATCGTTCAAGATTCTTTTAAGGTTAACATATGGGTTCAGTCGGCAGTTAGGAAGGCAAATGCAATATTAGAATTCATGTCGGAGCACTAGAATACAAAACAGGGACGTACTTCTGAGGCTGTATAAGGCTCTGGTCAGACCCCATTGGAGCATTGCAAGCAGTTTTGGGCTCCATATCTAAGGAGGGATATGTTGTCCTTGGAAAGGGTCCAGAGGATGTTCACAAGAATGATCCCTGGAATGAAGAGCTTGTCATATAAGGAATGGTTGAGGATTCTGGGTCTGTACTCAGAGTTTAGAAGGATAAGGGGGGAATCTTATTGAAACTTACTGGATACAGTGAGGCCTGGATAGAGTGGATGTGGAATGGGTGTTTCCACTAGTAGGAAAAACTAAAACCAGAGAGCACAACCTCAGGCTAAAGATCCTTTAAAACAGAGATGAGGAGGGATTTCTTCAGCTAGAAAGTGATGAATCTGTGGAATTCTTTGCCGTAGAAGGTTATGGAAACCAGGTCATTGAGTGTCGTTAAGACAGAGATAGATGAGTTCTTGATTAACAAGGGGATCAGGGTTTATGGGAAAAGGCAGGAGAGTGGGGATGAGAAAAAAAGTCAGCCATGATTGAATGGCGGAGCAGACTCGATGGGCCAAGTGGCCTAATTCTGCTCCTATGTTTGATGGTCTTATGGTCTTTTCCTATTTTGTATGTTTGCACCCACCTACACCTTACCCACTTACCAACTTACCTAACCTATCTAACCACTTATACATCCACATACTCATCCAATCACTCAGCCACTCACACATGAACTCATTGTCACACACTGAGAAGCTTGGAGATGTTTAAACATTTTCCACAATATATTAGCTCGTGCTATTAAGAGGGAAAGCTCTCTGTGAAGAGTCCTACACTAAGGATGTTCTCCCGCATTGTGGATCGGGAGTCAGAGCTTATTCAACATCTGATCGGCAACAGATAGCAAGATTCCAACTATGAAACTTCCGAAAACTATGGTTTGGTTTAAAAAAAATCACTTCAGCAAGTGCAGGATAATTAAAGAAAGCCAGCATGGATTGATTAAGATCCACTAACTTGCTGGAATGTTTTTGAGCATATAACTGAGAAGGTTGATAAAAGTAACACTGTCAATGTGGTATATATGGATTTTGATATAGCATCACCTAACACACAGACGAGCAAAATTCTGGTTCATAGAATAAAGAGGAAAACAGACACCTGGATAAGAAATTGGCTGAATATCAAGAAACAGAGAGTGGTGATAAATAGTTATTTTTCAGATTGGAAGACAGTTTGTAGTGAGTTGAACATTTGTACTGGAGTTCCCCAGGGGTCAGTGTTGTGACCCTTGCTGTCCCTAATAATAATGACCTAGACTGTAGTGTTCAAGGCGTAATTTAAAAATTTGTGGATGACATGAAAATCATCAAAAGGCAGTGGAAGCAGAGAATTTGAATATCGTAAAGACAGAACTAGATAGATTCTTGATAAGCAAGGGGTTGAAACATTATCGGGGGTGGGAGGGGTAGGCAGGAACGTGGAGTTGAGGTTACAATCAATTCAGATCTTATTGAATGATAGAGCAGGCTCAAAGGGCCAAGTGGCCTACTCCTAATTCTTATGTTCATACTTGTGTTGGTATCTCCAAACTCGTGGCCCATCCTGCAGAGAATATCCTAACTATAATCAAGGAGATCTGAGCCCAACTTCAGCACCCCTGCTGGCTGGGATGAGTCATTCCAACAAAATCTCAGCGTTTGAACCTGGTTGGAGGTCTTTGCCATGGAGAGCCAACTGTCATTCTGAATGATGCCTTTGTTTACTAGGCCACTGCAGCAACCTCTATCTTGGGTTTGCACTGAATTCACTCTTTTATAGGGCCATTATCCAAGCAACAACAACTTACATTAGCAGAGCACCTCTATTGCAGAAAAACAGAACCTGACAAGAAGGGGCATCGGAGAAAGAGATTTTAGCTCACACTAACTAAAGAACTGGTAAAAGAGAAGGGTTGAAATTATAAACAGGAGCAGAAGATGGAGAGGTACAAGGAGGCAACACTGGGCATACACAACTGCAATGGTGGGGTTTGCAAGGTGGGCTGCTCTTGTACAAGAGGTTAGAGTCAAAGAATGCAATTTGTGGTGTTGAATGTGGAGGGAGGACGGAGTTATAGGTGGTAGGAAGAATTATATAGTCAAGGTTACCATGATAGGAAGAGCAGGGACATGGAGGGAGACTGAGTCTGAGGTGAGTGTGTGAAGTAAGACCCTCAATTCCTTCAACCCACAATCACATTTCTCCAGTTTAAAGAAGCTGTTGGTGCCAATGATTTCTGTGCCTTTGTGTGTGAGGCAGCTCCCCTCCAACATGTCAGATCTTTGAACTCATGTGGTGACCTTGGTTTGTGAGGGCCACATAAATCCCTCACAGTGTATCTATTAGAATTCATACCACTCCAGCCATCTGCTCGGGCCGCTGAAGGTTCATTTCTCAACTAGTACAGATAACTGATTGAGGTCAGTGGGGTTGAGTTGGCTGTTTATTTTCAGGTGCAGTTGAAAATAAAGAACAATAAGAAGTTGACCTGTAGCTTGCAAGGAATGCAGAGATATATAGATACCACTGGCATCCAAATGTACTGGAGTGGAAGGTGCAGAATGTTTCAGTAAGGTGTGTGTTACATTGAGAACAGGGCATACACTGGGAAATGGCAGCCTGTGAATCCATTCGGGAACTACATCAGTAATAAATAGCAACAGAGCATAGCGTTTTCAGCGGTGATCTATATGTGTGTATGTGGGTGTGTGTGTTTTTAATTTCTTTTCCTCAATTTAATGAAAGATACATTCAAATTGTACGGCACTGTGCCTATATTCTTATCACAATCTCCATAAAGTGTAGTTAAGAGTAACAGTAACATCAAATAGAATCATATCATAGAATCCCTACAGTGCAGAAGAAGTTATTCATCCCATCTAGTCTGCAGCAACTCTGCAAAAGAGCACCCTACCTAGTCCCACTCTCCTGCTCTATGCTCATAACCCCAGACATTTACCAGGGCCAATCCACCTAACCTACATATTTTTTGACTGTGGGAGGAAACGGGACCACCTGGAAGAAACCCGCATAGACAGTACTCAAGGCCGGAATTGAACTTGGGTCCCTGGTGCTGTGAGGCAGCAGTGCTATCCACTACTTTTCAATTCATTTCCTTAGAGCTCTGTGTGCTTTCAAAATTCAAATTTAAGCAATGGATTAGGATGAGGGGATAAAGCTAGCCTTCAGCCTATTAGTATCTCAATATTACACAATATCACTGTCTGCCTCATAGGCATACAGACAACCTTCTATCAAATAAACATAGAGAGAAAGTTCAGTATTCAGTTCACTTCCGTGTTTCTCTCTGAAAAATGAAGTAACAGTTTTGTTTAAAGGTGCTTATTTTGGAAATTAGATATTTCAATTAGAGAAGAGAAAAAGGACAGATGTAAAAGAGAACATACAACATAGAACATTATAGCGCAGTACAGCCCTTCGGTCCTCAATGTTGTGCCAACTGCGAAACCAATCTAAAGCCCATCTAACCTACACTATTCCAATATCATCCATATGTTTATCCATTGACCATTTAAATGTCCTTACTGTTGGCGAATCCACTATTGTTGCAGGCAGGACATTCCATGCTGTTATTACTCTGAATAAAGAATCTACCTCTGACATTTGTCCGATATCTATCACCCCTCAATTTAAAGCTATGTCCTCTCATGCTAGCCATTTCCATCCAAAAATAAAGGTTCTCACTGTCCATTCTATCTAATCCTCTGATCATCTTACATGCTCTATTAAGTTACCTCTTAACCTTCTTCTCTCTAACAAAAACAGCCTCAAGTCCATTAGCCTTTCCTCATAAGACCTTCCCACCATACCAGGCAACATCCTGATAAATCTCCCCTGCACCCTTTCCAATGCTTCCACATCCTCCCTATAATGCGGCAACCAGAACTATACAGAATATTCCAGAGTTTTGTACAGCTGTAACATGACCTCATTGTTCCAAAACTCAATCCCTTTACTAATAAAAGCTAATACTCTCAGCCCAGTTTTGCAGTTTATGTATGACCCTCTGTAACCTGCAACATCCATCCGCACTGTCCACAACTCCACTAACTTTAGTGTCATCCACAAATTTATTACCCTATCCTGCTATGGCCTCATCCAGGTCATTTATAAAAATGACAAACAGTAGTGGCCCCAAAACAGATCCTTGCGGTACACCACCTGTAACTGAATTCCAAAATGAACATTTCCCATCAACCACCACCTTCTGTCTTCTTGCAGCTAGCCAATTTCTGATCCAAACTGCTAATTCACCCTCAATCTCATGCCTCTGTATCTTCTGCAATAGCCTACCATGGAGAACCTTATCAAACGTTTTATTGGAAGTTCTGGAAGTTTTCCAATTAATTTGCAGAGTCTAGATTCTACAATCAGAGCCTAATATTCTCTCTGTATAACATGGAATCAGCTGGGTATGACACAGTGTGACTCTGCAAAAGTCTATCATATTGCCTCCTACAGGATTGATAAATATTGCAGCTATGTGCAATGAGTTTTCACCAGAGCCTGTGCTCCATACACTGAATTTGATATCTGACTGACTTTTGTATTTACACTCAGCAAGCCCACTTTCTCTCAACTTCCCTTACATTGGTTGTGGATTATACTGAGCCTATCACATCAACTCAGACAGGCTGATTATTAGAGATTGTTTTGACTTGATTTGATTTATTATTATTATATGGATTACTAAGCAGTGGAAAGTATTGTTTCTTGTTTCTATACAGACAAAGCATACCATATATTGAGAATGAAAGGACAGAGTGCAGAATGTAGTGTTACAGCCACAGCTAGGGTGAAGAGAAGGATCAGCTTAGGAGTTAGGTCCATTCAAAAGTCTGATAAAGCAGGGAAGAAGCTGTTTTGAGTCTGTTGGTATGTGCCTTCAGATTTTGTAGACAGAATCAATAAATGGAACGCTGGTTTGCGCGATAGACTTCATTCACAACTCTTTGTAGTTTTTTGTGGTCTTGGACAGAGCAGGAGCTATACCAAGTTGTAATACAACCAGAAAGAATGCTTTTGATGGTGCATCTGTAAATGATGGTGAGAGTCGTAGCAGACATGCCAAATTTTCTTAGCCTCCTGAGAAAGTAGAGGGGTTGGTGGGCTTTCTTTCTTAACTATAGCGTTGGCATAAGGGGACCAGACAGATTGTTGGTGATCTAGACTCCTAAAAACATGAAGGTCTCAATCATTTCTACTTTGTCCGCATTGATGCAGACAGTGTCATGTCCTTCAATATGCTGTCTGAAGTCAATGAGTAGCTCCTTCATTTTGTTGACATTGAGGGAGAGATTATTGTTGACGCACCAGTTCACCAGATTCTCTATCTCTTTCCTATACACCGTTTCACCATTGTTTGAGATCCAGCCCACTATGATGATGTCATCAGCAAACTTGAAAATCGAGTTGGAGGGAAATTTGGCCACACAGCTATGAATTTCAGAAATGCCTCTTCAAATGACAACCTGTGGACTTGAATTTCAATACCAGAAAATCTGTAAACAAACACACACAGCTTCATTGTCCTTTTTAATTAAAAGTTTGTGTCGTCTGACTTTCTGACCCATTGATCAAAATGGTCTAATTCAGTCGGAGTGCAGCAATTAAGTTTCAGTTTCTCAAAGTCTGTGGACAGGATTGCTCTCCAGATGAAGGACCAGTGCTCTAATTCATTTTGCTACCTAGAGTTTGTTCTCCACAATCTTTACACTCTTTGTGCTGGGGTTATTCCTCAGCTCATCTCTCTATTAGAATGTTTTATACCATTGACCAACAAGATCCTCCTTTTAATCTACACCTCTTGCCTCCAAGCATTAGATGGTGCTAATGTGCTACAAATGCCCTAATATAAGATTGAGGAACACCAGACAGCCCATTGAGGTTCATTTGTCCAGTACATAAATTATCCAAAAGGAATTTAGTTGTATTTTGAATGTTCTCTAGTTTCCCCCTCTATTATATTCCTGACATGATTATTTCAACATTTATTACTGTGTTTCTGACACCAGTTCTAAATTCACCTTTCATTAATTTAGGGTTTGTCATCTTGCTTTACTTTTGATGTAATAATCTGGGTATATTTTATCACTATAGAACATTACAGCGCAGAACAGGCCCTTTGGCCTTCGATGTTGCGCCGACCAATTATGAAAAAAGCAATGACCCTCCAAACTAAACCATTCCCTTCTCTTCCATAAACTTATCAACTAACCTCTTAAACGCCACCAAACTTGGCGCATCTACAACTGCTGCAGGCAGGGCGTTCCACTCCCGAACCACCCTCTGGGTAAAGAACCTACCTCTGATATCCGTCCTATAACTATCACCCCTTAAATTTAAAGCTGTGTCCCCTCGTGCTAGCTTTCTCCATCCTAGGAAAAAGGCTATCACTGTCCACCCTATCTAAACCTCTAATCATCTTATATGTTTCAATAAGGTCTCCTCTTAGCCGCCTCCTTTCTAATGAAAACAATTTCAAATCCCTCAGCTTCTCCTCATAAGACCTGCCCTCCATACCAGGAAACATCCTGGTAAACCTCCTCTGTACCCTCTCCAATGCCTCCACATCTTTCTTATAATGCTGGGACCAGAACTGCACACAATACTCCAAGTGCAGCCGCACTAAAGTTTTGTACAGTTGCAACATGAAGTTGCGGCTCCGAAATTCAATCCCCCTACCAATAAAAGCTAAGACTCCGTATGCCTTCTATGTTCTATGTTCTATATTATCCTTTCCTCAGAGTTTGTCCACTTCAATTTTCCAATGAGTCTTTGTGTTTTTATTTGTATTCTTTCTAATGCAACTATATCTGCTTTCTGTTGTGACTGAAACACAGCCCTGTAAGTGTATCCCTGGCCATTGTTTTGTGATATCTTAGCATCACACCCTAGCATTTGTATCCTACTGTTCTGGCTATGAATATCCCCACATTGTGTGTAGAATGATAGAAATTATAGTGCAGAAAGAGGCCATTCAACTCATCAAGCTGCAAAACTGCTAGCTTTCTAGTTGCTGTTACCCACTCCAATTTCATTTCCTTCATTTTCCCAAGCTGTCTTAGCTTTTTCTTCAAGAACTCATGCCATCTCTCTTAAATGGCTTTATTCTGCCTCAAGCATGGCAAAGCCTCTTTGTGCTCCATGTGAAATGGCTGTGGGGGAGCTGCGGGACAGTGGACGCCTCTATTAGATTGTCCCTCAGCTATCTCTACAATCCCTCTGATGCAGCTTCACAAACCAGGGTTGTTTGCAAATATAATGTCACGCTCTCATTTATGTCTCTAATGGTCTTTTATATACTCACCATTAGTCTTATAGCTCTAGTCCTATGGATAAAACTTGTGTTTTTTTTTAATTCTTTCTTGTGATTTTGACTTCACTGGTTGGGCCAGCATTCGTTGCCCATTCCTAATTGCCCTTAAACTCAGGGATTGCTCGGCCATTTCAGAGGGCAGTGAAGAATCAACCACATTGCTGTGGGTGTGGAGTCACCTGTAGGCCAGACTAGATAAGAATGAAGATTTCCTTTCATAAAGGACATTAGTGAACCAGACGGGTTTCTAACAAAAGAAAAATCACCAATGGTTTCATGGTCACCATTATTGACACTAGCTTTTGTAATGCCACATTATTTTTATCCACTGAATTTAAATTTCACCAACTATAGTGGAATTTGAACCCGTGTGCGCAGAGTATTAGTTATTAAGACCATAAGACCGTAAGAAATATGAACAGAATTAATCAATTCGGCCCATCGAGTTTGTGCCGCCATTCAATCATAGAACATAGAACATTACAGCGCAGAACAGGCCCTTCGGCCCTCGATGTTGCGCCGACCAATTAGGAACAAGCAGTGACCCTCTAACCTAAACCATCCCCTTTTCATCCATAAACTTATCTACTAACCTCTTAAACACCACCAAACTTGGCGCATCTACAACTGACGCAGGCAAGGCATTCCATACCCTTACCACCCTCTGGGTAAAGAACCTACCTCTGACATCTGTCCTAAAACCACCACCCCTTAATTTAAAGCTATGTCCCCTCGTGCTAGCTTTCTCCATCCTAGGAAAAAGGCTATCACTGTCCACCCTATCTAAAGCTCTAATCATCTTATATGTTTCAATAAGGTCTCCTCTTAGCCGCCTTCTTTCTAACGAAAACAACCTCAAATCCCTCAGCCTCTCTTCATAAGACCTGCCCTCCATACCAGGCAACATCCTGGTAAACCTCCTCTGTACCCTCTCCAATGCCTCCACATCTTTCTTATAATGCGGGGACCAGAACAGCACACAATACTCCAAGTGCGGCCGCACTACAGTTTTGTACAGTTGCAACATGACGTTGCGGCTCCGAAATTCAATCCCCCTACCAATAAAAGCTAAGACTCCGTATGCCTTCTTAACAACCTTATCGACTTGATTGCCAACTTTCAGGGATCTATGCACATATACACCAAGATCCCTCTGTTCATCAACACTATTAAGAGTCCTACCATTAGCCCTATACTCTACACATTTGTTATTCCTGCCAAAGTGAATTACCTCACACTTTTCCACATTAAACTCCATTTGCCACCTCTCGGCCCAGCTCTGCAACTTGTCCAAGTCTCTCTGCAAACTATAACACCCCTCTTCACTATCTACCACTCCTCCGACTTTGGTGTCATCCGCAAATTTACTAATCCATCCTTCAATACCCTCATCCAGATCATTTATAAAAATTACAAACAGCAGGGGCCCCAAAACAGATCCCTGAGGTACACCACTTGTAACCGAACTCCACGATGAATATCTCCCATCAACCACCACCCTCTGTCTTCTATCTGCTAGCCAATTCCTAATCCAATTAGCTAAATCACCCTCAATCCCATACATCTGCATTTTCTGCAGAAGCCTTCCATGGGCCACCTTATCGAACGCCTTACTAAAGTCCATATATACCACATCAACCGCCTTACCCCCATCCACCTCTTTGGTCACTTTTTCAAAAAACTCAATAAGGTTAGTAAGGCATGACTTACCCTTCACAAAACCATGCTGACTATCCCCAATCAATTCATTTCTCTCTAAATAACTATAAATCTGATCCCTAATAATTCTCTCCAATACTTTGCCCACAACAGAAGTAAGACTCACCAGCCTATAATTCCCCGGAAAGTCTCTCTTCCCCTTCTTGAACAATGGGACCACATTCGCTATCCTCCAGTCTTCCGGCACTATACCCATAACGAACGACGACCTGAAGATCAGAGCCAGAGGCTCTGCAATCTCCTCTCTCGCCTCCCAGAGAATCCTAGGGTAAATCCCATCCGGCCCAGGGGACTTATCTAACTTCAAATTCATGACTATTCATGGCTGATATTTTTCTCATTCCCAATTTCCCATTACCCTGATCCCCTTATTAATCAAGAACCTATCTATTTCTGTCTTAAAGATACTCAATGACCTGGCCTCTACAGCCTCCTGCGGCAAAGAGTTCCACAGATTCATCAGTCTCTTGCTAAAGAAATTCCTCCTCATTTCTGTTTTAAAGGATTGACTCTTTAGCCTGAGGTTGTGCCCTCTAGTTTTTCCTACTAATGGAAACATCTTTCCAGGCCTCTCAGTATCCTGTAAGTTTCAATAAGATCCCCCCCTCATCCTTCTCAACTCCAAAAAGTACAGACCTAGAGTTCTCAACCATTCCTCATATGACAAGCTCTTCATTCTAGGAATCATTCTTGTGAACATTCTTTGGACCCTTTCCAAGGCCAGCACATCCTTCCTTAGATATGGGGCCCAAAGTTGCTCCCAGTACTCTAAATGAGGTCTGACCAGAGCATTATACAGCCTCAGAAGTACATCCCTGCTCTTGTATTCTAGCATTCCCGACATGAATACGAATATTTCATTTTCCTTCCTCACTGCTGACTGAACCTGCACATTAACCTTAACAGAATCTTGAACAAGGACTCCCAAGTTCCTTTGTGTTTCTGATTTCCTAAGCATTTCCCTATTTAGAAAATAGCTCACATCTCCATTCCTCCTTCCACAGTGCAAAATCTCACACTTTTCCACATTGTATTCCATTTGCCACTTCTTTGCCCACTCTCCTAACCTGTCCAAGTCCTTCCGCAATCTCCCTGCTTCCTCAATACTACCCGTCTTTCTACATATCTCTGTATCATCTGCAAACTTAACAACAGTGTCTTCAGTTTTTTCTTTCAAATTGTTAATGTATATTGTAAAAAATTGTGGTCCCAGCACTGCCCCCTGAGGCACACGACTAGTCACCAGCTGCCATCCTAAAAAGACTCCTTCAAACTCACTCTCTATTTTCTGCCAGTCATGATGTGGAGATGCCGTTGTTGGGCTGGGGTAAAACACAATGCCAGGTTGAAATCCAACAGGTTTATTTGGTAGCAAAAGCCACTAACTATCAAAGCACTTCTTCTTCATCAGGCAAGTGGGATTTCAGTTTACATCTTTTCTGGAGTCTTCAACATGTCATTGATGAAGATGAACAGCTCACCAAGGCCAACCCAAACTCCCACTTCTTGCCTTCAAACAGACACACAACCTCAAACAGACCATTGTTCGCAGCAAACTACCCAGCCTTCAGGAGAATAGTGACCACAACACCACACAACCCTGCCACAGCAATCTCTGCAAGACATGCCGAATCATCAACATGGATGCCATCATCTCATGTGATATCACCATCCACCAGGTACACGGTATGTACGCTTGCAACTCGGCCAACGTTGAATACTTGATACGATGCAGGAAGGGATGTCCTGAGGCATGGTACATTGGTGAGACCGTGCAGTCGCTATAACAAAGGATGAACACTGCTCGACAATCACCAGGAAAAACTATTCTCTTCCTGTTGGGGAACATTTAACAGTCACAGGCATTCGGCTGTGATCTTTGATGGCTTTCACAACACACGACAGCATAGAGTCACTGAGCAGAGGCTGATAGCCAAGTTCCATAAACATGAGGACAGCCTCAACCAGGAACTTGGGTTCATGTCACACTATCTGTAACCCTTACGACTTACCTAATTATTAAAATCTCACTAACTGTCCCAACTGGAGACAACACACGTCTCTCTAACCTGTGCTTAACCCTCTCTCCACTCACATTGTCTGTACCTTTAAGACTTGATTATCTGTTGTAAAGACTTGCATTTCAATCATTATTTTGTAAATTGACTTTGTCTTTATATGCCCTGCTTGCTAACAGAACTCCTACTTACCTGATGAAGGGGCAGCGCTCCGAAAGCTTGTGACTTGTGCTGCCAAATAAACCTGTTGGATTTTAACCTAGTGTTTGTGAGACTACTAATGTGTTCTGTCAGTCAGCCAATCTTCTATCCATGCCAGGATCTTACTCTTAACACCATGAGCTCTTAACTTATTTAACAGACACCTGCGTGGCACCTTGTCAAAGTCTTTTGGAAATCTAAATAAATCACATCCACTAGTTCTCTTTTATTTAATTTCTTTATTACCTCCTCAAAGAACTTTAACAGATTTGTCAGACATGACCTCTCTTTGACGAAGCCATGCTGACTCAATCCTACTTTATCATGCATTTCCACGTAATTTGTGATCTCATCTTTAATAATGGACTCTAAAATTTTCCAATGATTGAAGTCAGGCTAATCAGCCTATAATTTCCCCTTTGCTACTTCCCTCCTTTCTTAAACAGCGACATTCCATTAGCTACTTTCCAGTCCTCTGGTACCCTCCCTACCTCAGTGATTCCTGAAAGGTCACCACCAATGCCCCCATAATTTCCTCAGCTATCCCTTTTAGAACCCAGATTAGTCCATCTGGGCCAGGTGATTTATCCACTTTCAGACCTTTCAGTTTCCCTCAAACTTTCTCCTTAGTGATGGCTATTAAACTCACCTGTGCCCCCGATTCCCCCTGATGCTCTGGTATCCCACTGGTATTTTCTACTGTGAAGGCTGATGCAAATAACTATTCAGTTCCTCTGCTGTTGCTTTGTTTCCTATTATTACTTCTCCAGCCTCATTTTCCAGTGGTCCAATATCCATTTTTGCCCCTTATCCTTTATATGTTGAAAAAAATCTCTTCCTATTTTCTTTTATATTACCAGCTAGCTTACACTCTTACGTCATCTTCTCCCACCTTTAGTTGTCATCTGTTCATGTTTAAAAGTTTCTCAATCCTCTGGCTTCCTACTAATGCTTGCCACTTCGTGTGCTTTTTTTTGCTTTTATGCTATCCTTAACTTCCTTCATGAGTCATGAATGCCTTGTCCTCCCCTTAGCATGTTTCCTCCTTTTTGCGATGAATTTCTGTTGTGCCTCTCGAATTACTTTTAAAAATTCCTGCTATTCCATTGTCCTCCCTGCTAGGCTCTCTTTCCGATCAACTCTGGCCAGCTCCTCCCTCATGTCTTTGTAGTTATCTTTATCTAATTGTAATATTATTGCATCTGATTCCAGCTTTTCCCTCTCAAACTCTAGTGTAAGTTCTATCGTATTGTGGTCACTGCTCCCTCAGTGTTCTTTTACCTTAAGTTTTCTAATCAAGTCTGCCTCATTACACAACAATGTAGTTCATGTAGTCTTGTAAAACAAGAGGATGAAAAGATTGCCACACGGTGAGTTATTTAAGCAGTTAGTCACGTTTTATTAATAGGTGTCGTTTGCTTACAGTCCAGAATGGAAGAGTGGGAAAAGCCTGTGAATGTCTCTAATGTCATCACTACCATCACATGATTAATCAAACGGAGATATATTGGTTTACAATACGTAACATCCCTCTCCCTTTTCTTCAATTGTAATAAAGTGAATATTAAAGAGTAACATTTACCTATTATGAACATGGGTTACATTACCAAGTATTATTATCTACATGTATACAGTTAATATGAGTCTTTACAGTATATGTCAATTTCAGTCCATTCCTTGTTTCTCTAGTTCCAATCCAACTTTCGGTTTAATTGCATATGGCAAAGATTTTGCCTTTAAGCATCTCTAGGCCTTGACTTTGAATCTGCTTCAACTCCAGCCGTGAACTCTTAAACACTCAAACATTCTTAAACACCTTCCTATAGTTCTGTAAACATTTTTGTGGAGTATTCTTGTCATCAACCAATTGGAGAATTGTTCCCTGATTAAGCTTGATTCTGTTTAACCATGGTCCTCCAAACAGTGCAAGAAAAGGACAGCATGGTAGCACAGTGGTTAGTACTGCTGCCTCACAGCACCAGGGACCCGAATTCAATTCTCGGGTGACTGTGTGGAGTTTGCATGTTCTCCCTGTGACTGCATAGGTTTCCTTCAGATGCCCTGGTTTCCTCCCACACTGTAGAAATGTGCAGGTTAGGTTGATTGGCCATACTAAATTGCTCCTTAGTATCAGGCAGATTAACAGGGTAAATGTGTGACATTACTGGAATAGCGCCTGGGTGGGATTGTTGTCAGTGTAGGCTCAAAAAGTTGAATGGCCTCCTTTTGCACTGTACTTAATCTATGAAAATTTCCTTTTACAATGTCAGTGACAATTCTACTGATTGACCATTAGTTTCTATTTGAACTTTGATACACCTGTTCAGTGGAACAACTTCCTCAGTGTAATTTCACAGGATTATATTTGATGATTTTAATGGTAAATGTTTGAGCTTCTGATTATATATATTTTCCGAGATGAATGATATTCCTGCTCTTGTCCCTACTTCCATCTTTACCCCTTTCCTGTTTAATTTTGGATAAGTCCAGAACATTTGCCTATCCCCTACATGGATAGGACACCTATTTAAGTACTTGGATCTTCTCTCATACTGTATCATTTTGGGAATTTTTGTCTTTATCAGACATTTTATAGACCTTTTTTTGTAGATCTTGATATGGTCCTGCATTTGCACACCTTCAAGGTTGAAGAAGTTGATTGTGTCCAACACACCTTAGTTGTGTTGTCTTTCTTGCCACAGCTTCTATATTCATTTCCTCTATTCCAACATTCATGTGTAGAGTGCCCACCTGGGCATACGTATGGCATACTTCCATTTTAGGAAATTCTCTTCTGTCAGTTGTCACCTTGTATACTTTGGCTCCAACTCCGATTCGGTAAGCTTCTTTCGTGGCCAATTCCATGGACACCACAACAAAAAGTTTCAATGTTAAAGAAATTTTGATAAGTGATTGTCTTTGAATTGATTCATTTCGAAGTCCAGAAAAAAGTCTGTCTTACAAGAGTTTCTTCGAGGGCCAAGCCAACTCATGTTTCTACGCTAGCCTTTTCAGCATTGTGATGAATGTTTTCATCCTCTTTAACTTTGTTGATTGAGTCAAAATCTCTCAGCAATTATTGGTGGTTTAGACTGATTTCTGAGAATCTTAGTTTCTCGTAGGATTTTTCTCCATGTTTCTTAGGATGGACAAGACTCTGTAACAGTGTACAGATTTTATGATCTACCACACTAAGGGAAGTAACTACATGAAGTTTATCTGGTATCCTGTTTGCTGAAAGATAATATTGAAATCTCTCTTAGTAAGCATTCCATGTTTCCCATTTTCATTAAATGCTCCCATGGCATCACATTTGCCCACCATTGTGCCACCTTTGCCCACCATTACCAGTTCTGAGTTATAGTATTTCTTTAACTTCCTCCCGTTTTATTTCATTTTTCTTTCTTATCAATTTGTATTCTTTTTTTCATTGTTTCTTTAAATTTGTTAGTTTTTAAATATGCACTCACCAACCTACTGCAAAACAAGAAGATTTAACCATTAGTTCTTAATTGGTTTCATTAATATAACTTTATTTGTGGAGTAGTAGCTTTTCTATCTTTTGAAGAATGTAGGCTCTCTCTCTCCCTTTTTTAGTGAGAGGATCCTGATGATGTATCCCATCATTTGTGAAGGAAAAATCTCCCCAGGTTTACCAGTAAGTAAACTAATTTTTTAATTTTTCTTTTGCTGCATCTACGGATTTAGTTTTACTTTTTACAGTTGATGCACTGGCTTTTTTTTTGGGTTACTGCCTCCAACTCTCTGTTTTCTCGGGGGTCACAGTTGAAAGGAAGAAAAAGGTTCGGATAGATCCAGAGTACTTTCTCTTAATTTTAAAAAGTAAGCACTATTTTTAGCCTTTGCCCATACCCAATTCCGTTTTACTGTAATGCAACCAAAAGCGGAGGGCCTTCTCAAAATTGTTCCTTGATGCTAGGACCAGGTCAGATTTATTTGGACTATTTTGTTAGAAAATGGTTCTCGTCGCCAGTTCTGTCTAAAGCTGGTCTTTGTCAATGAGCTGCTGGAAAATATACCTCGTCGCCAGTTTTATCTTTTACTTTTATGTATCAATGTGGTCAGCTCACTTGGACAGCATGATAAAAGGATGAAAAGCTTACCACATAGTGGGTTACTTAACTAGTTAGTCAAGCTTTATTTGACAGGCGTCGCTTGCTTACAGTCCAAGATGGAAGAGAGGAAAATATCCGTGAATGCCTTTGATGACACTACCATCACATACTAATCAAACAACAATGCATTGGTTTACGATATATAATATTTTGCTACTCCTTCACTTTGTTGAAAGTCTTACTATTTTGGTGTTTCCATTGTGTCTTCAACTAAGGACAGCACGGTGACACTGTTGTTAGCACTGCTGTAACACGGCACCAGGAATTCAGGTTCAATTCCAGTCTTGGGTCACTGTCTGTGTGGAGTTTACACATTCTCCCCATATCTGCATGGATTTCCTCCAGGTGCTCTGGTTTCCTTCCAAAGATGTGTAGGTTAGATGAATTGGCCATGCTAAGTTACCTCTTGGTGTCAGAGGGATTAGCAAGGTAAATATGTGGGTTACAGATATAGGGCTTGGGTGGGATTGTTATTGGTGAAGGCTCGATGTGCTGAATGGCCTCCTTCTGCACCTATTATTCTAAATTCTGGAATTCCTTTCCTAAAGTTTCTCTAGCTCTGTTTCTAAACTTTGCTAATTCACTGCTTAAAATCGACCTCTTTGACCAATCTTATTGTTCCTCTTCGTAACATTTCTTCATTTGGTCTGGTGTAGCACCTTGGGAAGTTTAACTATACTAAAGGCTCTATATTAATTCAAGATATTGTTGATGTTTAGTATGTGTAATCCAAGTGCAACCATATTTCACTACTGCAGAAGCTTTGATTCTATTGCCTGCTACACAGGTACTTCCTCTTCCTACAGTTTTGCATTCATTGTGTGCTCTCTCAGTACTATCTCCTTATGACTCAGGACACTGTACAAGTAGGTGTAAAGTCCCCGACACTGAGCACTGTTTGGTGAATGCTGGTAGATTCTCTCTCCAACGCCTCCACAATCTGCCTTGCCCAGGAAAGAGGTTCTCTTTGAAAGGTGGGCTACAGAGTTCAAGATTCCTGTCTGGAATAGAGAAATGCAATCTCATCCTCTGTCCAGACAGCTGGTTCCTTCAGCCCTTCCCCCATGCCATTTGCTTTCTCCTCTTTGTAGGACTGTCTATACTGTCTCCAAGCTCCCTTTCTAAAGGGAGCTTTCTGACAGGATGGAGAGCTGCCTGTTCTGCTGCTGTGCACAGGGATGTCCTATGAACTGCTTGTTCACTCCCCATCATAGGTTTTTCTGCAGGTTTCGGGCAGACAAAGCTGAGGTGTTCCACACATTTTCTCATTTCCCTTGTTGCCAAGCAAGATTCAATAATTCTGGCATTGACCTGCTGTTCAACATCTTCTCCAGTGTGGAGTAGTGCCTGATTGAGACTAAGGGGAGGATAAACTCGGTGCTAACTCTGAACTGCAGCCAGAGCAACAACTTGAAAATTCTCTTTTCATGTTTAAGTCCTATCACCATTCTCCCCATCTCCCCTCCCCACTCACCCCCACTCCCAACATACCCTCTAGATCTCACTTCACTTTTAGCTTAGCAGCTGCCTCCAGCATCCCTGGGTCTGCACGCAGCCTCTGCCCTCTGGCTGAACTCTAACCCTTTTGCCGCCCATCAGCCTGCCCCCAGGAACTCTCCTTCTGACCATCCCTTGTCAGAAATCTCCTCATGAACTGCCACCACAATTGCGCCTTTAATCACTGTGACTTCTCTTTCACTTCCTGCTGGGGTGCCTCTGACCTCCTATGTAGCATCTAAGACTTTTTTCTTCTATCTGAAGCCTCTTGTAGAATAATAACAGTTTCTATATTTGATGGTTCCATTAATCGACATTGGCTCTGGATCCACAGGACGATAACACTAATATAGTTGACAAACCACAGTAAAAAGTCACTAAGCCTTGCTCATTATCGCTATGATAATATGCTTAAATTTTTAGACATAGTTTATTATCAAGCCAGCTTTAGAAAGTCTGATGAGAAATGTTCTGTGTGGGGGGACAGTTGTGGGAGAGTGTTTTTGCCAGAATGCACATTTTAGTCTGCTGGAGTAACCACACTGCGCCTTTGTTCTTTGACCATTCATTAATTTTACCAGTAGCAGTCTAGTCAATCAGTACAAATCAGAACAATACTCTACCCCATCCATTACTGCCCAACCTACCTTTTCAAGCCTTCCGCATGCGTCTGTGTCCCGCACCACTCAGCTCCTCATTCTGATTCTTCTATACCCACTAGTTCCTTCACCTTGTCATTGGAGGCTGTATCTCTAGCTGCCCAAGCCCTCCACCTCTAGAATTCCCACCTCAACACCCCCTCTCCACGTTGATCACTTTATTAAACCCACCTCTTTCACCAATAGTGGTAATAGGTGCACCACTATTTAACACATTGTCTGGTGTTAAATGTCATAGGATTATATTATAGAACATAGAACATAGAACAATACAGCACAGAACAGGCCCTTCGGCCTTCGATGTTGTGCCGACCAAAATAAAAAGCAATGCCCCTCCTAACTAAACCATTCCCTTCTCATCCATATACTTATCAACTAACCTCTTAAACGCCACCAAACTTGGCGCATCTACAACAGCTGCAGGCAGGGCATTCCACTCCCTAATCACTCTTTGAGTAAAGAACCTACCTCTGATATCCGTCCTATAACTCATACCCCTTAATTTAAAGCTGTGTCCCCTCGTGCTAGCTTTCTCCATCCTAGGAAAAAGGCTATCACTGTCCACCCTATCTAAACCTCTAATCATCTTATATGTTTCAATAAGATCCCCTCTTAGCCGCCTCCTTTCTAACGAAAACAACCTCAAATCCTTCAACCTCTCTTCATAGGACCTGCCCTCCATACCAGGCAACATCCTGGTAAACCTCCTCTGTACCCTCTCCAATGCCTCCACATCTTTCTTATAATGTGGCGACCAGAACTGCACACAATACTCCAAGTGCGGCCGCACTAGAGTTTTGTACAGTTGCAACATGATGCTGCGGCTCCTAAATTCAATCCCCCTACCAATAAAAGCTAAGACTCCATATGCCTTCTTAACAACTTTATCCACTTGACTGCCTACTTTCAGGGATCTATTGACACATACACCAAGATCCTTCTGTTCCTCAACACTATTAAGAGCCCTACCATTAGCCCTATACTCTACACATTTATTGTTCCTGCCAAAGTGCATTACCTCACACTTTTCCACATTAAACTCCATTTGCCACCTAATTCATATTCTTGTGAAGATGTTTTCCTGTGTAAGGTGCTATACGAATGCATGTTGTAGTTGTTGTGGTTGTTTGGGGGCAGACAGTAGCAGCCTAGCTCATCCCCACTGAGCAACCAGACAAAGCTTTTGGAGTTTTAAATCAGCCTTTATTTCAAGCTAAGCTAGTCATCCGCCATGTTCTCTGAGTTGGCGCTCCCCCACACAGAGACTAATAAATAATTGTCCTCTATCTTATTTTTATTCATTCATGAGACATGGACATCACTGGCTGGCCAGCATTTATTTCCCTTCGCTGGTTACCCTTGATAAGGTGGTGGTGAGCTGCCTTCTTGAACCTCTGCAGTCCATGGTTGACCCACAATGCCCGTAGAGAGGGAATTCCAGGATTTTGATCCAGTGACTGTGAAGGAACAGCAATATATTTCCAAGGCAGAATGGTGAGTGGCTTGGAGGAGAACTTGCAGATGGTGGCGTTCCCATTTATACAACAAACAAGGAACAAAGAGCAACACAGCACGGGAAACAGGCCCTTCGGCCCAACGAGCCCGCGCCGCCATCCTAACGTCTTAATGACATATCCATGACTTTAGGCTATGCCTATTGTGGAAGATTCCCTATAGGGACCAATATAGGGACAATTTGTTACCCAATCAGCCTAAGAGCACATTTTGGGATGTGGGAGGAAACCAGAGCACCCGGAGAAACCCCACGCAACCACGGGGAGAATGCGCAAACTCCAGCAGACACAGGCCCAAATCTATGTGTCTACACAGCAACAGCGATAGTCTCTGAGCTGTCATGTTGCCCATCAGATGGTCCAGTTTAAGCATACACTAATGACTTGAAGCACTAGGCCACTCCTGAAGCAACATCCAAGAGCAGCCCTTGCACGACCTGCCGAATGCATGCACCTTGTTGGTCAACAAGGTGGACTGAATTGCCTGTGGAAACAAATAAGATATTTAGACAGTCCTGCTATATCCCTCTATCTGCAGACCGCTCACGTGGCTGTCCTAGAGACCCTTAAACAACCCTAGCGTGCCTGCTCCCACCACCTTACTCGGTAGTGCATTCCACACCCCCCCTACCCTTTGTGTGAAAAACTGCCCTCTAATATTCATCTTATACATAGCCCCCCTCACCCTAAGGCCGTGACCCCTCGTTCTATCCATTTCTAATGGTGGAAAAAGCTTACCACCATTTACTCTATCTATACCCCTCATAATCTTATATACCTCTAATAGATCCCCTCTCAGCCGACGTCTTTCAAGGGAAAACAACCCCAGTGTGTTCAATCTTTCCTCGTAAGACAGCCCTTCCATACCAGGCAGCATCCTGGTAAATCTCCTCTGCACTCTCTCCAGGGCCTCCACATCCTTCCTGTAGTACGGCGACCAGAACTGGATGCAGTACTCCAAGTGAGGCCTAACCAACGTTCTATACACTTGCAACATCAGACTCCTACTCTTGTATTCTATACCCCTTCCTATGAAGGCTAACATACCATACGCTTTCTTTATCACTTTCTCCACCTGTACTGACACCTTCAGAGACTTGTGAACCTGCACCCCCAGGTCTCTCTGCGTCTCTATACTCCGGATAGTTTTACCTTTTATCCTATAACTCCCCTCTACATTATTCCGGCCAAAATGCATCACCTCGCATTTATCCAGATTAAATTCCATTTGCCATCTATCTGCCCAATCTACCAGCCTATCTATGTCCTGTTGTATTGCCTGGCACTGCTCCTCAGTACCCGCCAATCCAAGCATCTTAGTGTCATCAGCAAATTTGCTGATCACACCACCTACCCCCTCTTCCAAGTCATTTATCTGCTACCCTTATCCCTTTAGATAGATATGATCATGGATTTGGGGTGCTGCCTATGGATCTTTGGTGAATTGCTGCAGTGCATCTTATAGATAGTACACAATGCTGCTACTCAGTCAGTGGTGGAGGGAGTGGCTGTTTGTGGGTATGGTGCCAACCAAGTGAGCTGCTTTGTCCTGGATGGTGTCAAGTTTCTTGAGCGTTGTTGGAGCTGCATTCATCCGGACAAGTGGAGTGTATTCCATCACATTTCCCACTTGTGCCTTGTAGGTGGTGGACAGGCTTTGGGGAGGCAGGAAGTGAGTTATTTGCTGCAGGATTCCTAGCTTCTGACCTGCTCTTGTAGCCATTGTGTTTATGTGGCAAATCCAGTTGAGTTTCTGATTAATGTTAATCCCAGGGATATTGACAGTGAGGGATTCAGTGATGGTAACACTGCTGAATGTCAAGGGGCGGTGGTTAGACAGAGATAATTTTGTATAATAAGCTAGTTCATCTGCTCCACAACATTGTTAATCACAAATCTCCTTGAATAAGTCCTGTAGTTGTTCCTCTCTGAACTATCCCTAGTATCTCAGACATTGCCCACTGCCAACACACTCTGCAAAAGTTTTGCTGAGTAACTTTAATTGTGCAGTGCAGATGAACTATAGATTTGGCATTTTCTCCTTTGCCCTGCTCTGGCACTTGGTACCAGATTCCTCAGCTGCCCTATGCTACCTAGGGCAATGGGAGCCTTCACAGATGTTGACAGGTTAGTCAACACACTGTAATAAGAATGGGAGGGAGGGGTGGGGAATGCCAGCCACTCTCCCTCCCTCACCCATGGGCACCAATGCTAATTGGAGTGCCAGCTCCCTGCCTCACTTGACCTAACATAGCAATGTACTTTTAAAAAAATTAAAAAGGAACTTTAAGTATATCCTTAAAGTCACTCCACAGTGGGGACCACCAAACTGCTCAATGAATGTGTGTTTCTCTGTATGTACATACATATGTCTGTATATGTATGTGTGTGTAAGTGTGTATATATTTCTGTGTGTGTATATATATATAAATATATATATATACAGTGTGTATGTTTGTGTGTGTGTATATATATTTCTGTGTGTGTACAAATGTCTGTGTGTGCATGTGTTTGTATATGAAGTGTGTATTTTTGTGTGTGGGTATCTGTGTGTGTGCGTGTATGTGGCTGTATGCGTGTGTGTTTTTCCCAATGGCTGCACCTTGTCTTTGTTCCCTGGTTCCGCTGCTGGGCATTGTGGAATGAAAGGAACTCAGTTCTGTGCTCCAGTGCTGAACAAAGAAAGGTGTTATTTGGCAGAACTCGTTATCCATTAATCACAGTGACTTGTTAAATAGTGCCAACTCTCTGTAAATACTGCTGAGGGAACAGGCCCAACTTCCAACTCCCTGCTTGCTGTTGGATCTTCGCCTTTCCTGGGAGGCATTCCTTCCTGCTGAGATTTTCACAATATATTTTGGCTTCTTGGTTTGTGAGTGGAAGTTGCTGAAACTGTTAGAGGAATTTTTATTCATGCTTGTGGTGCCAGGTAAATTTATCATTGCGACAGAATGCAAATAGAAGCTTGATACCAACTTCCTGTCTTCACAGCAAGCATAAAGAGAGACTATTCAGACCTCATATACATGCCAACCAACAAGCATCCATCCAGCCTAATTCCACATTTCCATCTCACTTATCCTAGTACTTCTTAAATGTTTCAGGGGTTCTGCCTTGACCACCGCCAAGAAGGCGGTGAACCGCCTTTTTGAACTGTGGCTGAGTCCCTGAGGTGTAGGTCTTTGAGGTTTAGATACTCCCTCAGTGCTGTTAGGGAGGGAGTTCCAGGATTTTGACCCAGCAACGGTGATGTATTTCCAAGTCAGGATGGTGAGTGGCTTGGAGGGAAACCTCCAGGTGGTGATACTCCTGGGTGTCTGCTGGTCTTCCTCTCACCTACCCTTTTTGTAAGTGTAGCAACAATAGTCCAGGCCACATAAGAACAGGAAGAGGTCATTCAGCTCATGAAGCCTGTTCCACTATTGAATTGGATCAAGACTCGATATTCATCTCTCTAGATAGCATCATTAATGTTACCTGGCCATTATCATGTTCTCTATGAGATATTGCTATGTTCAAGTTTGTTGCTGGGCTCGCTACATTATAACAATGACTACATTCTGAAAGTGCTTTGTTAGCTGTGATATTCTTCACGACATTCAAGACTGTGAAAGACACTATAACAATGCAAGAATTTTCTGTCTTTGATCTGTAATTTAATTCCGTCCTTGGTTCACTAACTCTTAATACAAATCTTATACTGTCCCTCTAAGAAATGTATTTATAAAATGTTCCTTGTGATGGGTATGTTTGAATTTCAGTTCTCATCTGCAAAATAGTCAGCCCCATGCTGAGAATGCAGGGGAATAATTGATCATAGATAATGGGATGTTTGTTTTAATCTGACCTGATGCATTTTTATTTATTTTTGGTGTTTTGCCCCATCCAAAGACCAAGTCATGTAAAGAGATGGAACTAAGCTTGTAGGAAAATGACAGTTTTGTTTGCTGCTTGATCCTGAAAGATGCAAGAGGTTTTTTTTTCTCTCTCTCTGGAAGCTGTTGTTTGAATTTTACAAGGAGTTCCCTCTCGCTCTCTTTCTCTGCTGTCTGTTTGTCTGTCTCTCTTTCTCTCTCTCTCTCTCTCAAGAGATGTTCAAAGGCTTTAGGACTGATAACAAATAAAAACACATAAGGGTGTGCTGTTTGCATATTGATTTTGAAGTGGATTTTATGAGGAATATTGCTTAAATTGGAACTAATAGATATAGATTAGCAGTTAAAAATTGTATGTTATCAGGTTTAAATATTTCAATTGATAAAAGATAAGCCAATTTATTCTTTATATTTAAAATATATTTTTTAAATAAAGTTTGTTTTGGTAAAAGCTTCCTAGTCTATCAATAGAATTACATTCGGAGTGAAACAGCTTATTGTTACACAAATACCAAATATAAACTGGTTTAACTTCACAATATACCCTGGAGTTTCTGATTTGGTCCCTAATGCACCCGAGCTAAACATTTATTCATTTGAGTCTTGAAATGTTCAAGTGACCTCCTTACCCTCAGCAGTTTTTTGAGGGAGAGGATTCACGATTTCCACTGCCCTTTGTGTGAAGTTCTTCCTGACATCACCCTTAGGTGGCCTTGCTTGAATCTTAATGTTCTGCACCCTTGCTTGGGATTCTCCCCGCCAGAAGAAATTGTCTCCCTCAATCAAATCCTTTATCATCAAAAATACTTGAATGAGATCCTTCCTTAATCTTCTGTATTTAATCAAATACAAAGGGATCAGGCTAATCTATTGAGACCTTATCATTTAATTCTTTAAACTCAGAATCATGCCATGGAATCTGCTACATACCCTCCAAGGAGCAAGGTAATTTATTCATGTATTGGATTTGTTTTAATTTTGTTTGATTAATTTTATTACTTTTCTTTTGTTATGTACAACTGGCGTATTTATACTCTACCTAAAATAATCAAGTGGTTCAATTGTTCACTTCTTCACTCCCAGAGTTTATTTAAAGATTCAGGTGCTATTCAGATGTAGGATGTGTCACTTGTTGCTTTTAACGAAAGCTTTGTTGATGTAGTTTGACTTGCCTCTGTAGTTCATTTTCCCTTCAATACTTTCTCCCGACACAACAGATCTGTTTAAAAAGTAGTCAATTTAAACAGGCTTACTTGAGTTAAGATAGAATAAACTTATTAACTACTGAAAAGGTAAGGAGAAATGGTAAAATACATGTACCTACAGTCATATGAATTTGGATTAAAAATTGAGTCCAATAGGCAATAAATGTAAATAAAATGTTATTTGGAATAGTCCTTAAGTTGTGAGGGCTAGATGATGCAGTGTTGTGGCCATTACAGATTGATTCCAGTAGAGTTGACTGTTGCAGGCGAATAGTTAATTCTTTGATCCAGGTAAGTGATTTGGTGGAGATATTTCAGTTCTTTTTTCAATGGCTGGTTGACTTCCACAGTCATAGCGGGAGTTTTAGATAGTCCAGGAAAAGATGCTTATTCTTTTTTCCCTGCAGCACACTCACACACAGACCAACAGCAGCAGGTTGTAAACAAGCAGGCTTTTAACCCCCTCATATGTATATTTCAAGAGGACCAAAATCCACTAGTCTTATTTTCAAATCCCCCTGATACTAAGGGCATTTTAGCATGACCAATCAACATAACCAGCACATTTTTAGACTATGGGAGGAAACCACAGTGCCCAGAGGAAATCCACACAGATGTGGGGAAAATGCGCAAACTCCACACAGACAGTCATCCAAAGCTGGAATTGAACCCAAGTTCCTGAAGCTATGAAGCAATAGTGCTAACCGCTGTGCCATCCTGGTGGAGGCAGAATCATTAAATATTTTTAAGGCTGAAATACATTTTTGATTGGCAAGGGAGTCAAAGGGTATTAGTAGTCTGCAGGAAAGTGCAGTTGAAGCCACAAGCAGATCAGACATGATCTTATTGATTTGAGAGCAGGCTTGAAGGGGCCAACTGGCCTACTCCTGTTGCTCATCTGATCATACAAAGCAGGATGCAACTGAGACTTACCCCTCTCATCTAAACAATTATACACAAGATCTTTGAGATGGGATTGCAATTATGTGCCTTTGTCTTTACCAGAGGTAATCAGTTCACTAATGTCCCTCAGACAAGGAAATCTGCTGTCCTTATCTGGTCTGATCTACATGAGACTCCAGAGCCACAGCAATGTGATTGACTTGCAAGGCCATTTAAGAATCATTTAGTTTCAAGGGCATGGGAAATAAATGCCAGCCGGCCAGCAATGCCCATATCCCAGGAATGAGTTAAAAAAAAGTTTTAGGATGCCTTTAAAGGTGTCTGGCCTGGAAGCACAGTGAGGGAATCCATTGTCCCTTTGAGCATCACCTGCAGCCATTTCTGTCAGTGGCTAACTTCACATTCTCCAACATCATCTAGGATTGTCTCCATTTTAAAATATAGCACTCAGGTCTGTGCAAAATTCCATTGTTTTCCTCCATCACCATGAGTTTGGCCAGCCTTTCCTGTTCCCTTGGCGGAGGGGCCATTCCTTGTGAGCAGGCCATGCTGATGAACATTGGTAGGCCATACCATCATGCCACTCATTGCAATGTTGAGTTGAATCCTGTCCATACCTGGTTTTTTCACACTCACTCAATGGACAGCAATCTAGAGTGACAATGCTACACGGTTTACTTCACCTTCACTTCCCTCCCATTCATGGCGGGGAATGGTGGGAAAGTGGTCATGTCACTGGACTAGTAATCTAGAGATCCAGGCTAAAGCTCAGGGAATTCAAATCCCACCACAGCAGTTGGTGGAAATCAAATTCAATTAATACATTTGGGATTCCATGATAACCATGAAACTATCATCAATTGTGTTAAAAACCTATCTGGTTCACTGATACCCATTTAGGGAAGAAGATCTGCTGTTCTTACACGGTCCAGCCTACATGTAACTCTAGACTCACAGCAATATCAAGTAGCTGAGCAAAACATTCATTTCAAGGATAATTAGAGTTGAGCAATAAAGACTAGTCTTGCTGGCCAACACTCACAATCCGGGAAAAGAAAATGAAGGAAAAGAAAATCCCTATCCCAGCTGAGGAATATTGAGGCCCATTCCAGACCCAATTGTTGTCCTGAGATCTTTATGGAGTGGAATGGAAATGGGACCTTAGGGGCTTTACAGACAGCACTACAACAACAACTTTTAAGCACTTAGACAGCAGGAGCACAATGAATCATTACTGACAGATCGGATTCACCCTACATATAAACAGCAAAATAAGCAATCTCAGGGATCAGACTTTGGCACCACAGGTTTTAGTGTGAGGTCTTTGAATGATCTGATTCCCTATTACTCCCATTGGATGGAATTAAGTTGTTTCCCAAACACTCCCAGTGCATGAAATTCCAGAGATTACTTTTCATAAATTTAAGTGAAGTTTACTTATTTGTCACAAGTAAGGCTTACATTAACACTGCAATGAAGTTTCTGTGAAACTCCCCTCATTGCCACACTTCAGCGCCTGTTTGGGTCAATGCACCTAACCAGCATGTCTTTCAGACTGGGGGAAGAAATCGGAGCACCCGGAGCAAACACATGCAGACACATGGAGAGCATGAAAACTCACACAGACAGTGACCCAAGCCGGGAATCAAACCCCTTACGCTATGAGGCAGCAGTGCGAACTACTGTGCCACACACTATAGAGTGTATTTCTGTGGACAAATCCATCAGTCCACCCCCACAGTGTCAGGACTATGAGATTGACTGAAAAATTCCACAGGTCTGCTTCAACTGTTTCCCTTGTTTGAGTTCATCTGATAAAATGTCCTTTAGGCAGAAAATTAACTAAAGCCCTGTCATAATCCTTCGCATTCCTCAGGTGGGAGATTAAGGCATACCTTGCCCTCACAGTGTTCTGGGTCAAAGATTATGCAAGTTTAAAGCTCGTGGTGTCCTTGAGAAGATGTTTGCGCTGTACTGGGCAGGATATAAAGTGACCACTGCATGAATGATTGACCATGAAAGAAGCTGTTCAGACTGACAGCTGAGAAATTCTTAGGATTCCAACCTGAGATGGCCTGGTCTCTGCTAGGCAGCTGGAGTTGTAAATGGCCAAAGCTTCATTCAGTTAAAAACACATGAAAGCAAAGGGGTACCTGCTTGCGTTTTACTGCATGGATGGAGTCATTCTCCAGTAGCTTCCACTTTCTTTCTACCAGCCCCTGCCTCATCCCCTTCTTTTCCCCCTCAGTCAACAAGAGAATATTTAATCTTTCTGCCCCTTTCCCAATGCCCCCGGTTTATTTCTCCCCTCTCTGTGCAAATCAGCGGCTTTATTTCCTATATTGCAATGGTGGCTATACTTCAAAAGCACCTTTTGGTTATGGGGATCTTCGCAGCATTTTGATGTTGTGAAAGGCTATATTTAGACACAGATTACGCCCTTCTTATCCAATGAGATAAACCCTTTGTTGACTTCCCCCGAAGCTGGCCATTCACAATTTCTCAACCCAGTTATTAAATGCCAACAACTCACTTGTCTGCGGTGGAGAATCAGACAGACCCATGTCCTTTCTAGCGGGATTCACCAGGTGGCGTTAGGCAGCAGGAAGCCTCTTGCCCCTGAAGTTGTCATTGCAGTCAATGAGTGCACTCTTACTGTCCAACAAATACCAATGGGAAGGCTTCTTCAAAGCAGCACAACTGAGACCAGGCACTTCGAGTTACATCAGGACAGAATGTGGAATCTTTCTGCTATATGATCACTCAGTAACACAGATACTGCAGGGTTTGGACCTTTCCCCCAACATTGGACAAGTATCTTCAGTGAGCTGTGGGAAAACTCATGGCGAAATTGTCAGAGGGAAAACCAAAATGAATATATTATCAATTTATTGAGAATTGTCCTCAGGTTCACCTTGCCCTTTCTCCTCCTTTTGGTAAGTGCTATGTCACCTGGATTCTCTCTCCACAGAAGAGGCTTCAAGCAGCAATTCTCACAATTGTTCTTAACCACTTTCCCCGGAGTTAGTGCACAGCCACAGTTCCTGGAAGCATATGGTGCCCACAAACCCTCCTATGACCCTCCTGTGCCAACTGACAAGATACTGAGAAAGCCCGGCTGCTTCTTAAAACGTTCTTGTGGTTTTACAGTAACGTACGATTGTTGCAGCTGGCAGGGGAGGGGAGACGATGGGGGGGGAGATTGGTGGGCAGTGGGAGTGAGGGGTATTTTGCACTCCAGGTTGCCTGCTTTGCTTTCCCTTGTAATGAGTCTGGTGGTTCAGACAAACACTTTTGCTTGGCACTGTTCCATGGAACAACACCATGACCATCAAATTGTTCAAGATAATTAAAGCAATTGGTGGGATCAGTGGAGATAACTATTTCCTGCACCAGATCACAGTGCATGGGGAAGGGGGCTGTGGATTAAAATTAACACTAGGCTATTCTGATGTCAAGAGACACTTCTTCACACACAAGTGGAAACATGGAATTCACTCCCTCAAAGAGCTGCTGAAGTTGGAGGCCAGCTGAACATTTCCTGACTGGGAGAGATATATTTTAGTTAGGCGAGGATATTTTAAAGGACCTGGAATCAAAGCAGGCAAAATAGTGTTAAGTAGAGAGAATTTGTATAGCAAACTACTCGCCTAAAGCCAATGAGGTATTTTTCATATGCAGTCACCATTGCAAGAATCATAGAATCCTACAGTACAGAAGGAGGCCATTCAGCTCATTGAGTCTGTACTGACTGCAATCCCACCCAGGCCCTATCCCCATAATCCCATGCATTTTATCCTCGCTACCATCCCTGATTAGCATGGCTAACTCGCACATCTTTGAACTGTAGGAGGAAACCGGAGCACCTTGAGGAAACCCAAGTGGACATGGGGAGAATGTGGAAACTCCATACAGACAGTGACCCAAGCCAGGAATTGAAGCCAGATTCCTTAGGTTGTGAAATAGTAATGCTAACCACTGTGCCACATGTCACTTATTGTATGAAGCACAGCAAGATACTTGTGCATAATAAGATCCCACAAAAGGCAACAAAATAATGATCAGATAATCTGTCAGTGATTTATTTGAGGGATAGTTATTCATAGAACATAGAACATTACAGCGCAGTACAGGCCCTTCGGCCCTCGATGTTGCACCTGCCAGTGGACCCTCTAACCTAAACTATTTCAATATCATCCATATGCCTATCCAAAGAACATTTGAATTCCCCCAAAGTAGGCGAGTCCACAACTGCTGCAGGCAGGGCATTCCACGCCCTCGCCACTCTCTGTGTAAAGAACCTGCCTCTGACATCCGTCCTATAACTACCACCTCTTAATTTAAAGTTATGTCCCTTTGTGTTGGTCATCACCATCCGAGGAAAAAGGCTCTCACTGTCCACCCTATCCAGTCCTTTGATCATCTTATACGCCTCAATTAGGTCACCACGTAACCTTCTTCTCTCTAATGAAAATAACCTCAGGTCCCTCAGCCTTTCCTCATAAGGCCTTCCCACCATACCAGGCAACATCCTGGTAAACCTCCTCTGCACCCTTTCCAATGCTTCCACATAGTATATTTGAATAGGGGAATGTATCCAATTGCTAACTGACCAGTCCTTATATTCCGATGTGGGTAACAGAGCTCCCGCTATCTCTACTGGTGTCAGGCCTGCGCTTGTACTCTAATCTTTCTGACATCACACATGTCAAGTAAGCTTCGTCTTTTACTGCTTGCAAAGTTCAGCATGCTACATTATGTGTTACTGAACCAAGATGAGTAAATTATCTCATTGGATGGTGGAACAAGCTTGAAGGGCTGAGTGGCCTACTCCTTACATTTCCTACATTTACAAACAACTATTCTTATTAAGTGAATCTGCTCAGTGAATGATGGCCATTAATGGAGGAATTCTCAGCTGATTCCTATCCTGCCTTCCCTTGTGTCTAAGCAGCTCCAACAACACTCAAGAATCTTGACATTATCCAGGACAAAGCAGTTGGCTTGATTGCTACACCTTCCACAAACATTCAATCGTTCCACCCTGACAAACAGTGACAGTAGTGTGTACCATCTACAAGATGCACTGCAGAAACTCATCAAGGCTCCTTAGACAGCGCCATTCAAATCCATGGCTATTGCCATGGAAACTCCATCACCTGGACGTTCCCTACCAAGTCACTCACCATCCTGACTTGGAAATTGTTGTTCATTCACTGTTGCTGGGTCACCACCACATTTTCAAAAGCAAATAGGATCATAGAATCCCAGCAGCGCAGAAGGAGGCTGTTCAGCCCATCAAGTCTGCACCAACTTTCCAACAGATCATCCCACCAAAATTCTATGCCCATAGCCCCATATATTTGGCCCACTAATCCCTCTAACCTACACATCTTGGGGCATTAAGGGGAAGTTGAGCATAATCAATGCACCTAACCTGCACATCTTTGGACTCTGGTAGGAAACTGGAGCACCCAGAGGAAACACATGCTGACACAGGGAGAATGTGCAAACGCCACACAGACAGTGACCCAAAGCCGGAATTGAACCTGGGTTCCTGGCACTATGAGGCAACAGTGCTAATCACTGTGTCACAATGATGGATGCGCAATAAATGCTGGTCATATAATAAAAATATAATAAAATATAATAAAATATAAATAAAAAAAAATAAAAAGCCAGTGACACCCACATTCTATGGAATTAATATTTGAAGAAGTGCTATATAAATGCAAATTATTGTTGTCTCGTGTAATTACCTCCTTGTATTTTGAACTCGTTCACCTCTACTTTATGTTCTTCTCTTGGGGTTGTGTCCAATCCTAGCTGAAGAACATTCTCCATCCCCCCACCCGCACTTCACCATCCCCATAACACTACTGCTCCCCATCACTCCACCCCCCCCCCCCCCCCCCCCCCACCACCCCCCACATAGGAAATCATCTACAATTAGCCACTCCTTCAGTGGTAACTTACATCCATGATATACTGAGACATCTCTGATCCCAAAAGACATTTTACACATATCTGCCAATTGAGCAGTTAAATATGGACAACTTTGACCTGTTTTGACACAAGACTGTTTGGATCAACCAAGATGCTAAAAATGGCATTTTCCAACAATGGCAACATATGTTTGCACTAATCTTTATGTTCAAACATATTTTCCATCACTCACTCTTTAACTGGATTACTTGTCAGATGCTGCCTGACTGCTTTCATTCTCCACTTCCTTTGTCACACCTTGTTTCTCCATTCTCTCTGACGTATTCCAAACTCTATCACAATGTGCCTGCCACTCTCCTTGCTTGTTTTATGACTGGTCAAACAGTTGGTTGTAATTTTGCATTTAATTTTTCATGCTGCATTGCATCTCCTCCCCACCCTGCCTGTCCCCCAAATGTTTCAAAACATCAGCCCACATCTCTCTGAGTTTCAGGCATTTATTAGCAGTGAAGACTTCAGTTCTTTTGTTCAAGGTTAACTGCAATCAAAGTCTAATCTGTGATCTTACGCATTGCCTGGAGTCTTCAACACATGACCATTTGCTCTAACCATCCTGTCCCCGCCATTGGTGAGTCGACGTGTCCATCACCATGGTGCACTGCCATCTCCCACCAATCAGAAACCAATCGTCTTTGCTACCTTTTCTCTCTGTCATTTGTCACATATCTGATATTGTTATAACAAATGAACAAGGGGATTTCGAGGAAGTTTGAAATACACGTTCTTTTTAATTAAAGTAGTGTGGGATGCTGGAATATTTTCTCACTGCCCCTTGGATTTTTCTCCTGAATTACTAGACAGCAGTGGCTGGAGATCAACCCTTGATTCCTGGAGAGTTCCGGGCAATCCTGGAGGGGTAACAATCCGATCTCTCAGAGACAATAAGGCACTGGCCTGCACTTGTCTATTTCACTCGTGTCTCCCAGGGCACCAAGAGTATTTGTATCAATCCCAAGAGTTACCAGTAGGTGACTCTGCTTCACATTAGACACATGACCGTGTGAAAAGAGGGCACACGAAGTGGCAGAGCCTGTATACATCACACTTTCTTCCTGCTTACAAAGTTAATATTGCTCTGTGCTGATATATGGATTGGTGACTTAATCTCACTTTGTGTTTTTGAAATTTTAAATTCTGACTGAATCCACTTGTCTCCCGTCACCTGCATCCCCTGCATCTCCGCCCCCCCCCCCCCCACCCACCCACCCACCACACCCTCCCAGACATGATGGGATGGTGTGATCACACTGTGATCTGATAACACACACATACTCACAAACCAGCTGGCACCCCATGTAAAATAACTCCTTATCAATTCCTTTCCTGGTATTTGGGGTTTTGCTGCTAGGGTCAGCATTTGTTGCCCATCTCCAGTTGCCCTTGAGAAGTGGTGGTTATTTGGATTCGGAATACCAACGGAGGCAGGTTTAATCAAAGAATTCAAAGGAAAGTTAGACTGTTGCTTCAAAAGGAAGAACGAGCAGGGTTATAGGGAGAAGTTGGGAAAATGGCTCTTGACGAGTTAGCTCAATCAGAACTGGTACTGACACGATGGGCCAAATGGCCTCCTCCTGCACTTGACAACTCTGTGATTCCATGAAGGTACAGCTGGGGATCTTAAATTGTTGCAATCCCTAAGATGAAGATACAGCCACAATACTGTTAGGGAGGGAGTTGCAGGATTTTGACCCAGCAACAGTGAAGTAATATATTAATATTAAACTAATACATATTTTCAACAGTGAAAATACTATATTTTCAAGTCAGAATGGTGAGTGACTTGGAGGGAAACCTGCAGACGGTGGTGTTCTCATATATCTGCTGCCCTTGTCCTTCTATAGATAGTGGTCACAGATTTGTAAAGTGCTGGTGAAGGAGCCTTGGCAAATTGCTGACATTTATGCAGGCATTCTCTTTAAAAGCAGTTTTCTGCAGTGGAGAAAGGAAGAGTTCTGCACAATGAAAGAAGCTGCTGTTATCATGGTGATGATTTTGCAAGCAGAGCACCCAACGGAGACCAGTGACGGAGTCGAGTTTGACGGATTGGGAAGTGGAAAGACGATTTCAAAGCCGAGATTGGGCCTTGCTTGACAGGATGGGGAATAAACTGTGGAACTTGCAAGCTCGCAGGCTGGACCCGGAGGGCAAGGACAGCTGACAAGGGTGTGATATGGAAGCAATCCTCCAAACTCATATAAACTGACCTTGAAATGATTGTCAGCGTCATGTTCTCTATCACAAACTCTCATCATCGACTGAGCCTGATTCTAGTTTCAGATGTTAGGTAAATTTACATGAAAGGAGTAAGCACATCTGTTAAAAGAAACTAGGCCTGTCAGAACTCCACACCGCCCATAGCTAATTCTCTCAGAGAACTGTCAAACAGGAAACTGATCCATCATATTCCCTCAACCCATCCAGCCCCGGGTAATTAATCACCTGGGAAAAGTGAGAAAGTAAATTGAAAAACACGGGGTCAATTTGGTGTTGTGGAGGATGGTGGGGGAGGAAGGGGAGTAGATAAATTCTTCTCCAGCTCCCCACTAGGTGGTCTAGAAGATCACGTTAGCGCCAGTACTTCTACACAGTGCTGACCTAGTTTGAACCTTCTAAGCTGAAAGGAGATATTGGTTTCAGCCAAGGCAATATCTGCCTATGCTGCATTCTCCCGAAGTGTAGCACAAACAGTTGGAGGCTGTCACTGGGCCGGTGCAGTGGAGGAGCTGTCTCTTCAGTTGCTTACCACCATAGTGCTGACAAGTCATTCTGAAATCTCGATGCAGGGAGTCAAACCAGAATGTAGGACACACGCCCAAGGCTGAGAAGACGGGTTGGTTGAAACAGTCACTAGATGCCAGCATGCTTTTCCTTGGGATTACTGGAGGAGTTAAAGATTGGTGGGATGGGGGTGTTGTGAGTAGTGGGGTGACATGGCATTTGTGGGTGGAGGGTATTATTGGGTGCGTGGGGGAAGGTGGAGGGGGGGCAGGAACTGCATAGAAACCAGATCCGGGAAAGGTTTAAGATCAGTTGGAACACCAACTGCTGAGGCACAGTCATTATTGCAATGAAGAAAATGCAGCATCCAGTTTGCACACACCAAGATCCCACAGATGACACCAAGGTTGGTGGCATAGTGGACAGTGAAGGTGGTTATCTAGGATTGCAATGGGATCTTGATCAATTCAGCCAGTGGACTGAATAATGGCAGATGGAGTTTAATTTAGAAAAATGCAAGATGATGCATTTTGGTACATTGAACCAGGGCAGGACTTTTAGTCAGTTAATGGTATGGCGCTGGGGAGAGTTACAGAACAGAGACTCAGGGGTACAGGTTAGTAGCTCCTTAAAAGTGGAGTCACAGGTAGACAGAGTCATGAAGAAGGCATTCGGCATGCTTGATTTCATTGGTCAAAACATTGAATATAGAAGTTGGGATGTCTTGTTAAAGTTATACAAGACATTAATAAGGCCATACTTGGAATACTGTATACAATTCTGGTCATCATATTATATAAAGAATGTTATTAAATTAGAAAGATTGCAGGAAAGATTTACTAAGATGCTACCGTATTTGATGGCTTGCATTATAAGGAGAAGCTGGATAAACTGGGACTTTTTTCCCTGGAGCATAGGAGACTTAGGGGTGATCTTATAGCAGTCTATAAAATAATGAGGGGCATAGATTAACTTGATAGTCAACATCTTTTCCCAAAGGTAGGGGAGTCTAAAGTTAGAGAGCATAGATTTAAAGTGAGAGGAGAGAGATACAAAAGTGTTCAGAGGGCAATTTTTTTCACTCAAAGGATGGTGGGTGTCTGGAACGAGCTGCCAGAGCTAGTAGTAGAGGTGGACAATTTTGTCTTCTAAAGAGCATTTGGACAGTTATATAGGTAAGATTGGTATAGAGAAATATGGGTCAAACGTTAGCAATTGGGACTAGCATGGTAGCTATAAAAAAAGGGCGACATGGACAAGTTGGGCTGAAGGACCTGTTTCTATGCTCTAAACCTCTATAACTCTATACAAACAGCAATGACCAGATATCCTTTTTTTAATGACATTGGGCAAGGGATAAATATTGGCCTCGTCACTGGGGTGACCATACCTATTATGCCTCAACATACTGCCATGGGATCTTATAAATTCAGCTGAGAAGGTGGTTTATAAATGTTTCACTTACCTTTGAAAGTGCAGCACTCTCTCAGTGTGGCACTGTCATGTCAGCCTAGATTCTGAGCTCTGAAATGGGAATTTAATTTTTTTTTAGGGGAATTTCACAGTAACTTCATTGTAATGTTAATGTAAGCCTTACTTGTGACTAATAAACTTTAATCCATGGCTCACTGCCTGGGAGATAAGAGTGCTACTGACTGGATCCTTGTGCTGAGTGGAATTAGTGCAATTAGACAGCACATTTTTCTCCTTCCCATCTTTCCTCCCTCATCTCATGTTTCCCATTCCTCATGGATCTTGCATATATGGGCTCTTAAAAAGCATTTAATAGAGTATCATACAGGAGCCTTGTTAAGTAAAATTGATCCATTGTCAGAAACAATGGGTGGTGGTGAATGGACATTCTCTGCTCCGAGAGGTGATTTTCTCTACTGTTCCCCAAGCATCAGTTTTGCAACCTTTCCATTTTTATGAACAACTTAGAGTTGGGTGCAGAGAGCAGCGTCATAAAGTTTGCAAATGATACAAATTAGTAAATGATGCAAATGATGATACAAATTAATAAATGGTAATGAGGATAGTTATAGGCTTCAGGATGCTGTAGACAAGATAATGAGCTAGACAGAAGTATGGCAGATGGAGTTTAATGAGTCGAGGTGTGAAGTGATGAACAATGGGAGGGTCAACATGAAAATACAGCATGATATAAATGGCATGATTTTGAAAACTTTGGAAAAACCTTGATGTCCACATACACAACTCCTTAACACAGTGCAAAAAAAGGAAACATACTGTTGAGCTTTTTGTCTCACACTCAGGACAGCCGCATTCGCAAACAAGGCCCTATCCTTTGAGACAGTTGGAGCAGCTCCACACTTTGTGACTTTTTTAGCTAAACAAAAGCATTCAGGGCAGCCATTCCCTGGTTCATTCCCCATGGCAATGCCTTAGCCAATCTGATTTGACCTGCTGGGTTTGAATTTAAACAAAAGCTTGGAAGTTAACTGTTCCCTAGTGCACTGTTTCCCTAGTGCACTCTCCATGGCAATGTCTCAGAATTAGTGTACACTTGCTGACCAATCAGCACACTTTTCTCATGAAGTATATATTTTTTTCCCTCTGAGATTTGATATTCTTACAAATTTGCCATGATGAGAGCAAGCTTCAACAATATGCCCAGCAATTTTCAACAATATTCAACTTCTGGTGAGAAACTGGTTAAAACGTACATGAATTACCTGGATTAATAAACAGAATAATGAAATATGAAAGCAAAGACAGCAGGCTTGAAGTTTATAAATTACTTGCTAGGCCTCAGTTACAGTTTTGTGAATAATTCAGGACACCACACTTCATGAAAGATCTCCAGAAGATTACAGAGGAGGTCTGGTAAGATGTTGCCAGAGGTGAGGGACTTCGATTATGGGGAGAGGATGAAAAATTTAGGACTGTTCTCTTTGGAACGGAATCATAGAATTCCTACTGTGTGGAAGGAGGCCATTCAGCCCATCGAGCCTGCATTGACAAAATCCCACCCAGGTTCTATCCCTGTAACCTCACACATTTACTATCGTCAATCCACCTAACCTACACATTTCAGGACACTAAGGGGCAAGTTACCATGGCTAATTTCACCTAACTTGCACATCTTTAAGATAAGTAAGATAAAAGCAAATTACTGCGGATGCTGGAGTCTGAAACCAAAGGAGAAAATGCTGGAAAAGAGCTAGCATTTGTCAAAGCAAGGATGACAAAGAATTATCTGGACTTGAAACGTCAGCTCTTTTCTTTCCTTACAGATGTTGCCAGATCTTCCGAGATTTTCCAGCATTTTCTCTTCTGGGCACAGTAAGACATCTTTCAACACCAGGTTAAAGTCCACTAGGTTTATTTGGTGTCACGCACTTTCAGAGCACTGCTGCTTCATCATGTGAGCCCTTCTGCACTGTAGGGATTCTATGATTCTGTTCCAAAGAGAATTGTCCTAAATTTTTCAATTTCTCCCCATAATTGAAGTCCCTCATCCCTAGAAACATCCTACAGGATCTCCTCTGTAATCTTCCAGAGATCAAATTTAGTGAACAATATTACTCGGGTGAAGAATACACCAGGTAAAGTCATCCTGTGTGCTTGAAGAAAACACAAGCCCTCTTCCAAAAGGATCCTCCGAATTTAAGCAGACCAGGAAGGGCAGTTTTGCTGACTGTAACTTTATGACATTAACCAACAAATAGGAACATAGAAGCAGTTATTGGCCATTCGATCCATTGAGCTGCTATGCCATTTAGTTAGATCATAGGTCATTATCTACCTTAACACCACTTTCCTATATTATTTCCATATCTGTAGTGATCCATGAAGTTGAACATTGCTCACCTGCCATGTTAAATTGAGCCCAATGAAAGTTGTGATGTTATTGAATCCTAATCCGTTTTCCAGACTGGAAGCAGATTATCCTCAATCCCGAGAGACTGCCTGAGAAGAAGAAGACTCTTTTTGAAAACAGGCATCATTTTAGCCGGTTTAATCTGCCAAGACCTCATCACTGTTGGTCAACTTCCTCACAATGGCCAGAATTATTTCGCAAAGCATTTTCTTTGTCTCTAACCGGGATGTATTTCATTTGAACCTGACAGGGTGAAAAGCTCAGTTATATTCTGCTACATAAAAACAAATGAGGAGCAAGAGTAGGCCACTTGGCCCCTTTACCCCGCTCCACCACTCAATAAGATCATGGTTGATCTGCTTGTGGCCTCAACTCCACTTTCCTGTAAAAGTCTCCAATACCCTTTGACTCTCTTGTCAGTCAAGAATATATCTAATTCAATCTTAAAAATATTTAATGACCCTGCCTCCACCAAGGTAGCATGGTGGCACAGTGGTTAGCACTGCCTTGGATGACTGTGTGGAATTTGCACTTTCTCCCCATGTCTGTGTGGGTTTTCTCAGATGTTTTGGTTTCCTCCCACACATCTCAGAACACTCAGGGACAATTTAGCATGGCTAAACTGAATCAGGAAGATAAGGAGATTTAAGGGAAGGCATTTAAGGGGAGGCAGTGGAGTGGTGGTATTGTCACTGGACTAATAATCCAAAAACCCAGACAAGACCTGGGGACCTAGGTTCAAATCCCACCATGGCAGCTGGTGAAATTTGAATTCAATAAAATCTGGAATTGAATGTCAAATAGCGACCGTGAAATGATTGTCATAAAAAGCCATCTGGTTCCACTAATGTCCTTTCAGAAGGAAATCGGCCATTCTTACCTGGTCTGGCCTATGTGTTTCTCTGGAGTGGGAGTTGCTTGTGAAATTAAAGATAAATAATAAATATTGGCCCAGCCAGCAATGACCACATCCTGTACATATTTCTTTTAAACTGGATCTGGAATGCACTGCTTGCAAAAGTGGCGGGAAGCTAGATTCAGTAGTAACTTTCAAAAAAGAAAATTGGAAAATACTTGAAAAGGACAAACTTGCAGGAATGCGGGAAAGAATACAGGAAGTGGGACCAACTGAGTAACTCTGTCAAGGAGCTTGTACATGGATGTAATAGCTAAATGGCCTGGTTCTGTGTTATACAATTTAATGAGAACTTTCAAACTTAGTGGAGGGTTAGGTGGGAGGTGGGGCCGTATGGCACCTTTCTGAGTAAACAGAGGACAAATGATTTTTCTTTTGTCAAACTGGGGTTGATTTTCAACTTCACGCTGCAATTTCAAGCTGCCTTTATAGTGTAGAACCAAGAGAAAGTGAAAATAGGTAGTTTTCTTAGTGGACGATATTAGTGAAAATCCAACCCATTATTTTGACCGAATGTTAAGATTTGATGAAGAGAATTGGTGGGGCATTGAGAATGTCGCAGTTATTAGTAACTAAAATTATCAAAAAGGCAACAGAGCAAAAGCCACAACTCCATGTTCAATCATTGAATTCATTCTCCGGAGTAAGGGTTACCTGCCAGTAAATAACCTGTTGTCTGACAAGAAACTGTGTGTTGGACAAACAAGAAGACAAGCAATTACTCCATAAGCTTTGGTTGTTGATATCTCTTTGACACCCAGTGTTTTGTTACCTTGGCAACGGTCGGAATGTCTGAAGCACAGGTGAGGGCTCGTTGTTGAAGTAAGGTTAAATATTTGGGTGACCTTTGATCCCACCTTTGAACCAAGTGGGCGACAGATGAGAAGTGAACCTGCAAACATTGTTTTCTTCAAAATGCAAATGTGCACTTAAATAAGAGCGAAGTCAGGCCATTCGATATGGTCCGAAAGACTCTTCATAATGGATTTCCAGGCTGTAATTCAAAACAGCCCAAGCAGAAGTAAATTAAAGGGGTGCTTACATCAGGAAACAGCTTTTGCAAATCTCTTCCCCTGCCCCTCCCATTTGAAGGTGGGAGGGCTCCTTACTGCCACAATCCCACATACACTGGAAATGAACTTTGTGCAGGGTTGCCAGCCCCTCAGTCCCTGCCTTGGAGCAATGCTTACAGATCACTGACATGCAACCTAGGCCACTGAGTGGCCCAGGCAAGTGGCCCTCCTTCATCTCAAGATTGAAATCAGGCCTGTTCACTAACCACAACCCCATGAATAAGATTCAACACATTTGACGGCAGAGTGGTGCAGTGGTTAGCACTGCTGCTTCACAGATTGGACTGGCGTTCGATTCCTGGCTTGGGTCACGATGTGTGCAGAGTCTCCCTGTGTCTACGGTTTCCTCCCGCAGTCCAAAAGACGTGCTGGTTAGGTGAATTGGCATGTAAAATTCTTCTTTAGTGTACCCTAACAGGCGCCGAAATGTGGCAATGAGGGGATTTTCACAGTAACTTCATTGCAGTGTTAACATAAGCCTACTTGTGACACTAATAAATAAATTTACAAATATTTCAAGAAAACCGACTATTTCATAATAACTTTTGAAAGTCTTTAATCATTCAGATATTAATGGAATTTCATCAACTTCAAATAGCAAAAACAAAATAAATATTTACACATTGGATACAGATGGATCGCATGACTCTCACTTCACTTCACATATCCTTTGCTTTACATGCATATCCATAGGATTCTTACAGTTCAGAGGAAGCCATTCGGCCCATCGAATTTGCACCAACTTTTCAAAAGAGCATCCCCACCAGGCCCTCTACTCCCTGCCCTATCCCCGTAACTCTGTGTATTTACCATGACAAATCCCCCTAATCTACACATCTTTGGACACTAAGGGGCAATTTAGGACGGTTAATTCACTTAACCTACTTATCTTTGGACTGTGGGAAGAAACTGGAACACCCGGAGGAAACCCATGCAGACGTGGGGAAACACGCAAACTCCACACAGTCACCAAGGCCGGAATCTTTGGTACTGTGAGGCACTTAAAGCACAATGATTATCTGAAGTATCACTTCAGAAAAAAACCAGCAGAATGTGGCAACCCTGCCTCTGGGTAACAGGCAATAAAATGCCTCATGAGCTGATGGGCCCTGATCACCATAATCCCTAATGGTGTTACAGAGTAGAAACCTATCAGTGGCATTTCAATGTCCTCATCTTAGACACCCATCCAATAATCAATTGAATTAGGTGGAGCTGTAGGTTATAAAGCAAATACATATTAGGCAATTGGTGTTCTTCCACTCAAGGCTGAATACTATCCCCTCCCAACTCCTTTATTATACCCTACATGTTTATCCCAATCAACAATCCTTCAAGTGTGAGCTTCCACAGTAGGCTATTTGACCATAGAGCAAAGGTTTACTCAGCCCTCAACCGATATTCAGTAGGAATCACTGGATGGCAATCACAAGGGATGACTGCGGCTGATTTCCCTTCATCCAAGCAAAGTTCAGACGTCATTAAGTACAGTGTCTTGCTTCATACAGCCCTAGCTAAGATTGCCAGGGATCCAAACTGACCTTTTCTTTGTCTGCACCACATTCAGCACTATATTCATCGACTGAGTCACCACAGTCTACTGTCACGCTGGGACCTTCTCCCAGTAAGACTGATCACAGATTTTAATTATGCTACACGCATTTAGTATTTAACAGAATTCACAATTCCATTTGCCATGTTTAGTTTTGGAAGATGTGCAGGAAGATGTTTAATGCTGTTCAGAACCTTTATAGCAAAAGATCACAGAGTCCAATAAACCTCGCTGACTGTGTTACATCTTACCAACCCCTACTCCAGACCAATGCCTTTGTTCTTTCAGGGATGCCCTCTAGTTACTGATTCACAGGCCAGTGGCAAAAAGATTTAACCTGTCAAAACTATCCATTTCTCTTCTTGACCTACCATGTTCTAATCAAAAGCAGTGAACAGCTCTTGACTGGACTTGACACATTCCTTCCCAAGATCTTTTTGGGGTCAGGAGTTTAGTTCTCTGGGGCTCTGTGAGCTAATTTAACCCTATAATGTCAGGTTGCCTGCAGATTTCTGTTCCAGCACTGTGATAATAGCTGACTTACTTACTCCCTGGATCTAATTCTGAGCAGATTTTATTTTTGGGCAAGTGGGTGGGTGGTTGGGGAGTTGCGAAGCAGGTTACTCATGTTTACCATCATTGAGATGGTCACTGAGAAACGGAACAGTAAGGATGACCCAGGGTTAAACTGGGGGAGGCAGGAGGAGGCAGTGTGGGAATCCACCTTTTACTGTCAGAAGCTGCCTTTCAGCAGCCCAGCTCTGTGCTGCTGAATTCCCTTTCACTGACCGAATTCATCCACCCCTACTTTTCCCAATAGGATAAAAACAGTTCAGACCAGAATCTTCATTTTCCCACTTTTCACTGTGTTTTTTTCTCCTCCTGATTCTCTGCCCAATTGCCCCAACCACTCCCATGTCTCCCACCCAAAACAGGTGAAGCTTTACTGAGCCACTGGTGCCAGCCACCCTCCAGTAACGCTGGTGAATGCTCTCCATTAGTGAGGCTGAGAAGTGAATGGTGCCAGGCTATTCAACTTTGAGAACCTTCGTAGCCAAGTCCTGTCGTGCCTTTATCTGTCACTCCTGCCCACATATTCCAATGGGAGTCAGTCAGAAGTGTGACTGTGGTCTGTTTTAACCCTCCCGCAACTGAGGTCAGTTGGTGTCTCCCAGTTGCTGCCCTTAGCTGAGGTGTGTGAACTCACCTAAGAGCAAGTCCAGGTCTCCTTTTTGTATGACTTGGCTCCTCGTCTTGCATTTAAAAAGGAAGAAAGGAAGCATGGCCTTTATGGTCATGTGGCACTTAACTGCTGCAAAGAGAGAAATGGACTGCAGCAGTTCAAGAAGGCAGCTCACCTCATTCTCAAGAGCAATTAGGGATGGACAATAAATGCTGGCCTAGTCAGTGATGCCTGTATCATGGGAATTAATAAAAAAGATGTGGAAGCCAAGTTTCACCATCAACAATAAATTAAGTAATGGTGAGGGAGAAATCAGTTGCAGTTCAGATACCAGCATTCTGCTGTCAGGATCACCACTCCATGTAATGGAGGCTGGCACATCAACACCATACTGAGGAAATGTTGCACAGTTTATAGGGGCTGTCATTTGGCTAAACGCTGAACTAAATCCTGGATTTTCCACCTACCCCCACCACCAACCCCGTGGGCTTTAACCTCCAAAGTCTATGCGCTTTCCATGGTTCACCTGCACTGCCTCCAGGATATCCTTCATGAAGGGTTGACCTTGGTGGGACTAGAATATTTCGCTGGCAGGAGAGGCCAGAAGCCACGTCCTTAATTGCTGTCCTTCTTCAGCTGGATGTAAGCAATGTTTTGGCAGTATTTGAGTAAGAACAAGGGAGTGTTCTCCTGTTGTGGGGGTCATATTTATCCAATAACATCCAATCACCGTCAGCTTGCTGTTTATGGCAGCTTGCTGTGCACAAATTGGCTGTCCCATTTCCTACATTACAACAATGACTACACTTCCATTGGCTATGAAGCAATAGGATGTCCTGCGGTCAGGAAAAAAAATCAATACAGATGCAAGTCTTTTCTTCAAATGTTGGTCCAAGAGGAACTTCCTTTTTCTTCTTTAAATAGTGTCTTGGGACCTTTAACAAAGCCACCCACCCCTCAGGAGGATGGATTGGCCCTCAGTATAACAGCTCATCCAGAAAGATATTTTGAACACCTTAGCATCCCTCCCATTCCCCGAGCACCATAATTACTTCAATCCTTGAACAATCCACCCTGCTGATCTTCCGAGTGGTGAACTATTGTGTTTCGGGGATATAATTGACCGTGAAATGATTAAGGCCACCCTTAAAGCCTCAGAAAAACCTCATAGCTTGCAGCTTGAATGTGCAACTGTGAAACACGTACCCAATCTGCAGCAGCAAATTATCCCAGGCCAACCATCCCCCCCCCCACCCCCCAGCGGTCCTGCTCCTCCCCCCTGTCCTATCCCCCGGCCCACCACCACCACCAATCCCCCAAACAAAACAAAACTGTGCGTTAGTCCTTTGAAGTGAGGAAAAGCAGGATGTTGGATAATAAGCTGACTATTTTGCTTCCTGTTTTCAATCATGCTGTTGTAACCACAGAACATTAATGACAGATGGTTTCCTATTGGAGAACCCTGTGCTGTGAGGTGGAGGTCATAGGCACTGAATTCCTAATACTGAGCAGTTTATGACCATATTGTCTGAAGATATGGAACAGGGAGGGAGAGGTGGGAAGGGGGATCAGGTTTTCATCATGTAGCAAGACCTGTACAGTTTGTGCCCTCACTTTTGCTATGTGGAGATATTGTTACAGAGCAACCTTTTTAAATTGAGGCCTAGTCTCGATGGTCCTTCCAAATACGCAGTCCACTGCTGAGTGAACAGGTCAATTTGGTCAGGCTACCAGCTGCTTTAGACCTCCCTCTCGTTCTTATTCCCCTGGCAGCCACCACAGCCCACTCTCTCAATCAGGTCCTCGCAAATTAAACCCCTTACTTCAATTCAAGAGATGAATTTTCAGTGTGAAATATGGAGTTAATAACAAATACCACAGAGGTGGTACGGTCAGCATGGGCCTTACTGGTAGGTATAATAATGTAAATTGCTCGTCATTACCTGTAGTGGAGTTCTCCCTTTCCAGCATAACAGATAGAAATAAAACAACATTCTAGTCCAGCTAGGGAGTCAGTTAGCTCAGTTGTCTGAGCAGCTAGTTAGTGATATGGAGCAAAGCCAACAGCAGGGGTTCAATTCCCATACCAGCTAAAGTTATTCATGAATGTCTGCCTTCTCTACCTTGCCCTTTGCTTAAGGTGTGGTGAATCTCAGATTAAATCACCACCGCTAATGGTCACCTGGGACTATGGGTGCTTTACCTTTCACCTCTGTTTTAGCTATTTGGAATGAGTAATGTTTGACTTTCTGGGATTGTGAAAGGTGTTGTAGAAATGAGTCTTCATTCCTTCCTTTCTATAATTCATTTCGGGCTGTAATAGTAACTGTGGGCATGCTTGTCAACCATGAGGGTATCATACATTTACCCACTGCTGTGCTCACCCACTGTTTACACACCCACTTCCACTCAAATTTACTGAATGACTACCAAGTGTGGGAACTCTGAACAATTCCTCCATTCTCTAAGCCAGGGGCTCATGTGGTCAGTTGTCATGCCCTAGGTAGTGAATCAATAACTGGCAGCATGTCAGGGGTCAAACCCAAGATGCTGCTGCATGACCCATATTGCCAACAGAGACAGAGAAAGTGACAATGATTCCTCTGGAACAAAAGCACGAGTTCTTTCAAGGTCCTAGGGTTGCAGTGAGTTTGCCAGTGCATTTAGGAAGAAAGGAAGATTGTGAGAATCGAGGATGAGCTAAGAGAAGCAGATGAATGACTGTTGAATGGAATCGTTGGCTGAAGAGTGAAGAGGCTGGAATGAGGAGCGGCACGGTGACACTGTGGTTAGCACTGCTGCTTCACAGGTCCAAGGTTCCAGGTTCAATTCCAGCCTTAGGTCACACATGGCCAATCTTAGGACACAATCTCCTCATGTCTGCTTGAGTTTCCTCCAGGTGCTACACTTCCTCCCACAGCCCAAAGATATGCAGATTAAGTTGATTGGCCATGCCAAATTGACTCTAATGTCAGGTAGATTAGCAGGATAAATGTATGGGATTATGGGAATAGGGCCTGGATGGGATTGTAGTTGTGCAGACTTGATAGGCCATACAGCCTCCTTTTGTTCTGTAGGAATTCTATGATTCTTTAAGTCAGAAGGTTGCAGTTATAAGAAGGAACAAATTGGAGAGGATAAGGCAAACCCCAGAGAAGCCCTTCATCAATGGAACAATTTCCAAGTTGGAGACAGATTCAAAGGCTCAGGAGAAGAGTAAATCACCATAGTTACCTTTGCTGGGTAACAACGTCACATTAATATACATAGTGCCCAACATATCAGAAGGAACTGGAATTCCATCTTGCTAGTTCAGCGTGCAGAACATAACAGGAGGTGGAGTAGGTTATTTGGCCCTTCAGTTCTGCTTCCCCATTCAGTATCAACATTCTGAAATCAAATCCTGAAATTTCTTGATTTTATTACGGACAGAGGAGGAGAAATAAACTGAAAGCCCCAGTTCCCTCCCCTTAGTGTCTGTAATCCGTGTACTTGTTTTGGAACGGTATGTATTTCTGAATCTCCTTCAGCATGTGGTTCAGTTTGAAGAGACAGCACCCATAGGAGTCACATAGGCCTCAATTGCCAATGCAGTTTGTGGCATCACTTCAGTTACTAGTTATTTACATCAAATGGACAGCACAGAAACAGGGTCAAACATATAGGAGCTTATTTATTCACACACTCTAAAGACTGCTGCAGGAATTCTCCAGTCCTTTCAGTCTAGGATCCTCTGTCCCTCCAAGGTGACTCCCTGCCCATTCTGTGGTGGTTCCTTGGTGGCAGGATGGGCATCCCACATAAATCACCGTAGACATCAGTGAGACCAAGAGGTCCCACTGGCAACCAATGGCAAGCTGCCTCCTATGCCATATTATATGCCATAAGGGAACGGGGGAGCAGAAAAATACCACCCTATGTGGCATGATGTTTAGCACTGCTGCCTCACAGCACCGGGGTCCCGGGTTCGATTCAGCCTTGGGTCTGTGTGGAGTTTCTACACTTTCCCCTTGCCTGCATGGGTTTCCTCCAGGTGCTTCAGTTTCTTCCCACAGTCCAAAGATGTTCACGTTAGATGGATTATCCATGATAAAAGCAGGGTTACATGGCTGGGGGAAAGGAGAACCTGGGTAAGATGGGGAAGGCATGGGTAGGAAATCCTTTTGGAGAGTCGGTGCAGACTCAATAGGCCCAATGGTCTGTGCACTGTGCAGGTTCTATTTTATTCTATGGTCACACATACACCTCACGCTCAAGAAAAGTACAGATAAAGAAGATTGTGCACTTTTTACAAGTACTAATCCAAAAGAATATTTGATGTGGTTCATGTTTTTGTCATGTTATAGGATGATCAGTTAATGAAGACATGGTAAAGAGGGAGTCTTTTTCCACTCCTGAACTGTAGTTCCCATCAATCCAAAATAGCCAAAGTCAGATATCCAGATCTTTATAAGATTCCCTCAAAGAGATACATGTTCAGCAAGTCATGAAGATCACTTTCATATCATGAATTCAAATTTCTATACAGATGAACATGGAGTTTTGAAATCAGGGTGGGGGGGGGGGGGGGTCTAAAAAGAATTTATAATTTCCTGGTTCACAAAAGACAAAGATGGCATAATATTTGCATCTGTCGTTTATGATGTTTTTCTGCAGACTTCTTTTCTGAGAGTTTAGATCAAAATGTAGTCTCAGTGACATGATGAATACTGATGTTGTCTAACCAGGATGGAAGTTCAAATACATTATTACATATTAGGGGATAAATGATGGTTTTTCACACTTATTCTATGGACAACTGGTCTCTTCAGCTCTTCTGTGAAGCATTGACCTTGGAGATGAGAAGTCTAGAAATTTAATGGTCCTGTATTTGAGATGGACTTCACATGAAGACAAATGTAAATTTCACAGATAATATTCACCTTGATATATCCAGTCCAGGAGACAGTCCCCACCTTGCTTGATTAAATTAAAACTTTCCAGAATCTTGAGAAAACATACATTGAATATTCAAAGGTCAGTTGACTTTTGGCAGCCATCGTCATCAGTGTCCATTTTAAAATATAAGAGACAGTTCCAGAAGCTCCATAAGAACACTGTCCATGGTTGAAGTTATGAATAGGACATACCTTGACTAGTTCCTAATAATCTGTCCACTCTGTGTTGAATAGACACAACACCCAGGAGTCACATAGGCCTCTATTGCCAGTGCAGTTTGTGGTATCACTTTAGTTAGTTACTAGTTATTTACATCAAATGGACAGCACAGAAACAGGCCATTTGGCCCATCCAGTTTCTACTAGTGTTTATGCTTCACATCAACCTCCTCCCACCTTGCTTCATACCAATCTGTTGGCATATCCTTCTTCCCCTTTCATCCTTATGTATTATCTTTCAATCACATCTAATGACATTACCATCGCTGAAATCCCAACATTCACCATCCTTGGGATTACCATCGACCAGAAATTGAACTGGACCAGCTATATAAATACTGTGGCTAAAAGAGCAAGTTAGAGGCTAAGAATTCTTCAATGAGTAACTCACCTGCTGATCCCCAAAACCTGTCCGCCAAGACACAAGTCAGAAGGGTGACGAAGTACATTCCATTTGCCCGTATCAGTGCAGTTCTAACAACACTCAAGAGGCTCGATACCATCCAGGACAAAGCAGCCAGCTTGATTGATATCCCTTCCACAAACATTCACTGCAGCGACAAACAATGGCAACTGTGTATACTATCAACAAAACACACTGTATGAACTCGCCAAGGTGTCTGAGACAGCACTTTCCAACCTGTAACCCCTGCCCTCTTAGAAGGATAAGAGCAATAGATATGTGGGAACATCATCATCTGGACATTCCTCTCTCAGTCACACGTCATTCTGACTTGGAAAGACATTGCTTTTCTTCACCTCCCTGACAGCATTATGGGTGTACACCACATGGACTGCAGCAGTTCAAGAAGGCAGCTACTACCACCTTCTCCAGGGCAATTAGGGATAGGCAATAAATGCTAGTCTAGCCAGCAACCCCCACATCCCATGAATGAAAAAAAATTTGTCTGACTTCTGGGTAAATGATTCTAGGGATAAAGAACTGTAGCTATGAGGATAGATTGGAAAGGTTGGGACTATTTTCCTTGGAGTAAAGGTTAAGAGGAGACTGGATAGGGGTATTCAAGACCTTGTGGGGTATGGACAAGATAATTAGTGAGAAACTGTTCACAATTAGGGGAACACCAGGACACAAACTGAAAGTGATGGGCAAAAGGAGTAAAAGTAATGTGAGAAAAATCATTTCATCTGGAAGGTGTTTGGAGTCTGGAATAAACTTCCTGAGGGGATGATGGAAGCAGGTCGATTAAGGTATTCAAAAGGGAATTGGATTCCTATCTTAATATAAATAATGTGCAAACACAAAGGGATAAGACCAGGGACTCGGTAGAATGCCCTTTCAGAGAGCTAGTGCAGTGAAAATGGGCTGAACGGCCTCCTTCTGCACTGTACAGATTCTGTAATCCTGTGATTTGTATCTACATGATATGCCTCTATCCTCCAGCTAATTTCATATTTCCACCACTCCCATTTCTCCTGAATTCTAAGACTATAAGACATAAGAGCAAAATTAGGCCACTCGGCCTAATTGAATCTGCTCTGCCATTCAATCATGGCTGATAATGTTCTCATCCCCATTCTTCTGTCTTTCCTCTTTAACTCCTGAACCTCTTATTAATCAAGAATCTATTTATTTCTGTCTTAAAGACACTCAATGACCAAGCCTCCACAGCCATCTGTGGCAAAAAGGTCCATAGATTCACCACTCTCTGGCTGAAGAAATTCCTCCTCATCTCTGTTTTAAGGGATCATCCCTTCAGCTTGAAGTTGTGCCTACTAGTGGAAACATCCTCCCCACGTCCACTCTTTCCAGGCTTCGCAGTATCCTGTAAATGGATGTATTAGTGAACAGCTTCTATTTTTTTGACCCCCACCTGCATATACCAACACTCCCACCCTCCACGACCTCCTCAGCCAATTCCCCCAACAAGTAGGAACATGGTCTTTACATTGCATTCAAATCCTTTTATTATTTTAACTTTAAGTAGAATTTCCTATGCCAAGTATAGAGACAACCCACTTCATCCAATGTTGTCTGTCCAGATATCTGACTCCTGTCAGATTATCGTCGTGACTCCCATCCAAGCACACTGTGCTTCTCCACTGTCCAAAGATGTGTGGTTTAAGTTGATTGACCAGGGTAAATTGAGCCTAGTATCAGGGAGATTAACAGAGTAAATGTGTGGGGTTACTGGAATAGGGCCTGGGTGGGATTATGGTTGGTACAGACTTACGGGCCAAATCGCCTCCTTGTGTATTGTAGGGATTCTTTGATCTTATGGGTTCTATGATTCTAATTGAAGGTGATATTTTCTGTACAGGCTTGCTCCTGGAGTTTATTTACTGGGTGGGCTGGTCATTAGCTTGACTCACAAACCTGCCAATCCACAATCCACATGATCAGAAGGATCTGGACGGACTTGGCCTTTCATTTGTCTCAGACCTTTTGACTTGTCTGGATAGTGTTGTCCCACAAGGAGTTACACTGCTCACCATCACAGGCCACCTCTCAAGGTGCAGTCCCTGGGAAAGGTAGCATTCCAGTGACTGAGTCTCAAAGACAATTGTCAAACAAAGGTTGGTTCTGAAAGTGTTAATCTGCCAGCTGCTGTGCTGCTCAAACCTTCGGCTTGGTTTCACTTTCAGACAGGGCCTGGAATGTTCCCAGAAGTTGCAGGTCTAATCCCCTTTCCTTTGGCTTCCTCACTATCCACTCAATCAGGGTGGTGTAGTATCTGCTTGACTGAGAGCTAGTCATGCAGTCAGAGCAGGTCATGCGTAGAGAATCCTCCTGGTGTGGATACTTGATAGATGTGGCACATCAAAACAACTGCCTGGTGCCAGGTTTTCTGGTGCAGTTGGATGGGGGCCGTTCTGCTTGAACCTGGCATCACAGCAGAAGAGAGCAAACCACCAGCGATGCACTAATGTCGTGACAGGACTGCAGAAGTTCATCTGTGCTGGGAAGGGAGCCCTGCGCTCACAGCTGCAGAATGCCACACAAGTTATTCCTTCTGAGGCTTTTCTTTAAAGGAACATTGCTTTCCCATTGAAGTGTTTCTTTGCAATGAGCAATTTTCTTGTTAGACAGAGACTAGCAGAGCTCTGAACAGGCATTGGCCCAGATAGCTCGGGTCCCATGGAATCTGGTCAAACTTTATCCAATTTGGATTTGGTGATTTTCTTTTGTGTGTGTTTGGTGTTGAATTGATATTTCAGTTCAAATGGTTGCACAACCCTCTGCATTCCTGATTTTCATCTTTCTACCATTGACAGATATTAATGCTGAAACTCAGAGCTTTGGAATTTCTTCCCTAAATCTCTTTGCTTCTCTACATCTCTTCCATCCTTTCCGATGCTGTTTGGAACCTACCCCATTGACCAAGCTTTTGGTCACCTGACCAAATATCTGGATTTCAAGTGAGATAAGGGTCGCCATGTTCCCAGATTAATGTGTTGGTCTGGAGCCCCACCCAGCTGCCCCACTAACATTTCACAGCCAGTTGACTATTACACTTGCGGCACTTCCACCCTTTTAGAACAATGTAGGCCTACCTCAGAGAACTGGCAGCCAATCAGAGGAAGGCAGCACTCCAGCAGCACCAGGAGTGGTGGCCACTGCTGGTACTGCATTTGTAGTATGCGGAAATGTTTAAAAGTTTATTTATTAGTCACAGGTAGGCTTACATTAACACTGCAATGAAGTTTCACTCTGGTGCCTGTTTGAATACATTGACGGAGAATTTAGCATGGCCAATGTTTAACACAGGATTTGAAATTTGCCAATAAAAGGTTGATGTTGGTGAGACATCCTAACACTGGCAATACCCAACAATTGGCCCATTGGCAGACAGGCAACACAACACCACTCCTGCTGCTGGTAAAATTGCAGTGAGGGCAAAGGTGAGCAGGAAAGTGCTATCTGTTAGATTTTACATTTCCCTCCACCCCGCTCCCCCCTTCCCCACAATAAATAACAATTGCTCTCACTTACAAACTAAAGCATGAACTTCATTGTAACAGCATTCCACAATTAACAATTAAGATGGTGAAGAAATTATACGAACATTATAAACTTATAAAATGTTAAAGCAGAATAGCAGGCCTTTTGACCCATCATGAATGTGCCAACTCTTTGACAGAGCTCTCTCGTTAAGTCGCCTCCTCCTCTTTTAAGAATATAGGAACAGGAAAAGACCATCCAGGCTCTTGAGCCTGTTCCAGCATCCAATTCCATCATGGCTGATCCGTACCTTCATTCCATTCAACTTGCCTTGGTCCCACACTCGTTCATACCCCACACCAACAAGAACCCACCAATCTCAGTTTTGACTTTTCAAATTGGTTTCACCTCAGAGGTTAAGCAGATGTTGGAAACCTCAAGCACAAAAAGAAAACAGCAGAAACACTCAGCAGTTCTGACAGATTTGGTAGAAAGAAAAACTGAGTTGATGTTTCAGGACCTGGAAGAAATTAGAGATGAGATGGGTTTGAAGCAAATACAGAGGCAGGGAAAGATGGGGCCAGGGGAGTGTGAGAATGGGAGGACAGAACAAAAAGGAAAACTCCATGGAACGCAGGAGAGATGAAATGATGAAAGTGCTGATGGTGCAAGACTAAATTAGATGTTAAGAGGACAAGGAAAGAAACGAGATGGGTCCAGAGTAGGTTTACAAAATAGAGTCATTGCCAGCTCCTGCTGTCAGAAATAACTGGAGAATGTGATTATGATTTGGAATTATCGAGACAGGAAAGCTGTAAAGACCCAATGGAAAAATAAGGTGCTGCTCCTCAACATTCTGTTAAGCTGCATTGGAATGGTGCAGTTGGCCAAGGACAGAAAGGTCAGAAGTGGGACGGAGAATTAAATGCCAGAACACTGGTTAGCCCTGCTGCCTCACAGTGCCAGACCCGGGTTCAATTCCAACCTTGAGTCACTGTTTGTCTGGAGTTTCATGTTATCCTTATGACTGCGTAGGTTTCTTCCAGGTGCTCTGGTTTCCTTCCACAGTCCAAAGATGTGCAGGTTAGGCTGATTGGCCATGGCAATTTGCCCCTAATGTTCAAAGATGCGTCAGTTAGGGGGATTCGCTGGACAGTTATGTGGGATTGTGGGGATAGGTTTTGGTTGTGATCTCTGTCAGAATGTCAGTGCAGACTCAATGGGCTGAACAGTCTCCTTCTGCACTGTAGGGATTTATGATTCTATGAATTCTATAATAACTGGAAGCTCAGGGTCATATTTGAGCAAACATGTTCTGCAACGCAGTCACCCAGTCTGCCCAGTGTTGAGGAGACCACATCATAAGCAATGAATGCACCATATTAAATAGATAAAAAGTACGCATAAATCAGTTTCACAGTTTGGAGTCTTGGACAGTGAAAGGCAGGAGCTAAAACGACATGTGTTGTATTTCCTGCGCTTTCGTGGGAAGGTACCGTGGGAAGGGGATGAGGTGTTGAGGGTGATTGAGGAGGGTATGTGGAGGGTGATCCTTTCAGAATGCCACCAGGAGAAGAGAGAGGGAAATGGGTTTGGTGATAGCATCATGCTGGAGGTGGAGGAAATGGTGGAAGATGACCCATTGAATACAGAGGCCGGTGGGGCAAAAAGTGAGGACGTGCCAAGCGTAAAGCCATCATAGTTTCTGATAGGGAGAGAAAGAGCAAATGTTTTGGAAATAAAACAAATTCAGTCAAGCACCCTGTGAACCCAAATGGAGAGGAAGCCTCAGTTGAGGAAAATATTTTGGAATACCTGGAATGGAGGTTGCTCCATTTGAACCGATGCAATAGACATGGAGAGAAAGGATAAAATTCTGACAGAGAAGTTTGGTGTGAGGAAATGTAGTCAGGTCAGTTGTGAGTGAATAATGAGTGTTGATTAATAGCCCATCCCTGTGCAGTGTCACATACACTCTGACAGCACAGTGCCTCCTGCAGGAATACTTTGCCATTCTTTGTCTAAAGCTCGTGATTAATCCCACAGGTTTCAGCACCCTTTCACTACCTCATCTGGATACCCACATTTCTGCTGCAATTTGAATTTTTACCTTGAAGCTTGCACAGGATATTGACTTGTGTTCTTAAACCTCCATTCAGAACAGACATCAAGCAACATTTCACATACTGAAAACACACCAAGTGAGTCTGTATTTGCCAACTCACTCCAAGAGAGTTTGTGCTGTCAGAAGGTTAAGGTAAGGATGAGGTATTCCAATAGACAATGACCATTATAGTGCCTTTTAGGCAGTCTGTAGAGCACTGGGACCTGTCTTCTCCCAGGAGTCCCACATAGATCCCTCAAACAACACTGCTGAAAAGCAGATCACTTGGCCATTTATTACATTGCTGTATACTTGAGACATTGATGGGCACAAAATGGCTGCAATGTTAGCTGCTTTCTGCCCCTCTCGCATGGACAGTCCAAGGAAAAGAAGAGAATTCTCCTCTCCACCCTGGCAAATAATTATCCTGATGTAAAGATGCCGGCGTTGGATTGGGGTGGTAAGAACTCAGTAAGAATTTAGCAACACCAATTTTTAATCCAACCAATTTATTTGATAGTAAAATTGCGAGCTTTCAACACTCCGTATCTTCCTCAGGCAAATGCAGTGTTCTGGTCTGCAATAGCATACATCAGCACAGACAGTCAGAGATTGCTGATTAGAATGCGAATCCTTACATCTAACCTGCTATTCAAGTGTTAAAGTGGCTAACAATGTGTGTGAAGGGAATCATGAGCATTGGTTAGAGAATTGTGTATTTTCTCCAGACAGCACAGTAAGTGAGGTTTTTTGCTAACCCAGGCAAGTTACGGGGGTTACAGATAGTGTGTCATAAAGTCAAGATCCCTGTTAAGACCGTCCTCATGTGTGCAGAGCTTGGCTATCAGTCTCTGCTCAGCAACTCTGCGCTGTCGTGTATCACGAAGGCCCCCTTGAAGAACATTTACCTGCAGGTCGGAGACCGAATGCCCATGACTGCTAAAGTGTTCGCCCACAGGAAGGGAACTGTTTTGCCTGGTGATTGCTGAGCGATGTTCATTCATCCGCTGTCGTAGTGTCTGCATGGTCTCCCCAATATACCATGCTTCGGGACATCCTTTCTTGCAACGTATTAGGTAGACAACGGTGGCCGAGTTGCAAGAGTATGTACCGTGCACCTGGTGAATGGTATCCTCACGTTTGATGATGTCGTCCATGTCTATGATCCAGCATGTCTTGCAGAGGTTGCTGTGGCAGGATTGTGTGGTATTGTGGTCACTGTTCTCCTGAAGGTTGGGTAGTTTGCTGCGAACAATGATCTGTTTGAGGTTGTGCGGTTGTCTGAAAGCAAGAAGTGGGGGGATGGGGATGGCCCTAGCGAGATGTTCATCGTCATCAATGATATGTTGAAGACTCCGGAGAAGATGTCGTAGCTTCTCCGCTCCGGGGAAGTACTGGACAATAAAGGGTACTCTGTCTACTGTGTCCACCGTGTCCCGTGTTCGTCTTCTGAGGAGGTCAGTGAGATTTATCGTTGTGGCATGTCGGAACTGTCGATCGATGAGTCGAGCGCCATATCCTGTTCTCACGAGGGCATCCTTCAGTGTCTGAAGGTGTCTGTCACGATCCTCTTCATCTGAGCAAATTCTGTGTATACGGAGGGCTTGTCCATAGGGAATGGCTTCTTTAACGTGTCTAGGGTGGAAGCTGGAGAAGTGGAGCATTGTGAGGTTGTCTGTCGGTTTGTGGTACAGTGAGGTGCTGAGGTGACTTGTCCTTGATGGAGATGCGTGTGTCCAAGAATGCAACTGATTCTGGAGAATAGTCCATGGTGAGTCTGATGGTGGGATGGAACGTGTTGATATCATCATACAGTTGTTTCAATGATTGTTCACCATGAGTCCAAAGGAAAAAGATGTCATCAATGTATCTAGTATATAACCTTGGTTGGAGATCTTGTGTGGTGAAGAAGTCTTGTTCGAACCTGTGCATGAAGATGTTGGCATACTGAGGTGCGAATTGGGTCCCCATGGCTGTTCCGTGTGTCTGGATGAAAAGCTGATTGTTGAAGGTGAAGACATTGTGGTCCAAGATGAAGCGGATGAGTTGTAAAATTGCAACCGGAATCTGGCGGTTGTTGGCATTGAGTTCTGAGGCAGTTGCAGCAATACCATTGTCGTGGGGGATGTTGGTGTAGAGCACCGAGGCATCCATTGTGACAAGGAGTGTCCCTGGTTCTACTGCTCCATGTGTGCTGAGTTTCTGTAGGAAGCCCGTAGTGTCAAGACAAAAGCTGGGGGTTCTTTGTACAATGGGTTTCAGGATGCCCTCGATATAGCCGGAGAGGTTCTCACACAGGGTTCCATTGCCCGATACGATGGGACGGCCGGGTATGTTTGCCTTGTGTATCTTTGGGAGGCAGTAGAGATCTCCAATGCGGGGAGTACGTGGAATGAGAGTCCGGAGGGTGTTCTGAAGGTCCGGATCAGAGTGTTGAGTTGACGAGTGTGTTCTTTGGTCGGATCCGCTGGTAACTTTCTGTAGTGTTTCACATTGTTTAGTTGTCGGTACACTTCTTCACAGTAGTCCTTTCTGTTCAGTATGACGGTGGCGCCTCCTTTGTCTGCTGGTTTGATGACAATGTTGCGGTTGGTCTTAAGAGCACGGATGGCCTTGCTTTGTGCTTGGGTGATGTTCGGGACTGTCTTGTAAGTGCGGTTGATAAATCTGGTGTTCACGCACCTCCTGATGGCTTGGGCATACATGTCCAGTCGGGGGCAGCGGCCTTCCGGAGATCACCACACGAGATCTCCAACCAAGGTTAGATACTAGATATATTGATGACATCTTTTTCCTTTGGACTCATGGTGAACAATCATTGAAACAACTGTATGATGATATCAACAAGTTCCATCCCACCATCAGACTCATCATGGACTATTCTCCAGAATCAGTTGCATTCTTGGACACACGCATCTCCATCAAGGACAGTCACCTCAGCACCTCACTGTACCGCAAACCGACAGACAACCTCATGATGCTCCACTTCTCCAGCTTCCACCCTAGACACGTTAAAGAAGCCATTCCCTATGGACAAGCCCTCCGTATACACAGAATTTGCTCAGATGAAGAGGATCGTGACAGACACCTCCAGACACTGAAGGATGCCCTCGTGAGAACAGGATATGGCGCTTGACTCATCGATGGATAGTTCCAACGTGCCACAACGATAAACCTCACTGACCTCCTCAGAAGACGAACACGGGACACGGTGGACAGAGTACCCTTTATTGTCCAGTACTTCCCCGGAGCGGAGAAGCTACGACATCTTCTCCGGAGTCTTCAACATATCATTAATGACGATGAACATCTCGCTAGGGCCATCCCCACCTCCCCACTTCTTGCTTTCAGACAACCGCACAACCTCAAACAGATCATTGTTCGCAGAAAACTACCCAACCTTCAGGAGAACAGTGACCACAATACCACACAACCCTGCCACAGCAACCTCTGCAAGACATGCCAGATCATAGACATGGACGACATCATCAAACGTGAGGATACCATTCACCAGGTGCACGGTACATACTCTTGCAACTCGGCCAACGTTGTCTACCTAATACGTTGCAAGAAAGGATGTCCCGAAGCATGGTACATTGGGGAGACCATGCAGACACTACGACAGCGGATGAATGAGCATCGCTCAACAATCACCAGGCAAAACAGTTCCCTTCCTGTGGGCGAACACTTCAGCAGTCATGGGCATTCGGCCTCCGACCTGCGGGTAAATGTTCTTCAAGGGGGCCTTCGTGATACACGACAGCGCAGAGTTGCTGAGCAGAGACTGATAGCCAAGCTCCGCACACATGAGGACAGTCTTAACAGGGATCTTGGCTTCATGACACACTATCTGTAACCCCCGTAACTTGCCTGGGTTAGCAAAAAACCTCACTTACTGTGCTGTCTGGAGAAAATACACAATTCTCTAATCAATGCTCAGGATTCCCTTCACACACATTGTTAGCCACTTTAACACTTGAATAGCAGGTTAGATGTAAGGATTCGCATTCTATTCAGCAATCTCTGACTGTCTGTGCTGATGTGTGCTATTGCAGACCAGAACACTGAATTTGCCTGAGGAAGACACGGAGTGTTGAAAGCTCGCAATTTTACTATCAAATAAATCGGTTGGATTAAAAATTAGTGTTGCTAAATTCTTACTAAATAATTATCCTACCATCAGCAGCACCAAAACTAGAGTGTCTGGTTGTTTATCACATTGCTGTTTGTGAGATTTTATTTTATGAACTTCGACAGCTATATTTCCTACATTAGGACAATCACATCTTGTCAAAAGTCTTTACAATAGCCAGAGAGCGCTTTGGGACGTTCATTTATCACAGGTAGGTTTACATTAACACTGCAATGAAGTTACACTGAAAATCTCCTAGTTGCCACACTCCAGTGCCTATTCAGGTACAGGGAGGGAGAATTTAGCATGGCCAATGTACCTCACCAGTATGTCTTTAGACCAGGGTTGCATCAGTTGTGGGGTCTTGGGGTTGAGTGAGAGTCTGGGCTAGCGATCAGTATTCTATAGCTCCAATAGCAGTTACTGACTGTCGCTAATAGAAATTAATCCAAGAACTGAACCAGCCGGCAGTGAGGAACCATTCCTTTGAACAGAAGGTCCGCTGGCTACACTTGCGCTTCGCACAATCAGCTCATCAACTCTCACCTCAGGAAGGTCAGTGAACATCAGGCAAACAATCCCAAAGTGAGTACACGTGGGGAGTCGGCTCAGATGACCCAGCAGCTGACAGATTCGCAGTATGTCACACGTGTGGGGCACCGACTGTTGAAGATATTTCTGTTGTTTGGTGGTATTACATTTGCATAATTGATTCATAATCAGGCACTGCGACTAATGCCCTGCCTTGGATCCCAATTGGACCTCAATCAGCAGTTCTGAGCTAATCCATCAAAGGGCCGATTTCAATTTCTGTCTCAGTGGCTCCTTGGCGCTCTCAGTCCCAGTGCTTTCCTTTCTCCCCCTCTCCTTTCTGACAGCTTTAACTGGCCCGGGGCACAGCTCTATCCTCACAAGCCACTTGTCAGCAACTCCCATCATATAGGCCAAAGACAGGGAACGCTGGCCGCCAGTAGCCCGAGGGCAAGCCCAAGGAGGCGGGAGGAAGCATCGGTGCAGAACACAACTGAAACCTCCCTCACTGAGCTGGTTCACACACACTGGCGTTTACTCAGCAATGCTCACTGTCTCCACTTGAATATAAGGGAAAAAGTTGCTTAACTAAACCCAGCAGCAATTTACAGACAAGCAGGACTTATCTTTATTGTAGCAACTTTCGCAATCTTAATGTTCCAAAGCACATCCTCACTAAGTCTCAATTGTAGCTTTTACTGGTGTCAATTGACAAATATTTGCTGGGAAAGCTCTCCTGCTCCTCTTCAATTAGTCTCACAACACCAGATTAAAGTCCAATAGGTTTATTTGGAATCATGAGATTTGGAGCACTGCTTTGAAAGCTCACCTGATGAAGGAGAAGTGCTCTGAAAGCTTGTGATTCCAAATAAACCTGTTAGACTTGTTGTAAGACTTCATACTGTGCATATCCCTGTCCAAAGCCAGCATCTCCTTAGGATTCTTCACATAAAACCTTGGAACCTTTGAGATCCACCTGACAGTGTGGACATGGCCTGGAAATGTCTCATCCTAAAGACACTTTTCTAACAGTGCTGTATTGTCTCGGGATGACACTGAGGTGGCAGCTCAGGATTGTGCCCAAGTCCCTGGAGTGAGATTTGAACCCATAAGTCACTGACTTGGGTGAAAGCATTGCCAACACTGCCATGGCTGACACATAATGGCAACCTCTGACCTTTTAATCCAGTTCACACCCGGCCCCCCTCGCACCATGCTAGTCAGAGATTGGTGCTCAATGCCCAAGTCCAATGGCAACTATGATTCTGCTGCGTTGCCCTGTACCACCTTCCAGCTGTGTGTGATATCAGGCCTTTTCAACAAATTGAACTGTCTTCATTGGGTTGAATAAGACATGGTGAGAATGGACCTATGCCATGCCCGTATATTATTAGGTGTGATGGTGTCAGGTTATATTTCAAGGAGTAACTTTACAGTACCGTCTGCCATGGTAATCATAGCGGGTGGGCAGGGGGGCACGAACCATGCAAATGTCTGTTGACCTTGGGTGGGATCTTCCAGTTTTGGGGTGAGTGCAACCAGAAAATCCCACCCCTCGTGTTATTATGCCCAAATGCAATCATGCAGTAGTCAGGCAGGCCTAGAAATCGGCAACCTGTCCACTTTATTTGAATTCAATTTAATTGCTTAGTTAAGCTTGTTAAAGTTGCAGTTGACTGAAATAATAAGTGCTGAGACAACTATTAAACAGTGCGTATCAGACCAGGTGGGAATCTCGTATTTTCATTAAAAGATTGTAAGGGTAGGTTAAATGCCACCAGTCAGGTTCCTTGTTTGAACTCAGCAATTCAGGATATTGTACATGCTACCCGTATTTGTGACTGAAAGCTATGCTTTGGAATACCATTTAGCCTGCATTTAGTTGCAGCTATATAAAACCTTGGTTAAGCCGCATTTGGAGTATTGTGAACATCACACTACCAGAAGAATATGGAATTTTGGAGAGAGTGCAAAGAAGATTCATCAGGATGTTGTCTAGACTTGAGGATGTTGACTATGAGGAGAGGTTGAATAAACTAGGATTGTTTTCACTGGAAGGACAGAGGCTGAGAGGAGACTCGATAGAGGTCTACAGAATTATGAGAGGCATTGACAGGGTGGATATCCAGAGGCTTTTTCCAAGGGTGGAAATGTCAATTACAAAGGGGAACAGGTTCAAGGTGAAAGGGAGAAAATTTAATGGAGTTGTCAGGGAAAGTTTTTCATGCAGAGAGTGGTGAGTGCCTGGAACCCGCTGTCAGAGGAGATGGTGGAAGCAGGCATATTAGCAACATTTAGAAGGCATTTGAATGGCTACACAAGAGGGAATAGAGGGAATCAACCAAATAAAGGCAGAATATTTTTTCTTTAGTTTAGTTTGGACATTATGATTTGCTTAGAGGACCGAAGAGCCTGTTTGTGTGATGTATTTTTCTTTGTTCTTTTTTCTGCAGGAAAATGCATTTACGCCCTCAACTATTTGATTGTAAAAACTAAGTGGTCTCCATGGGAGACACAACTTCCAGTCAGAAGGAGGAGGAGGAGGAGGAGATTGAGAGGGAGAGGGACTAGACCAGATGGCCAAGGGCAGAATGCAGTGGTGGTACATGATGGTGATAGACTGGGACTGGACTGACATCATTGTGTTAAGGTCTTTACAGATTTAATGTTTGAAAGGGCAGATCGTTACTTTGCTTTTCCAATGGATAGACACAATCAGCTTGAATGAGCTAGAGGCTTTGTGGTGATTGCAGGTTTCCCCAGAATTCAGGGAGCATTAGACAGCATTCCCAGCATCATAAAGGCTCCAGCAAGCCAGTCCTCTACATTCATTAACTGGAAGTTTATCATTCTTTCAATGTCCACTTGATCTGTGACCATAATAGAAGAATTATGCAGGTATGCACAAGACAGCAGGCGCTACTCCCACATTCTCCAGAACTCTCAGGTACGAAACATATTCAATGGACCTGATGCCTTGAATGATTGGGTCTGGCTGACAAGGAATCCCTACGAAATGATTGCCAATGACACTGATGAGAGCCTCTAGTACAGACACAAAGAGGAGCAGTAACAACAGACATGGCATCATTAGGGTGATTGATGAGGATACAATAACAATGAGGTTCTGATAGCTGGGTAATCAGGAAGGACACTACAGTACACTTCATCCAGAATTACACTGCTGTTTTCTCCATAACCTTGCCATTTGGGGAGAGGATATCCTAGAGGAAGAGGAGATGGAAGAGAGCAGGCATTCCTCTAGTAAGGTTGAAATGGGGCTGAGGGCAGATAAGTCCCCAGGACCGGATGGAATGCATCCCAGGGTTCTCAAAGAAATGGCAGAGGTGACAGCGGATGCCCTGGTATTTAACTTTCAGAATTCGCTGGCCTCAGGGAAAGTGCCGGAAGATTGGAAAATGGCTAACGTTACGCCGCTGTTTAAAAAGAGTAGCAGACAGAAGGCAGGAAATTATAGGCCGGTTAGTTTAACGTCTGTAGTAGGAAAAATGCTTGAATCTGTCATCAAAGCAGAAATAACGAGGCACCTGAATATGAACTGTTTGATCAGGCAGACACAGCACGAATTTGTTAAGGGGAAGTTGTGCTTGACAAATTTATTGGAATTCTATGAGGAAGTGACTAATGGGGTAGATAGAGGGGAACCGGTGAATGTGGTGTTTTTGAATTTCCAGAAAGCGTTTGATAAAGTGCCTCACAAAAGATTGCTGCAGAAGGTTAAGGTGCAGGGAGTTGGGGGTAGGGTATAGACTGGATAGAGGATTGGTTGTCTAATAGGAAGCATAGGGTAGGTATTAATGGGTGCTATTCTGGTTGGCAGCTGGTAACTAGTGGAGTGCCCCAAGGTTCGGTACTGGGGCTTCAACTATTTACCATTTACATAGATGATCTCGAGGAAGGGGCTGAGTGCAGGGTGACGAAATTTGCTAATGACACAAAGATGAGTGGAAAAGCAAATTGTGTGGAGGGTGTGGAAAGCCTGCAGAGGGATCTGGATAGGTTGAGTGAGTGGGTGAGGACCTGGCAGATGAAGTATAATGTTAGCAAGTGTGAGGTTATCCACTTTGGTAGGAATAATGGTAGGAAGGTCAACTATTTAAATGGCGAAAAGCTGCAGCATGCGACGATGCAGAGGGACCTGGGGGTCCTTGTGCACGAATCGCAAAAACACAGTATGCAGATGCAGCAGGTGATTAAGAAGGCGAATGCAATGTTGGCCTTTATCGCTAGGGGGATAGAATATAAAAGTAGGGAGGTTCTGTTGCAGCTGTATAGGGTGCTGGTGAGGCCGCAGCTGGAGTACTGTGTGCAGTTTTGGTCGCTGCATTCGAGGAAGGATATATTGGCCTTGGAGGGGGTGCAGAGAAGGTTTACCAGGCTGATACCGGAGATGAGGGCGTTGGATTATGAGGAAAGACTGAATAGGCTAGGTTTGTACTCTTTGGAGTTTAGAAGGCTGAGAGGGGATCTTATAGAAATGTATAAGATAATGAAGGGGATGGATAAGGTAGAGGTTGAGAAACTCTTTCTGCTAACAAAGGTAGCAGGACTAGAGGGCACAGCCTCTAGATTAGGAGGAGGACGGTTCAGATCAGAGTTGCGGAGGGGTTTCTTCACACAGAGGGTGGTGAATCTTTGGAATTCTCTGCCTGATGAGGTGGTGGAGGCTTCCTTGCTGAATATGTTCAAGTCAAGAGTGGATAGGTTTTTAATTGACGAGGGAGTTAAGGGTTACGGGGAGAAAGCAGAAAAATTGTACTGAACCACTACAGATCAGCCATGATCTTATTGAATGGCGGGGCAGGCTCGAGGGGCTGTATTGCCTACTCCTGCTTCTATTTTTTATCTTCTTATGATCATATGGAGGATGGGGGGGAGGAGGGGGGGTGTAGGATGGACTTGGGAGAATCTCCACCACCTCCTCCCCCCATCGTGAGATTCATCTGAGGCCACCTCTCCTCCTCCAGCAGACGCCAGCAGAAGGCCAGGAAGGTGCTGCAGTTGTCCAGCGGTGCAGTAAGAAGTCTCACAACACCAGTCCAAGGGGACTTTAACCTGGCATTGTGAGACTTCTTACTGTGTTTACCTCAATCCAACGCCAGCATCTCTACATCAACGAGTGCAGGTCAGAAGGATTGTGGAGGGAAAGCAGCAATCGAGGTAGGTTGGGGGATGTGCTCTGCTGAGGTGGGGGCCTGCCTCCTTGGGGAGGGGGGAGCGGGGGGTGGTCTGACTGTGGGTGGGGGGAGTGGGAATCGCGGGAGTGGAGGGGAGGGGGAGTTGTGGCTGCCTCCCGGAGGGCTGCATCTCAGTGGGGGGTAGATCACAGAGGGGTGTGCTCTGCTGAACAGGGCCTGCCTCCCAAGGGGTTCAGATCGCAGGGATGTGTGCAGATCTGCCAGGGTGGTTAGCGGGGGGTCTGCGAAGGGTGTTCAAGGAGGATGGGCTTCGGAGGTTCCCCTGCAGAATAGGAATCCGCTTCGGATTTTTATTCTGCGTGTTGATAGCAGCGCGGATCCGGAATGGACCCGAAGACGGTAAAGTGGGATTTGGCTGTCGAGTTTGGGCGCGCAGTTCATTAAATACATGCTAATGCATTTAAGTTGTCAGGCCGCCCGATTGGAGCGCGGACCAGATCTGCGCCTGACTCGAGTGTCGGTAAAGGCACAATCCACTTAGAATCGGGTGCAGATCACATTACAGGCCCAACGCCCAAATTTACCGCAATTTTGGGCATGAACTTTTGGTAAGATCGGGCCCAATGACTGATTTTAGTTAATGGTATGTTTGTCTAAACAGAGTTAATGCATTTGTGTTTACTTAGGTTTACTGTTGGGGTTTCAGGTAGAGATTTGATTAGGTTAATTGACAAAGTCATGTGATTAATGGGAGGAGCTAAGCTTGCAGGAAAGAAAATGTTTTAATTTCATTTTTAAAAGTGCGGACCAGAACTGTTTAAAAGAAGTGACTCTCTCTCTCTCTCTCTCTCTGAAAAGATCTACCTTTTCTGAAGGCTCTAAACTATTAACAAGTAGAAGTATGTAAGCCTGATTTTGAAGAGGAGTTTTATGTCTGTAAGAAAAATATTGCTTGAATTAGAACTCATAGTGATAGGTTCACAGTTAAAAATTGTATCTTGTCATGTTTTAATATTGTTCAATTGGTAGAGGTTAACCTAATTTACTTGTTATAGTTAAACTGTGTTGTTAAATAAAGTTTATTTTGATAAAAGCTTCCAAGCTGTCCATAGAATCACATCTGGAGTGAAACACTTTTTCCTCACATTCATGCTAAAAGGGCAAATAGTTGAGATCCAGTCCAACTTCATAATATAACTTGGGTTTCTGACCTCATACTCTAACACTGTAATGGCTCCAGTCTCAGGGTGTGACCCCATGACTAGCTCCGTACAGGTAGGTCGAATTACTGAGGGAGATCGCCTTTTCCCACCAGCTAGCATCAGGACCTCACACCTGGTGGGCACAGCCTGAAAGTGGGGACAAAGAGTGCCATATCAGAACATGGGCAATTCTGGACGTTCTTCCCTACTTTTCCCCTTACTCTCTTGTTTCAGACATCTATAGAAAAAAAACTAAGCAGCTGCTCAATTTTCACATCTTAACATTCTGTGGATGATGCCATCTGTGTTCATTGGCAGAAGCTATATAATTCAAAGTCTCTTCCGAATTCGACACCTGTTTCACAATAATAATATTTACCTCAAACAATGCCCAATAATCTCTAGAAAACAAACACTTCCTCCTGGCATCGACCCTTAGAAAATGGCTAGGTTACCTGACACTGTCTCTTGCCAGGTGCTCCTTGAAATGACTGTCTTGTGACCTCCTTCCAGGCCATGCCCAGTGATCATGACCACTGGATATCGGACCTTACAACTCAGATTGGGTGGGGGAATCCAGTTACACCACAAGCTTAAAGCCCCCATTGCTGCATTATACAGTATGCTGCGGTGTTGGGCATGGGAGTCAATACTTCTGGGAGCAAATCCCACAAACTGAAATGTGCCATATTCAGCCCATTGTCCTTGGACAAAACTAACAATGTCCATTTCAACAGAATTCCGCTTTCTGGGTGAAAGCAATTGTCCCTTGAAGTGTGGTTGTTGAGGGATTTTTCCAGCTCTCTCTGTCAGCAGCTCTTACTGCTAATTGTCTGTTTCCACAGCAACCTAGTAAGGCATGGAACAGTGACGTCTGGACTATCTTCATTGAAGACATCCTTAGCAATGGATACCAGAGTATAGTGATGGCAAACCAAATGTTGTCCAATGACACGCTAATGTGGCCAAATGGTGAGTGACCACATTTGTTGTCATCGATTTCATTAAGTGAATGCAAAGGGACAAGCCTGATCTCTCAGCAATTCTGTGTGGCAAAGGTCAAGATCATTTGATTCCTGCCAAGAATTCTAGATCTTAGCTTCAATTCAATTCACTTCCCACTATCACTTGCTCAGGAAGATCAAACAGAGCATAACTTCAGTGTTCCTTTTGACCCTGTGCTGAAGTTTAAACTTCACATCCCTTCTATGTTGTATATTACATTACCTTCAGTTTCCACACTGAAGAATATCTATACATGCCAGCACTATGGAACTGTAAGCGGAATGAGTAAGTTTTAGCATGGCCTTCCACATCCTAGATACATCAATGTGGACAAAGTAGAGAGGTCAAGAACTTCAAGTTTTTAGGTGTCCAGATCACCGTCAACCTGTCGTGGCCCTCCCATGTCAACACTATAATTAAGAAAGCCCACCAATGCCTCTACTTTCTCAGAAGACTAATGAAATTTGGCACATCAGCTATGACAATCATCAACTTTTACAGATGCACCATAGAAAGCATTCTTCCTGGTTGTATTATAGCTTGGTATGGCTCCTGCTCTGCCCAAGACTGCAAGAAACTACAAAAGATTGTGAATGTAGCCCAATCCATCACATAAACCAGGCTCCCATCAATCGACTCTGTCTACACTTTTCGCTGCCTCAGCAAAGCAGCCACATAATTAAGGACCCCACGCACCCTGGACATTCTCCCACCTTCTTCCTTGGAGAAAAAGATACAAAAGTCTGAGGTCACATAACAACCAACTTAAGAACAGCTTCTTCCCTATTGCTGTCAGACTTTTGAAAGGGCTTATCGTGCATTAAGTTGATCTTTCTCTACACCTAGCTATCACTGTAACAGTACATCTGCACTCTCTCATTTCCTTCTCTGTGAATGGTATGTTTTATCTGTACTGCACACAAGAAACAATGGTTTTCAGAGTATGTTAATAATAAGTGACAATAATAAATCAAATCAAGTCAAAAACATGTCTTTCCGAATCCAGGAAATATTACGTTTTTATTCAATCCTGTGTCAATCTTTGCCAATAACAAGTATTTAGCAACTTGTTTAAGACAGCTAATTTGAATCTTGGCAAACACCTAAGAGGGTGAGAGAGCATCAGTGTTTCTCACAAGATTAACAATGGGTTCATCTCTCTTCATCTCATTGCGCATATCGTCGTCAGTTTCCGGTTTGTCCATCACCTCATGTACATATTTTTGATGAGATACTGGATGATCAATCTTATTGTTTCAAGATCATGTTTGGATCAGTGCATGGCTTTTTGTAGTCTTCACTCTAGTGCACTGCTGCTGCCAATAGCCCTTTCTGCCACGTGCCTTACTGAGATTGGTGGAAAGCTGGACATTTCCTTGGCACATGCAGAAGGCCACACCTTTCATGTGTCATACTGGGTTTGGATGTGCTAGTAAATATGTCAACAATTGGAGTCATGTTTAGAACCTGTAAGCTTTATTGACTTGCGAGGGTCGCTTTGTACTTATGACCATCCTTGAGTCAGTCTTCTTTGCGTTTTGTCTAGCAGACCTTTCTGGAATACTTCCATGGGAATGGGTGCGATCACCCACTTAACTCTCAGACTATTTTCCCGAGCTGAAATGGTCACTACGAGAGGACACAGATTTAAGGTTCAAGGAAGCAAATACAGTGGGGATGTTAGGGGTAAGTTTTTCACTCAGAGGGTGGTGAGTGAATAGAATCGGCTGCCGTCAGAGGTTGTTGAGGCAAACTCGCTGGGATCTTTCAAAAGACTTCTGGATGAGTATATGGAAATGAATGGGATAGGGGGTTATAGATAGGTTTGTGGATTGGTAGACATGATCAGCGCAACTCGTGGGCCGAAGGGCCTGTTTGTGCTGTATTGTTCTATGTTCTATGTTTAACAATTTAGTCTGACAGCTCTTTGTACAAAAAAAACCACAGCACATACCCTTTCCCCTGTATTTGCTGATGGAGTGCCCTATGGATTCTGTAGGCTGTTTTCAATACAACATGAATTCCAGTTGACAAGAATGGAAGTTTCACCTGATATTGGACCACTCTTCCAATGGAGTTTATGTCTTTGGGGATCCTTTAGTTCTTTTTCTGTTAATCCTGATGTGTTCAGTTTGTGAGACCTTCATTCCCAATCGTTTAGCGAATCTTTGTCTAGTTCAAACACACCTGAATCAAGGAACCAAAGCTTTCTATTTTGTTTAGACATTTTAAATTAGCGCAGCTGCATTCAAACTGGAGAACTGTGTGGACTTTCTGACAGCATTCTTTGACAGTCCTTTTTTATAATTGTAATCCAAAAAACCAAGTCAACACTCTGGAGACCTGTGTTCAAATCCCACAGTGGCAGATAGTGAAATTTGAATCAATAAACAAAATCTGGAATTAAAAATCTAATGATGACCATGAAACTATTGTTGATTGTCATAAAAACCCATCGAGTTCACTAATATCTTTCAGGGAAGAAAATCTGCCACCTTTACCTGCTCTGCCCTACATGTGCCTCTAGACCCACAGCAACGTGTGGTTAATTCTTAAATGCCCTCTGGATGCTGGCTCATCCAGTGACATCTACATCCCGTGAATGAGTAAAAAAGATACTTGGGATAATATTGCGGAAGTTGCATGCTTTTATAAAGTTCTGCCTACAAAGACAGGTTGTGATAGGAATGCACCATAATGGCATCTTTGCTTTCTAATCAATCTATTGTTTGGTGACTACTGAAGCCACCATTTATAATTGCAACTTCTCTGGCCTGATTTTTAGGATTTGTTTATTGTTCAACTCTCCCTCACTCCCTGTCGGTCCAGCCCGCACCCTGATCACTTACCTTTCCTGATTGAGCCAAACGGATGCTGGTCCTCTTGACACACTGTCTCACTTACAGAACCAACAGGCTAAGCACTACAATCTCAATACTGTCTCTTTACCAGCTGTCTATTTGAGCACCAGCTCACTGTGTCTTAAATCTTTTCTCTGTAGCCACCACACCACGTTTCCACTGAGGGAGTATCTTTACACCTCTCACTTCTATTCCATCGCTCCTTTTCTCCTGGAGTTGATTTGTTTTCACTGTAAGCTGCTGTCCATTCTGCTGATTAAGGGTGAGTACAAAGCCTTTGGCTTGTCTATTTGGAACTCTTTGACCATGGACTCAGTGTACATTCACTGACAAAAGCCAACCCCAGTCCGGATCAATTTTTGCTCACCCATTCATGCCACAGGATGATTTACCATCAGTGAGATTTGAGGCTGGAACTCCAGAGCATAGTCTGACATTTGCAGATTGCTAGTTCAGTGACTAAAAGCACATACTTTTCAGAATGGCGCAACACTTCATGAAGAAATTACTTCTTGATGTACACATGCTGTTGAAGGAAACGCAGCAATCAATGTGCACACAGCAACATCATTGTGACAGAGAATGAACTGAAGAGCCAATTTTAGATGAAAGCAAAATACTGAAAATCTGAAATGAAAACAGAAAATGCTGGAGATACATAACAGGTCTGGCAGCACCTGTGGAAGAAATACAAGGTTAATGCTTCAGATCTAAACGATCTTTCCACAACTCTGTAGAAAGATCATTTAGATCTGAAATGTTAATTATGTTTCTGTCCCACAGATGCTGCCAGACCTGATGAGTATTTCCAACATTTTCTGATTTTATTTCAAATTTAAATAGTGTTGGTTTTGTGAGGATTAAATGGCTGAGTCACCTGCTTCAGGCAACGCCATGGAATGTTTAACATCAGTCTGACAGGACTGCCAGGGGTCTGAGCAATGAGATCTTGAGCTGAGTGAGGAACTTTATTTTCAGTGGGAGTGAGGGCTGATGACAGTGACTCTGAAATTCCATAGCACATCAATCAGCTCCCAAAACACTGGTGTGGGATTGTTAAAACTTCAGTAGCTGCACACATCCACTGACTGTCCTGGGAATCAAGGCAAAGTGTGGCATCAGGAGCAAAACTGGAGGCAATGGGATTCAATGGGAATCATATCTGGCATAAAGGAAGATGATTATGGTAATTGGAGATCAATCATCTCAGCTCTAGGACATCACGATAGAGTTCCTCATGGTAGTGTCCTAGACACAACCAGCTTCAACTGCTAAATCAATGAATGACCTTCCTTCCATCATAGGGTGGAGATGTTCATTGTTGAATGTACAATGTTCAGCGCCATTCACAATTCCTCAGATCCTATGGTATTCTTTTCCTGCTGGCAGGACAGTTACTTGCCATTTATCAGCGCAAGCCGGAATGTTGATCTTGCTGCATGCAGGCTTCAGTAGCTAGAGATTTGTGAATGAGATTCAAGGCAAGGAATCATCCAAAACAAGAGGGAATCTAACTATCACACCTTGCCATTCAATCGTATTACTATTACTGCATCCCGTACTATCAACATCCTGGGTACTGCCATTGACCAGAATCTGAACTGGATTAGTTATATAAAACATTGTGGCAAGTCATAGGCTGGGAATCCTGCAATGAGTAACTCATTTCCTGATTCCTCAAAGCCTGTCTACCATCTATAAGGCACAAGCCAGGAATGTGATGGAATACTCTCCAATGGCCTGGACGAACACTTTATTCCAAGAACATTCAAAAAGCTCAACACCATCCAAGACAAAACAGTCCACTTGAATGGCACTCCATCCACAAACATTCACTCCCTCACCACCAATGCACAGCAGTAGCTGTGCGTACAATCAACAAGAAAAACTGCACACTCACCAAAACTCCTTTGACAGCTTTCAAACGACCTAGAAGGTCAGCTCAACCACCTAGAAGGACAAGGGCAGCAGACACATGGGAATACTACCCTCCAAATTTTTCTCCAAACCACACACCAACCTGAGTTGGAAATATACTCTTGTTCCTTCACTATCGTTATTACATCTCATAAATGAATAAATGAAAAGAATGCTGTTGTGGAGAATGCAGTGAAGGCTATGACATGCTTGCCAATACATTATGTGAAAGTGGAGAGGTACAAAGAACAAAGAACAAAACAGCACAGGAAACAGGCCCTTCGGCCCAACGAGCCCGCGCCACCACCCCGATGTTCCCACCTCTAACCGCAATCCCTGTCTATGTTTATGGATCTATGGATTAAAAACCAAATTTGAGACAATTTAGGGAGAATTTGTTTTGCCAATTAGCCTAAGAGCACATCTTTGGGATGTGGGAGGAAACCGCAGCGCCTGGAGAAAACCCACACAAGCACAGGGAGAATGCGCAAACTCCCACAGACACAGGCCCAAATCCATGTATCTGCACAGCATAGCGATAGTCACTGAGTTGTCGTGTTGCCCATCAAATGGTCCAGGTCAAGCGTACACTAATGATGTGAAGCACTAGGATACTCTCGAAAAAGAGCCAAGAGCAGCCCTCTCACGACCCATCGTGTGTATGCCCCTTGTTAGACAACAAGGTGGACCAGAGCACCTGTAGGATAAAAACAAGTACATCAATATCATCATCTATTTACACACTTCCCGGGGACTTCCAAGGCTCATGATCCCTATTTTAAATCAGTTTTCTATACCCCTCCATTCCCATTCTGTTCATGTGCCCATCTAAGTATTTCTTAAATAACTCCAGAGTACCTGCCCTCACCACTTTACTTGGCAGCGCATTCCATACCCCCACCACCCTCTGGATGAAAAAACTCCCTCTAGCATCCAAATTATATCTTACCCCCCTCACCCTAAGCTCGTGACCCCTCATGCTATTTGAGTCCATTCTAAGAAAAAGCTTAACCCTGTTTACTCTATCTATCCCCTTCATAATCTTGTACACCTCTATTAGATCTCCTCTAAGTCTACGTCTTTCTAAGGAAAACAGTCTCAATTTGCCTCATCTCTCCTCATAACACAGACCTTCCATACCAGGCAGCATTCTGGTAGACCTCCTCTGCACTCTCTCCAGAGTCTCCACGTCCTTCCGGTAGTAGGGTGATCAGAACTGGACGCAGTATTCCAAATGAGGTCTAACCAGCATTTTATACAACTGCAACATTAAAGGCCAGCTCTTGTACTCTATACCCCTTCCTATAAAGGCTAGCATACTATATGTTTTCTTCACAACCTTCTCCACTTGCTCTGCCACCTTCAGAGACTTGTTCACCTGCACCCCAGGTCCCTCTGCGTTTCTATACTCTTAATAGGTCTACCCTTTATCATATACCTCCCCTCTATATTCTTTCTCCCAAAATGCATCACCTCACATTTATAAGGATTGAATTCCATCTGCCATCTGTCTGCCCAAGCTACCAGCTTATCTATGTCCTGCTGCATCGCCTGACAATGCTCCTCACTATCCGCAAGTCCAGCCATTTTGTATCATCTGCAAACTTGCTGATCACTCCACTTACTCCCTCTTCCAAGTCATTTATATATATTACAAATAGAAGAGGTCCCAGTACCGAACCCTGCGGCACACCACTAGTGACCGACCTCCAGCAAGAGAAACACCCTTCCACTGTTACTCTCTGTCTCCTATTACCAAGCCAGTTACTTATCCATCTAGCTATCTGTCTTTGTATCCCATTAGCCTTGACCTTCTCAACTAACCTCCCATGAGGGACTTTGTCAAACGCCTTACAAAAATCCATATAGACGACATCAACGGCTCACCCTTCGTCTACCGTTTTCGTCACCTCCTCAAAAAATTCTACCAGATTTGTAAGACACGACCTCCCCTTAACAAATCCATGCTGTGTATCCCTAATCAGATCACAACGTTCTAAGTGGCTATACATCCTATCTCTAAGAATCCCCTCCAATAGCTTCCCTACCACTGACGTCAAACTCACCGGCCTATAATTTCCGGGGTTATCCCTACTACCCTTTTTAAACAACGGTACAACATTAGCTATTCTCCAGTCCTCTGGGACCTCACCTATGTCCAAGGAAGAGACAAAGATTTGCGTCAGAGGCCCAGCAATTTCACCTCACACCTCCCTAAGCAGCCTGGCATAAATGCCATCAGGCCCCGGAGATTTATCAGTTTTTATGCTACCTAGAAGCTCTAACACTTCCTCCCTCAGTATGGATATTTACCTCAACTGGTTCACAGCTTCCTCAGAGACAGGAAAGTATTCATTCAGGATCTCCGCCATTCTCTCGGGCTCTAAGCACACTTCCCCTTCTCCGTCCCTAAGAGGTCCGATTTTTCCTCTAACCACCCTTTTATTCCTAACATAGGAATAAAAAGCCTTTGAATTTTCCTTAACCCTATCCACCAAAATCGTTTCATGCCCCCCTTTTGCCCTTCTAACTCCCCGTTTGAGCTCCCTCCTACTCTCTCTATATTCCTCCAACGCTGTCTCTGTTCCCAGCTGCTTTGACCTCTCATACGCCTCTCTTTTCTTTCTAACCAAGTCCTCAATATCCCTAATAATCCACGGCTCTCTAATCCTATCTTTCCCATCTTTCCTCTCGGCTGGCATATATTTATCTTGCAACATTTTCAGTATTCCCTTGAAAGAGTCCCACATGCCTAGCGTGGACTTACCCTCGAACAACCATTCCCAATCAGTTTCCCTAAGTTCCTGCCTAATCCGACCGTAGTTAGCCTTCCCCCAATTCAGCACCTTGCCTCTAGGGCAACAAGCATCCATTTCCATCTGTATCCTAAAGTAGACAGAATTGTGGTCACTGTTAGCCACATGTTCCCCTACTACAACATCAACCATCTGCCTTGGCTCATTACTCAGAACTAAATCCAATATAGCTCCTTCTCTAGTCGGGTGAGCCACGTATTGCTCCAACGATCCTTCCAGTACACATTTTACAAATTCCTGCCCGTCCAAACCCCCAGCTCTAGGTACTTTCCAATCCACCCTAGGGAGATTAAAATCTCCTACTATAACGACTCTGTTCTTTCTGCTCCTATCCAAAATGTCTTTACATATGCCTTCTTCAACTACCCACGGGCTGTTGGGTGGCCTATAATACACCCCTAGCATAGTAATCGCCCCCTTTCTATTCCTCAACTCCACCCACAGTGACTCCACTCCTAACTCCTCTGTATTGTCCTCCCTCTGCACCGCTGTGATGCTCTCCTTAACTAACAACACCACTCCTCCACCTCTTCTGGACCCTCCTCTGTCACGCCTGAAACACATACCCAGGAATGTTCAGTTGCCACTGCTCCCCTTCCTTTAACCACATCACCGTCACCGCAACCACATCCAAGTTCCTCGCAAACATTAAGGCCCTAAGTTCATCCATTTTTCCCGTTGCACTCCTCGCATTGAAACAGACACACTCCAGACCTCCAAGCCCACTCAGAACCTTCTTCTCCCCGGTGCATCTCTTCTCATCCAAGCTTACTCTATCTCCCATCTCGCTCTCTACCAAGCTATCAGTCTCAGCCCCTCCCCCCCTCCATATTAGTTTAAATCCTGCTGAAACACTCCAGCTAACCTCCCAGCTAAGATATTCACACCCTTCCCATTTAAGTGTTCCCCATCCCTTCTATACAGGTGCCCTTCTTTCACAAAGATTTCCCAGTTATCCACAAATACAAAACCCTCTGCCCTACACCAGTCCTTCAGCCAGTTGGTCTGGCAACATCCAGCAAGAGACTGAACACTGCTAACCATTCTGGCTGGGTTCCAATAACATTGAGAGCCTGGTGTTATCTCACACATTCAGTGTTCACTCTTTTTCCTTTATCTCAAGACACAATGCCCTCCACAGCTGTGAACAACATTATACCTTATGTCTTTAAATGTAACGTAGGTAAAACATTGCGAAATCTATCGTGACTACATGTGCATTTATTATTTAAATCCATTTAACCATAAAAGCACAAGCTTCAAGATGGTTGCCAGGAAAAACATTCGCATGATGGGACAATACCTCCAACAGATCCTACTGAGCATCCACATCACAGAAGCAACCACAAATGAGAGTTTTCTCCTGTGGTGGAACTAGTGTAGATTTTTGCCTTGATCTGGATCCTGTCCCGTTCAACCTTCTCTTATCATTCCTGTATGACAGATCCCCTGCTCTCACGGGCCCTTGATCCATTTCTCTGGGCTCAAGTCCCCAATTTTTTTCTTTATTCTTTTGTGGGATGTGTGCCAACATTTGTTGCCCATCCTTAATTACCCTTGAATTGAGTGGTCTGCCAGACCATTTCAGAGTGCATTTAAGAATCGATCATATGGTTGCGCATCTGGAGTCACATGTAGGCCAGACCAAGTAAGAACAGCAGATTTCCTTCTCCCTAAAGGACATTAGTGAATCAGATGAGTTTTTATAAAAATCGATAATTGTTTTAGAGCCACCATTAGACTCTTAATTCCAGATTTTTATTGAATTCAGATTTCACCATCAACTATGGTGGGATTGGAGTCCCCAGAGCATCACCCTGGATGCCTGTATTACTAGCCCAGTGACAACACCACTGCACCACCACCTCCCCTTATTGATGCTGATATGTTACCACTCAACCCTGATAACTATCTTTTACCCAGATTTCCAGCCAGGCAATGAAGGTGAAGAGAATCCCGAAATATTGCAGGCTGCCAGCAGTAAGTTCCTGAGCTGGTGGCTACACAGCAGCTGCATTGAGTCAAACCCCACTGCATTCACATTGACTCTAGTTTAACAGGCAGGAACAGGACAGACCACATGAGTGTGTCAAACATGTACCCAATCACATGTACCCAATCACCTACAAACTGCTTAACATTAAATGTTATTTGGTGCTGTAGGTTCACACCATTAGTTTGGAGGAGGCTGGAGGGATGTTGTGAGAGGTGGAGTTTGCTGAAATGGTGGGATTTTACAAGGTTAAAGAAGTTCCTCCACCTTTGGGCAGATAGGAGATCAAGGGCTACATTTTTCCAATAGCAACCAATAAGATGGCTGCTGCCTTTTAATGATGATGGCACGCCCTCATGAGCTGCCACCCCAGCAGAGGGCTGTCAAGTCAGCAGCACCTACAGGAGCAGTGGCCATTGCTGGGGCTGCAGTTGGAGAGTGTGAGTGTCACAATGGGTGTCCCAGTCAGGATTTGGAATGTATCACCAATGGTATAATACAGATGATCAATAAGAAGTTCAAGGGGGAACACAGAGGTAACAATACCAGGGCAAGAAGTTAGGTCTTTGCAAGAGATAAGTATAAATGGAACTCAAATAGACCCAATAGTGTTTGATGTGACTCTACTGCATTTGGTAATAGACTGCTAAACTGTAGCTGCTCAAGTCTTTAGTTCTTCAACTGAGACTAGGGTGCAAGTGAGTTTAGAAACAGCAGGACAAAGCAGGTGAATGTTTAACTGGAATGATGATGCAGGAAGGAGGGCTTTAGATTCCTAGGCCATTGGGTTGGGCTTATACGGAGGCGAGCTATATAGGCAGGACGGCTTGGCCTAAACAGGGTCAGGATCAATTTTCTTGTGGGGCAAATTGTAGGTCTATAGGGGAGGGTTTACTTTGGCAGGGAATCAGGATGTCATACTAATTTGATTTGATTTGTTATTATCACATGTATTAACATACAGTGTTTCTTGTGTGCTTACAGACAAAACATACAGTTCATAGAGAAGAAAATGAGAGAGTGCAGAATGTAGTATTACAGTCATTCCTGGGGTGTAGCGAAAGATCAACTTAATGCAAGATAAGTCCATTCAAAAGTCTGATAGCAGCAGGGAAGAAGCTGGTCTTGAGTTGGTTGATATGTGACCTCAGACTTTTGTATCTTTTTCCCAAAGGAGAAAGGCGGAAAGAGAATATCTGGGGTGCGTGGAGCCCTTAATTATGCTGGCTGCTTTGCAGAGGCAGCAAGAAGTGTAGACAGAGTCAATTAATGGGAGCCTGCTTTGTGTGATGGATTGGGCTACATTCACGAACTTTTGTAGTTCCTTGCAATGTTGGGCAGAGCAGGAACCATACCAAGCTGTGATGCAACCAGAAAGAATGTTTTCTATGGTGCATCTGTAAAAGTTGCTGAGAATTGTAGCTGACATGCCAAATTTCCTCAATCTTTGAGAAAGTAGAGGCATCAGTGCGTTTTCTTAACTGTAGTGTTGGCATGGGGAGCCCAGGACAGGTTGTTGGTGATCTGGATAACTTAAAACAGGAAGCTTTTGACCCTTTCTATTTTGTCCCCATTGATGTAGACAGGGGCATGTTCTCCTTTACACTTCCTGAAGTCAATGACAATCACCTTCGTTTTATTGACATTGAGGGAGAGATTATTGTTCCCACGTCAGTTCGCCAGATTCTCTATCTTATTCCTATACTCTGTCTCGTCATTGTTTGAGATCCGATCCACCACATTGGTGTCATCAGCAAACTTGAAAATTGAATTGGTGGGGAATTTGGCCGCACAGTCATAGAGTATAGTAGGGGCTTGAGAACACATCTTTGTGAGGCACCAGTGTTGAGGATAATCGTGGAGGAGGTGTTGTCGCCTATCCTTACTGATTGTCATCTATGAGTTAGGGAGTTCAAGATACAGTCGCAGAGAGAGGTACCAAGGCCTAGGCCACGGTGTTTATTGATGAGTTTCATGGGAATAACATTGAAGGCTGAGTTGTAGTCAATAAATAGGAGTCTAACATAGGTGTCCTTGTCATCTAGGTGTTCTAGGATTGAGTGCAGGGCCAGGATAATGACATTTGCTGTGGACCTATTGTGGCAGTAGGCAAACTGTAATGGATCCAGGTAGTCCGGGAGGCTGGAATTGATTCATGTCATGACTAACTTTTTGAAATACTTCATAATGATGGATGTCAGAGCCACTGGCCAATAGTCATTAAGGCACTCTGCTTGGTTTTTCTTAGGTACCAAGGATGATGGTCGTCTTCTTGAATCAGATTGTTGTAAAGGGAGGTTGAAGATATCTGTGAATACCTCTGCCAGTTGATCTGCACAGGACCTGAGTGCAATGTGCGGGTACTCCATCCGGGCCAGTTGCTTTCCGTGGGTTGACCTTCAAGGAAGCTGTTCTAATATCTGCAATGGTGAAATACAGCAGTATATTACTAAAGAGGAATACCAAGTTTCAAAGAATTAGGAGAGATGAATAGTACAGAAGAAGATTCCACATAAGAAAATAATACTGCCTAAATCAGGGTTATTGTGCATGTATGTGAATACACTGAGTATGCTTAATAAGATTGGTGAGTTACAGTCCTGGACAGCCACATGGCAATAACAGAGACCTGGTTCAAAGAAAGGCAGGACTGGATTTTAAATATTCTTGTATACAAGGTGTTGAGAGAAGGAAATGAAAGAGCTGGGTGGCAGTATTGATTCAGGGGAGTATTACAATATGGGAACAATAGAGGGGGGGATTTTCTGGCTGCACTCGCTCTGAAACTGGAAAATCCCAAGATCAATGGACCTTTCCATTGTTCTCCCCTTGCCTGCTCTGATTCCCATAAGGGGCAGAATGGGAAAATTCATCCCAGAATGTCTCAGACAGTTGAAGGACAGAATTAATCTGGCGAGAGATAAAAAATGCAAAAGGTGCAATCACATTGCCTAGTGTACAGGCCACCAACTCCTGGAAAGAATATAGGGGAACATATTGGCAGTAAAATTATAGAGAAGTGCAAATATTATAGGGTATTTTTAACAGATGACTTTAATTATCCAAATAAAGTCTGGACCAGTTGTAATGTAAAGAGCAAAGCAGAGAAAGAGTGTGTTTAAGGATAACTTTCTGCAGCAGTATATTACCACACCTGGTTTTTGGGAATGAGGTGGACTAAGTCGAACAAGTGTCAGTAAAGAAACTTTTACAAGCTATTGATCATTTCATCGGAAGGCTTAGGTTGACTATGGAAAAGGAAAAGGAACAAAGAGAGGAAGAATAATTCCTTGGGGGAAAGCCAACTTCAATGGGGTGTGACTGGATGTGGCCCAGATAAATTGGGATCAAAGATTAGTAGGCAAAGCTGTGCCAGAACAATGGGCTGCCTTGTCAAGTAGATAATGAAATTGAGAACCAGGCTGAATGCAAAATGTTTGAAAGTGGGAGTGGAGAGGGGGGGGAGGGCGGGGGGGGGGGGGGGGGGGGGGGGGGGTGAAAAAATAACTAAGAGAGCAAAAGAAGAGTGTGAATAGACCAGCAAATAGCATAAAATTAATCCAAATTTTTCTAGAAGCATATAAGTAGTAAAAGGGTGATAAATGAAAAAATGTGGTTGATTAGGAACCAGAAAGGATATTTACACATGAAGGCAAGGGACACGGCTGAGATATGGAATAAATACTCCATATCTATCTTTACTACAGAAGAAGATGCTGCCCAGACCACGATGAAACAGGAGTAGTTCAGACACTTGAAGGGTTTAAAATTGACAAAGAGGAGATATTGGATAAATTGACTGAACTTAGAGATTAGTAAGGCACCTGATGAGATGCATCAAAGAATACTGAGATAAGTAAGAGTGGAAAGTGTAGAGGGACTGACCATAATTTTCCAGTCCTCCTAAGGAGTCAGGGATGGTGCCAGAGGACTGGAGAACTCCAAAAGTTACGTTGTATTATTACTTCTTTAGAGAAAGATGGAAAGGTAAGCCTAGCATCTACAGGCCAGTCAGCCAATTAGCTTAATTTCGGAAGGGGCAGAGTGGTAAATTTCTGGAAACAACAATTCAAGACGAAATGAATAATCTCTTGGTTTAATCTGTGTTCATTAAGGAAAGCTGTGAATTTATGAAGAAGAAACTATGTTTATCTAACTTGCTTGGATTTTTTAACATAGAAGGTTGATGAAGCCAATGCTGTTGATGTGGTATAGATGGACTTCCAAAAAGCATTTGATAAAGTGCCACATAATAGACTTGTGAGTAAAATTAGAATTTATGGAATGAATGTGACACTAACAATATGGATATGAAACACAGCGTAGTGATAAACAGTTGGTTTTCAAACAGGAATGAGAATAATATTGGAGTTTCCAGGGGTTGGTGTTAGGGCCCCTGCTCTTACTGATGCATGTTAATGACTTGGACCTTGATACATGGGTCACAATTTTGAAATTTGTGAAAGACACAAAATTTGTAATTTCATGAATTATGAGGAGAGTGTAGAACTTCGGAAGAACAGAGACAGGTTGATGCAAGTGGAAGATGAAGTTCAATGCGGAGAAATGTGAAATGATTCATTTTGGTAAAATAATGCAGATTGACAAAATAAAATAAGGAGTACAATTCTAAAAAGACTACAGTAGCAAAGGGGCCTGGGGTAAGGTGGCAGGAAAGGTTGAGAGAATGGTTAGTGAAACATATGCTTTATAATAGGGATGCAGAGTACAAAAATTAAGGAAGCTGTGATAAATGGGTGGCACAATGGTTAGAACTGCTGCCTCACAATGCCAGGGATTTGGATTCAATTTGGCTTTGGATGACTGTGTGGAGTCTGCATGTTCTCCCTGTGTCTGCGTACGTTTTCTCCGGGTGCTCTGATTTTCGCCCCCAAGCCAAAGATGTGCCAGCTAGGTGGATTGTATACTAAATTATCCCCAAGTGTCCCAACATGTGTAGATCAGGGGAATTAGTGAGGCAAATGCGTGTTTTAGGGAATAGGGCAAAGCTGGGTAAAATGCTCTATCGGAGTGATTCTGTGACTCTATATCAGGGAAATGATGCAGGGGAGGAGAATGAGAGTGTAATTGGGGAGAATGGGAATCAATTATTGAAGTGAGGTGAGGTTGAGCAAGAAAAGTCATGACAAATAGAGGGCCTGAGGTCCAACAACTGATAGTTTGAAAGTATTGACTTTCATGACCTGGGATAGAATTTTCCAGAATTTGGTGCAAATGGAATTAAGGTTGGAAGGCAGAATGAATATTGAGGGATTTAAGGGAATGGTCAGAAATGAACTTGTCTATGTTTATGATACTGGGAGTAGAGAGAGCTGGAAAGATGGTAAGGTCAAGAGGATGGCAGTGAATACGAGATTATATCTGGACAGAAAGGATACAGGAGACCAAGGAAATGACTGCGAAGGATGCACAAGAGATATCCATATGCACCTCCAGAGCATTGCCAACCATAACCAACTCAGCCCAGTATGTGCTTGTAACTTGCTGACTAATCGTGTTTGAATTCAGCATTCGGAGGTTTGGAAAGGGGTGGTAGCACATTGGTGGATGAATGTAAAATTCAAACACCAGAATCAGTGATATCCAATGGCCCACCAGCGTTGGCCAATGGAGATCGATGTAACTGGAAACACGGGAACAGAAATAGACCATTCAGCCCATTGAGCCATTCAACACGATCATCCACTTCAATGCCTTTTTCCCCCCACACTATCCCCATCTCCTTTGATGTCATTGGTATTTAGAAATCTGATAAACTCTGCTTTAAACATTCTAACTGACTGAGCTTCCACAACTTCTGACGTAGAGAATTCCAAACATTCACAACCCTCTGTGTGAAAAGAAACCCTCCTCGTCCCTGTCCTCAGTTGGATTCCCCCTTATTTTGAAATTACCTGCTCTGGTTCTAGACTTCTCAGCCAGGGGAAGCATTTTACCTGCATCTATTCTGTCTATCCCTTTAAGTATTTTAGAGTTTTCAAAGAAATGAATGAGATCCAATTCGAATGGATGGGAACAGGGATGGAAACTGTGTGTGTGGCTCCCCTGAGGCACCACGGTAAGTGCCTAAGCAGCTCACGAGAAACAAAAAGCTTTGGCCCATGATGGTTGAATGACTTGCTAGCACGCGGAGTCTTGGCTGCAACATGAAGCATGGATTGAAGCCAGTACCAATGACACCATATCCTAGCATGAGCCAGCATCTGTCAGGCAGGAGAAAAGCCACGAGCTTTGTTTGATTGCTGAGCAGTGTGAATTCAGGGCTGCTCAGCTCACCACCTGGCAGCAGCGAGCCAGCGAGTGGCATCTGCCACCACGATTCCAGCTCCTGTTCTGCAAGTTTCACCCACTGGTCAGTTCCTTCAGGAATCTTCTCCTGTCCTACAACCTTTGGAAGTCCCTACATTCCTCCAATCCTGGCCTCTCACACATCCGGGTCGTGTCTTCAGCCTAACTCTAAATTCTGGGATTCCCTCCTCATACTTCCCTGTCTCTTTGTTTAAAATGCTCCTTAATCTCCATTGTCCCAATTGTCTGAAACATCTCCTTTGTGACCCAATGTCTGATTATGCTCCTCTAAAACATTCTGGTATTTCACCTATCAATGCAACTCGATGAGCCGATGGAGCTCTTCTGCACTCTATGACTCTATAGTTTTTAAAAGCGGTTATATAAATGTACACTGTTGTTGTGTCCCACTTCATTTTGAGAGTTTGCAGACAGTCATTGACGAGAATTGTATGAAAACTGGCAGACACATCAAAGGCACCGGACAGAGGTGGAGTGAGATAAGGATTGTTGACAAGTTCAAATGGTTATGCCGCCTTTGAATGCTCCGACACCTTCAGTCCCCGAAATCTCCCACTTTGATCCCCACCATCTTATCACCTTGCGTTGCTCAACGTTTGATTAGATTTTCTGTTTGCTCCTACATCAGTCACTGAATATCCTTGAATTCTGACTGAGTGGCAATGAGGGTAAAGTGAGGATATTCCAAGGAGACCGATACCCTGCCCTTCCCTTCTCAGGAAATCTTGCAAGGTGAAATGCCACAAACCCCAGCAGCCTTCATATAATTCTTTGCATATAATTAAGAGAGATTAACATGGGCAAAACATTATACCCACCAAGACCACCTACTACTACACACAAATAAATCTCCCAGCTATGATCAGTGGATGAACAAGACCAAAATTTCTTGCAATTCACTTCACCTCCAATGCCCAAGTGATGGAGATTGACCTATGCAGCAGGAAGGGGGAATAGCTATGTGCTCCATTACTGAAGCAGGCGTTTACTACCTGCTGTTACTGGAGATCTCAGACACTCCCATCAATAGCAGACATTCCCTACACCTTGGCTGAGGAAATGGGCCTATCTCTAGATATCATTCACCGGTCACAGGTCAATGCCTGAAAGATTCCCATGAATGTGATAGGGCAGCAAAATGGCACAGTCACCCGAGGTGGAAAAGCCCGGGGACCATGTAACAGGAAGCAAGCATAATGCGCTGATTGATTTGCAGGGTCTGACAAAATTAAAGACAGCAATGCGAGCTAATTAAATAAGCTGCCCCCACACAGCCATCTCATCACAGACACGACAGTAACAATCATCAAATAGGCTACTCAGTCTTATACTGTGACCATTCTCTGGTCAGTATAATTCAGTCCCAAACTGAGTCCATTATCTGGTCAGTATCACTCAGTCCGACATTGTGTCCACTATCAGGTCAGTATCACTCAGTCCCAACCTGTGTCCACTATCTGGTCAATATCACTCAGTCCCACTCTGTGTCCACTATCTGGTCAGTATCACTCAGTCCCACACTGTGTCCACTAGTCAGTCAGTATCACTCACTCCCACACTGTGTCCACTAACTGGTCAGTATCACTCAGTCCCACACTATGCCCACTATCCAGTCAGTATCAATCAGAACCAAACTGTGTCCACTATCTGGTGAGTATCACTCAGTCCCACATTGTGTCTACTATCTGGTCAGTATCACTCAGTCCCACACTGTGTCCACTATGTGGTCAGTATCACTCAGTCCCACAGTCTGTCCACTATCCAGTCAGTATCACTCAGTCCCACACTGTGTCCACTATCTGGTCAGTATTACTCAGTCCCGAACTGTGTCCACTATCTGGTCAGTATCACTCAGTCCCACTCTGTGTCCACTATCATGTCAGTATCGCTCAGTCCCACACTGTGTCCACTATCTGGTCTGTGTCACTCAGTCCCACACTGTGTCCACTATCTGGTCAGTATCACTCAGTCCCACACTGTGTCCACTATCTGGTCAGTATCACTCAGACGCAAACTGTGTCCACTATCTGGTCAGTGTCACTCAGTCCCACATTGTGTCCACTATCTGGTCAGTATCACTCAGTCCCACACTCACTCAGTCCCACATGTTCCACTATGTCAGTATACTCAGTCCCACTGTGTCCACTATCTGGTCAGTATCACTCAGTCCCACCTGTGTCCACTATCTGTCAGTATCCTCAGTCCCACACTTGTCCACATCTGGTCGTTCATCAGTCCACACTGTGTCCACTATCTGGTCAGTATCACTCAGCCCACACTGTGTCCACTATCTGGCATATACTCAGCCAAACTTGTCCACTATCTGGTCATTCACTCAGTCCACATGTGTCCACATCTGGTCAGTACACCAGTCCCACACTGTGTCCACTATCCAGTCAGTATCACTCAGTCCAACACTGTGCCTACTATCTGGTCAGTCTCACTCAGTCCCACACAGTGTCCACTATCTGGTCAGTGTCACTCAGTCCCACACAGTGTAAACTATCTGCTCAGTATCACTCAGTCCCACATTGTTTCCACTATACAGTCAGTATCACTCAGTCCCACACTGTGTCCACTATCTGGTCAGTATCACTCAGTCCCACATTGTGTCCACTATCTGATCAGTATTACTCAGTCCCACACTCTGTCCACAATCTGGTCAGTATCATTCAGTCCTACACTGTGTCCACTATCTGGTCAGTATCACTCAAACCCACACTGTGTCCACTGTCTGGTCAGTATTACTCAGTCCAACACTCTGTCCACTATCTGGTCAGTATCACTAAGTCCAACACTGTGTCCACAATCTGGTCAGTATCACTCAGTCCCACACTGTGTCCACTATCTGGACAGTATCATTCAGTCCCACACTGTGTCCACAATCTGGTCAGTATCACTCAGTCCCACACTGTGTCCACTATCTGGACAGTATCATTCAGTGCCACACTGTGTCCACAATCTGGTCAGCATCATTCAGTCCCACACAGTGTCCACTATCCAGTCAGTATCACTCAGTCCCACATTGTGTCCACTATCTGGTCAGTATCAATCAGTCCCACTCTGTGTCCACTATCTGGTTAGTATCGTTCAGTCCCACACTGTGTCCACTATCTGGACAGTATCACTACGTTCCACACTGTGTCCACTATCTGGTCAGTATCGCTCAGTCCCACTCTGTGTCCATTATGTGGGCAGTATCACTGAGTCCCACACTGTATCCACTATCTGGTCAGTATTACGCAGTCCCACATTGTGTCCACTATGGGGTCAGTATCACTCAGTCCCACACAGTTTCCACTATCTGGTCAGTATCATTCAGTCCCACACAGTGTCCACAATCTGGTCAGTATCACTCTGTACAACACTGTGTCCACTATCTGGTCTGTATCACTCAGTCCCACACTGTGTCCATTATGTAGTCAGTATCACTCAGTCCCACACAGTGTCCACTATCTGGTCAGTGTTACTCAGTCACACACTGTGTTCACTATGTGGTCAGTATCACTCAGTCCGACATTGTGTCCATTATCTGGTCAGTATCGCTCAGTCCCACTCAGTGTCCATGATGTGGGCACTATCACTCAGTCCCACACTGTATCCACTATCTGGTCAGTATCACTCAGTCCGACATTGTGTCCACTATCTGGTCAGTATTACTCAGTCGCACTCTGTGTCCATTATGTGGTCAGTATCACACAGTCCCACACTGTGTCCACTATCTAGTCAGTATCACTCACTCCCATATTGTGTCCACTATCTGGTCAGTATCACTCAGTCCCACATTCTGTCCACTATCTGGTCAGTATCACTCAGTCCCACACTGTGTCCACTATCTAGTCAGTATCACTCACTCCCATATTGTGTCCACTATCTGGTCAGTATCACTCAGTCCCACATTGTGTCCATTATGTGGTCAGTATCACTCAGTCCCACACTGTGTCCACTATCTAGTCAGTATCACTCAGTCCAACACTGTGTCCATTATGTGGTCAGTATCACTCAGGCCCACACTATCCGCACTATCTTGTCAGTATCACTCAGTCCCACATTCTGTCCACTATCTGATCAGTATCACTCAGTCCCACACTGTGTCCACTATCTGGTCAGGATCACTCACTCCCACACTGTGTCCGCTATCTGGTCAGTATCACTCAGTCTGACATTGTGTCCACTATCTGGTCATTATCACTCAGTCCCACATTGTGTCCACTATCTGGTCATTATCACTCAGTCCCACACTCTGTCCACTATCTGGTCAGTGTCAGTCAGTCCCAGAGTGTGTCCACTATCTGGTCAGTATCACTCAGTCCCACATTGTGTCCACTATACAGTCAGTATCAGTCAGTCCCACACTGTGTCCACTATCTGGTCAGTGTTACTCAGTCACACACTGTGTCCACTATCTGGTCAGGATCACTCAGTCCCACATTGTGTCCACTATCTGGTCAGTATCACTCAGTCGCACACTCTGTCCACTATCCAGTCAGTATCACTCATTCCCACACTGTGTCCACTATCTGGTCAGTATCACTCAGTCCCACTCTGTGTTCACTACGTGGTCAGTATCACTCAATCCGACATTGTGTCCACTATCTGGTCAGTATCGCTCAGTCCCACTCTGTGTCCATTATGTGGGCAGTATCAATCAGTCCCACACTGTATCCACTATCTGGTCAGTATCATTCAGTCAGACATTGTGTCCACTATCTGGTCAGTATTACGCAGTCGCACTCTGTGTCCATTATGTGGTCAGAATCACTCAGTCCCACATTGTGTCCACTATCCAGTCAGTATCACTCAGTCCCACATTGTGTCCACTATCTGGTCAGTATCACTCAGTCCCACAGTGTTTCCACTATCTGGTCAGTATCATTCAGTCCCACACTGTGTCCACAATCTGGTCAGTATCACTCAGTCCCACAGTGTTTCCACTATCTGGTCTGTATCACTCAGTCCCACACTGTGTCCATTATGTGGTCAGTATCACTCAATCCCACATTGTGTCCACTATCTGGTCAGTGTCACTCATTCACACACTGTGTCCGCTATCTGGTCAGGATCACTCAGTCCCACACTGTGTCCACTATCTGGTCAGTGTCACTCAGTCACACACTGTGTCCGCTATCTGGTCAGGATCACTCAGTCCCACATTGTGTCCACTATCTGGTCAGTGTCACTCAGTCCCACCTTCTGTCCACTATCTGATCAGTATCACTCAGTCCCACACTGTATCCACTATCTGGTCAGTATCACTCACTCCCACACTGTGTCCACAATCTGGTCAGTATCACTCAGTCCCACATTCTGTCCACTATCTGGTCAGTATCACTCAGTCCCACACTATGCCCACTATCCAGTCAGTATCAATCAGACCCAAACAGTGTCCACTATCTGGTCAGTATGACTCAGTCCCACACTGTGTCCACTATGTGGTCAGTATCACTCAGTCCCACATTGTGTCCACTATCCAGTCAGTATCACTCGGTCCCACACAGTGTCCACTATCTGGTCAGTATTACTCAGTGCCAAACTGTGTCCACTATCTGGTCAGTATCACTCAGTCCAACACTGTGTCCACTATCTGGTCAGTATCACTCAGACCCACACTGTGTCCACTATCTCGTCAGTATTACTCAGTCCCACACGGTGTCCACTATCTTGTCAGTATCACTCAGTGCCACACAGTGTCCACTATGTGGTCAGTGTCACTCAGTCCCACACTGTGTCCACTATCTGGTCAGTATCACTCAGTCCCACACTGTGTCCACTATCAGATCACTATCATTCAGTCCCACAGTGTTTCCACTATCTGGTCAGTATCATTCAGTCCCACACTGTCTCCACAATCTGGTCAGTATCATTCAGTCCCACACTGTGTCCACTATCTGGTCAGTATCATTCAGTCCCACAGTCTGTCCACTATCTGGTCAGTATCAGTCAGTCCCACACTGTTTCCACTATCTGGTCGGTATCATTCAGTCCAACACTGTGTCCACTATCTGGTCAGTATCACTCAGACGCAAACTGTGTCCACTATCTGGTCAGTATCACTCAGACCCACATTGTGTCCACTATCTGGTCAGTGTCACTCAGTCCCACATTGTGTCCACTATCTGGTCAGTATCACTCAGTCCCACACTGTGTCCACTATCCAGTCAGTATCACTCAGTCCAACACTGTGCCTACTATCTGGTCAGTCTCACTCAGTCCCACACAGTGTCCACTATCTGGTCAGTGTCACTCAGTCCCACACAGTGTAAACTATCTGCTCAGTATCACTCAGTCCCACATTGTTTCCACTATACAGTCAGTATCACTCAGTCCCACACTGTGTCCACTATCTGGTCAGTATCACTCAGTCCCACATTGTGTCCACTATCTGATCAGTATTACTCAGTCCCACACTCTGTCCACAATCTGGTCAGTATCATTCAGTCCTACACTGTGTCCACTATCTGGTCAGTATCACTCAAACCCACACTGTGTCCACTGTCTGGTCAGTATTACTCAGTCCAACACTCTGTCCACTATCTGGTCAGTATCACTAAGTCCAACACTGTGTCCACAATCTGGTCAGTATCACTCAGTCCCACACTGTGTCCACTATCTGGACAGTATCATTCAGTCCCACACTGTGTCCACAATCTGGTCAGTATCACTCAGTCCCACACTGTGTCCACTATCTGGACAGTATCATTCAGTGCCACACTGTGTCCACAATCTGGTCAGCATCATTCAGTCCCACACAGTGTCCACTATCCAGTCAGTATCACTCAGTCCCACATTGTGTCCACTATCTGGTCAGTATCAATCAGTCCCACTCTGTGTCCACTATCTGGTTAGTATCGTTCAGTCCCACACTGTGTCCACTATCTGGACAGTATCACTACATTCCACACTGTGTCCACTATCTGGTCAGTATCGCTCAGTCCCACTCTGTGTCCATTATGTGGGCAGTATCACTGAGTCCCACACTGTATCCACTATCTGGTCAGTATTACGCAGTCCCACATTGTGTCCACTATGGGGTCAGTATCACTCAGTCCCACACAGTGTCCACAATCTGGTCAGTATCACTCTGTACAACACTGTGTCCACTATCTGGTCTGTATCACTCAGTCCCACACTGTGTCCATTATGTAGTCAGTACCACTCAGTCCCACACAGTGTCCACTATCTGGTCAGTGTTACTCAGTCACACACTGTGTTCACTATCTGGTCAGTATCACTCAGTCCGACATTGTGTCCACTATCTGGTCAGTATTACTCAGTCGCACTCTGTGTCCATTATGTGGTCAGTATCACACAGTCCCACATTGTGTCCACTATCCAGTCAGTATCACTCAGTCCCACACTGTTTCCACTATCTGGTCAGTATCACTCAGTTCCACACTGTGTCCATTATGTGGTCAGTATCACTCAGGCCCACACTATCCGCACTATCTTGTCAGTATCACTCAGTCCCACATTCTGTCCACTATCTGATCAGTATCACTCAGTCCCACACTGTGTCCACTATCTGGTCAGGATCACTCACTCCCACACTGTGTCCGCTATCTGGTCAGTATCACTCAGTCTGACATTGTGTCCACTATCTGGTCATTATCACTCAGTCCCACATTGTGTCCACTATCTGGTCATTATCACTCAGTCCCACACTCTGTCCACTATCTGGTCAGTGTCAGTCAGTCCCAGAGTGTGTCCACTATCTGGTCAGTATCACTCAGTCCCACATTGTGTCCACTATACAGTCAGTATCAGTCAGTCCCACACTGTGTCCACTATCTGGTCAGTGTTACTCAGTCACACACTGTGTCCACTATCTGGTCAGGATCACTCAGTCCCACATTGTGTCCACTATCTGGTCAGTATCACTCAGTCGCACACTCTGTCCACTATCCAGTCAGTATCACTCATTCCCACACTGTGTCCACTATCTGGTCAGTATCACTCAGTCCCACTCTGTGTTCACTACGTGGTCAGTATCACTCAATCCGACATTGTGTCCACTATCTGGTCAGTATCGCTCAGTCCCACTCTGTGTCCATTATGTGGGCAGTATCAATCAGTCCCACACTGTATCCACTATCTGGTCAGTATCATTCAGTCAGACATTGTGTCCACTATCTGGTCAGTATTACGCAGTCGCACTCTGTGTCCATTATGTGGTCAGAATCACTCAGTCCCACATTGTGTCCACTATCCAGTCAGTATCACTCAGTCCCACATTGTGTCCACTATCTGGTCAGTATCACTCAGTCCCACAGTGTTTCCACTATCTGGTCAGTATCATTCAGTCCCACACTGTGTCCACAATCTGGTCAGTATCACTCAGTCCCACAGTGTTTCCACTATCTGGTCTGTATCACTCAGTCCCACACTGTGTCCATTATGTGGTCAGTATCACTCAATCCCACATTGTGTCCACTATCTGGTCAGTGTCACTCATTCACACACTGTGTCCGCTATCTGGTCAGGATCACTCAGTCCCACACTGTGTCCACTATCTGGTCAGTGTCACTCAGTCACACACTGTGTCCGCTATCTGGTCAGGATCACTCAGTCCCACACTGTGTCCACTATATGGTCAGTATCACTCAGTCCCACATTGTGTCCACTATCTGGTCAGTGTCACTCAGTCCCACCTTCTGTCCACTATCTGATCAGTATCACTCAGTCCCACACTGTATCCACTATCTGGTCAGTATCACTCACTCCCACACTGTGTCCACAATCTGGTCAGTATCACTCAGTCCCACATTCTGTCCACTATCTGGTCAGTATCACTCAGTCCCACACTATGCCCACTATCCAGTCAGTATCAATCAGACCCAAACAGTGTCCACTATCTGGTCAGTATGACTCAGTCCCACACTGTGTCCACTATGTGGTCAGTATTACTCAGTCCCACATTGTGTCCACTATCCAGTCAGTATCACTCGGTCCCACACAGTGTCCACTATCTGGTCAGTATTACTCAGTGCCAAACTGTGTCCACTATCTGGTCAGTATCACTCAGTCCAACACTGTGTCCACTATCTGGTCAGTATCACTCAGACCCACACTGTGTCCACTATCTCGTCAGTATTACTCAGTGCCACACAGTGTCCACTATGTGGTCAGTGTCACTCAGTCCCACACTGTGTCCACTATCTGGTCAGTATCACTCAGTCCCACACTGTGTCCACTATCAGATCACTATCATTCAGTCCCACAGTGTTTCCACTATCTGGTCAGTATCATTCAGTCCCACACTGTCTCCACAATCTGGTCAGTATCATTCAGTCCCACACTGTGTCCACTATCTGGTCAGTATCACTCAGTCCCACAGTCTGTCCACTATCTGGTCAGTATCAGTCAGTCCCACACTGTTTCCACTATCTGGTCGGTATCATTCAGTCCAACACTGTGTCCACTATCTGGTCAGTATCACTCAGACGCAAACTGTGTCCACTATCTGGTCAGTATTACTCAGTCCAACACTCTGTCCACTATCTGGTCAGTATCACTAAGTCCAACACTGTGTCCACAATCTGGTCAGTATCACTCAGTCCCACACTGTGTCCACAATCTGGTCAGTATCACTCAGTCCCACACTGTGTCCACAATCTGGACAGTATCATTCAGTCCCACACTGTGTCCACCATCTGGTCAGTATCACTCAGTCCCACACTGTGTCCTCTTTCTGGACAGTATCAGTCAGTCCCACACTGTGTCCACAATCTGGTCAGCATCATTCAGTCCCACAATGTGTGCACTATCCAGTCAGTATCACTCAGTCCCACATTGTGTCCACTATCTGGTCAGTATCAATCAGTCCCACTCTGTGTCCACTATCTGGTTAGTATCGCTCAGTCCCACACTGTGTCCACTATCTGGACAGTATTACTAAGTTCCACACTGTGTCCACTATCTAGTCAGTATCTCTCAGTCCACACTGTGTTCACTATGTGGTCAGTATCACTCAGTCCAACACTGTGTCCACTATCTGGTCAGTATCACTCATTCCCACTCTGTGTCCACTATGTGGGCACTATCACTCAGTCCCACACTGTGTCCACTGTCTGGTCAGTATCACTCAGTCCCACACTGTATCCACTATCTGGTCAGTATCACTCAGTCCCACACTGTATCCACTATCTGGTCAGTATCACTCAGTCCCACCCTGTATCCACTATCTGGTCAGTATCACTCAGTCCACACTGTATCCACTATCTGTCAGTATCACTCAGTCCGACATTGTGTCCACTATCTGGTCAGTATACTCAGTCCCACATTGTGTCCACTATCTGGTCAGTAACACTCAGTCCCACACTGTGTCCACTATCTGGTCAGTATCATCACTCCCACACTGTGTCCACTATCTGTTCAGTATCACTCAGTCCCACATTGTGTCCACTATATGGTCAGTATCACTCAGTCCCACACTCTGTCCACTATCTGGTCAGTATCACTCAGTCCCACACTGTTTCCACTATCTAGTCAGTATCACTCACTCCCATACTGTGTCCACTATCTGGTCATTATCACTCAGTCCCACACTGTGTCCATTATGTAGTCAGTATCACTCAGGCCCACACTGTGCCCACTATCTTGTCAGTATCACTCAGTCCCACTCTGTGTTCACTATGTGGTCAGTTTCACTCAGTCCGACATTGTGTCCATTATCTGGTCAGTATCACTCAGTCCCACTCAGTGTCCATGATGTGGGCACTATCACTCAGTCCCACACTGTATCCAGTATCTGGTCAGTATCACTCAGTCCGACATTGTGTCCACTATCTGGTCAGTATTACTCAGTCGCACTCTGTGTCCATTATGTGGTCAGTATCACACAGTCCCACATTGTGTCCACTATCCAGTCAGTATCACTCAGTCCCACATTGTGTCCACTATCTGGTCAGTATCACTCAGTCCCACACTGTTTCCACTATCTAGTCAGTATCACTCACTCCCATACTGTGTCCACTATCTGGTCAGTATCACTCAGTCCCACATTGTGTCCACTATCTGGTCATTATCACTCAGTCCCACATTCTGTCCACTATCTGGTCAGTATCACTCAGTCCCACACTGTTTCCACTATCTGGTCAGTATCACTCAGTTCCACACTGTGTCCACTATCTGGTCAGTATCACTCAGTCCCACATTCTGTCCACTATCTGATCAGTATCACTCAGTCCCACACTGTGTCCACTATCTGGTCAGGATCACTCACTCCCACACTGTGTCCGCTATCTGGTCAGTATCACTCAGTCTGACATTGTGTCCACTATCTGGTCATTATCACTCAGTCCCACATTGTGTCCACTATCTGGTCATTATCACTCAGTCCCACACTCTGTCCACTATCTGGTCAGTGTCAGTCAGTCCCAGAGTGTGTCCCCTATCTGGTCAGTATCACTCAGTCCCACATTGTGTCCACTATACAGTCAGTATCAGTCAGTCCCACACTGTGTCCACTATCTGGACAGTATCATTCAGTCTCACACTGTGTCCACAATCTGGTCAGCATCATTCAGTCCCACACTGTGTCCACTATCCAGTCAGTATCACTCAGTCCCACATTGTGTCCACTATCTGGTCAGTATTACTCAGTCGCACTCTGTGTCCATTATGTGGTCAGTATCACTCAGTCCCACTTTGTGTCAACTATCCAGTCAGTATCACTCAGTCCCAAATTGTGTCCACTATCTGGTCAGTATAACTCAGACCCACATTGTGTCCACTATCTGGTCATCATCACTCAGTCCCACACTCTGTCCACTATCTGGTCAGTGTCACTCAGTCCCACAGTGTGTCCACTATCTGGTCAGTATCACTCAGTCCCACATTGTGTATACTATACAGTCAGTTTCACTCAGTCCCACACTGTGTCCACTATCTGGTCAGTATCACTCAGTCCCACACTGTGTCCATATCTGGTCAGTATCACTCAGTCCCACACTGTGTCCACTATATTCTCAGTATCGCTCAGACCCAAATTGTGTCCACTATCTGGTCAGTATCACTCAGTCCCACACTATGTCCATATCTGGTCAGTATCACTCAGTCCCACACTGTGTCCACTATCTTGTCAGTATCGCTCAGGCCCAAATTGTGTCCACTATCTGGTCAGTATCACTCAGTCCCATACTGTGTCCACTATCTGGTCAGTATCACTCAGTCCCACACAGTGTCCACAATCTTGTCAGTATCGCTCAGATCCAAATTGTGTCCACTATCTGGTCAGTGTCACTCAGTCCGACATTGTGTCCACTATCTGGTCAGTATCACTCAGTCGCACACTCTGTCCACTATCCACTCAGTATCACTCATTCCCACACTGTGCCCACGATCTGGTCAGTATCACTCAGTCCCACACAGTGTCCACTATGTGGTCAGTTCACTCAGTCCCACACTGTGTCCACTATACAGTCAGTATCACTCAGTCCCACACTGTGTCCACTATCTGGTCAGTATCACTCAGTCCCACACTGTGTCCACTATCTGGTCAGTATCACTCAGTCCCACAATCTTTCCACTATCTATTCAGTATCACTAAGTCCAACACTGTGTCCACAATCTGGTCAGTATCACTCAGTCAGACATTGTGTCCACTATCTGGTCAGTATCACTCAGACCCACATTGTGTCCACTATCTGGTCATTATCACTTAGTCCCACACTCTGTCCACTATCTGGTCAGTGTCACTCAGTCCCACAGTGTGTCCACTATCTGGTCAGTATCACTCAGTCCCACATTGTGTATACTATACAGTCAGTTTCACTCAGTCCCACACTGTGTCCACTATCTGGTCAGTATCACTCAGTCCCACACTGTGTCCATATCTGGTCAGTATCACTCAGTCCCACACTGTGTCCACTATATTCTCAGTATCGCTCAGACCCAAATTGTGTCCACTATCTGGTCAGTATCACTCAGTCCCACACTATGTCCATATCTGGTCAGTATCACTCAGTCCCACACTGTGTCCACTATCTTGTCAGTATCGCTCAGGCCCAAATGTGTCCACTATCTGGTCAGTATCACTCAGTCCCACACTGTGTCCACTATCTGGTCAGTATCACTCAGTCCCACACAGTGTCCACAATCTTGTCAGTATCGCTCAGATCCAAATTGTGTCCACTATCTGGTCAGTGTCACTCAGTCCGACATTGTGTCCACTATCTGGTCAGTATCACTCAGTCGCACACTCTGTCCACTATCCACTCAGTATCACTCATTCCCACACTGTGCCCACTATCTGGTCAGTATCACTCAGTCCCACACAGTGTCCACTATGTGGTCAGTTCACTCAGTCCCACACTGTGTCCACTATACAGTCAGTATCACTCAGTCCCACACTGTGTCCACTATCTGGTCAGTATCACTCAGTCCCACACTGTGTCCACTATCTGGTCAGTATCACTCAGTCCCACAATCTTTCCACTATCTATTCAGTATCACTAAGTCCAACACTGTGTCCACAATCTGGTCAGTATCACTCAGTCAGACATTGTGTCCACTATCTGGTCAGTATTACGCAGTCGCACTCTGTGTCCATTATGTGGTCAGTATCACTCAGTCCCACATTGTGTCCACTATCTGGTCAGTATCACTCACTCCCACACTGTGTCCACTATCTGGTCAGTATCACTCAGTCCCACATTGTGTCCACTATCTGGTCATTATCACTCAGTCCCACACTCTGTCCACTATCTGGTCAGTATCACTAAGTCCAACACTGTTCCACAATCTGGTCAGTGTCACTCAGAACCACACTGCACCCACTGTCTGGTCAGTATCACTCAGTCCCACACTGTGTTGACTATGTGGTCAGTGTCACTCAGTCCCACACTGTGTCCACTATATGGTCAGTATCACTCAGTCCCACACTATGTCCACTATCTGGTCAGTATCACTTAGTCCCACTCTGTGTCCATTATATGGTCAGTGTCACTCAGTCCCACACTGTGTCCACTTTCTGGTCAGTGTCACTCAGTCCCACAGTGTGTCCACTATCTGGTCAGTATCACTCAGTCCCACATTGTGTCCTCTATACAGTCAGTATCACTTAGTCCCACACTTGTCCACTATCTGGTCAGTATCACTCTGTCCCACACTGTGTCCACTATCTGGTCAGTATTGCTCAGTCCCACTCTGTTTCCATTATGTGGTCAGTATCACTCAGTCCCACAGTGTGTCTTGTATTTGGTCAGTATCACTCAGTCCCACACTGTGTCCACTATCTGGTCAGTATTGCTCAGTCCCACACTGTGTCCACTATCTGGTCAGTATCATTCAGTTCCACTCTGTGTCCACTATCTGGCCAATATCACTCAGTCCCACACTGTGTCCACTGTCTGGTCAGTATCACTCAGTCCCGCACTGTGTCCACTTTCTGATCAGTATTACTCAGTCCCACACTGTGTCCACTACCTGGTCAGTATCACTCAGCCCCACACTACATCCACTATCTGGTCAGTATCACTCATTCCCACACTGTGTCCACTATCTGGTCAGTATCACTCAGTCCCACACTGTGTCCACTATCTGGCCAATATCACTCAGTCCCACACTGTGTCCACTGTCTGGTCAGTATCACTCAGTCCCGCACTGTGTCCACTATCTGATCAGTATTACTCAGTCCCACACTGTGTCCACTACCTGGCAGTATCACTCAGCCCCACACTATATCCACTATCTGGCCAATATTACTCAGTCCCACACTGTGTCCACTGTCTGGTCAATATCACTCAGTCCCACACTGTGTCCACTGTCTGGTCAGTATCACTCAGTCCCACACTGTGTCCACTATCTGGCCAATATCACTCAGTCCCACACTGTGTCCACTGTCTGGTCAATATCACTCAGTCCCACACTGTGTCCACTATCTGGTCAATATCACTCAGTCCCACACTGTGTCCACTATCTGGCCAATATTACTCAGTCCACACTGTTCCCCCTGTCTGGTCAATATCACTCAGTCCCCACACTGTGTCCACTGTCTGGTCAGTATCACTCAGTCCCACACTGTGTCCACTGTCTGGTCAATATCACTCAGTCCCACACTGTGTCCACTATCTGGCCAATATCACTCAGCCCATACTATATCCACTATCTGGTCAGTATCACTCAGTCCCACACTGTGTCCACTGTCTGGTCAATATCACTCAGTCTCCCACACGTGTCCACTGTCTGGTCAGTATCACTCAGTCCACACTGTGTCCACTATCTGGTCAATATCACTCAGTCCACACTGTGTCCACTATCTGGCAATACACTCAGCCCCAACTATATCCTATCTGGCCAATATTACTCAGTCCCACACTGTGTCCACTGTCTGGTCAATATCACTCAGTCCCACACTGTGTCCACTATCTGGCCAATATCACTCAGCCCCATACTATATCCACTATCTGGTCAGTATCACTCAGTCCCACACTGTGTCCACTGTCTGGTCAATATCACTCAGTCCCACACTGTGTCCACTGTCTGGTCAGTATCACTCAGTCCCACACTGTGTCCACTATCTGGTCAATATCACTCAGTCCCACACTGTGTCCACTATCTGGCCAATATCACTCAGCCCCATACTATATCCACTATCTGGCCAATATTACTCAGTCCCACACTGTGTCCACTGTCTGGTCAATATCACTCAGTCCCACACTGTGTCCACTGTCTGGTCAGTATCACTCAGTCCCACACTGTGTCCACTATCTGGTCAATATCACTCAGTCCCACACTGTGTCCACTGTCTGGTCAATATCACTCAGTCCCACACTGTGTCCACTGTCTGGTCAATATCACTCATTCCCACACTGTGTCCACTATCTGGCCAATATCACTCAGGCCAAGTGTTATACTTACTCTCTGAATCATCAGTTAGTTTGATCTCAGTTGCTGCGATGGATTAACCTGAAACATTTGTAGTTGTGAACATCACTCAGTGTGATATCATTTCGCCACTAATATCAAACCATAGCGGCTGCTAATCTCACCCAATTCTGTCTGTCTCATCCTGCCTCTATAATCGGACTCTCAGAATCTCTTTAAAATCATTCATTTTGAAACCCCAGTTTGATTGCAGCCGTGCATATTTGATCAAAATTAGCTGCAGCAATTTCCGTCACTGGCGAACTGTTGTTGATTGTTGCTCGTCTGCACTCTGCCTTTCATCTTTAAATCTCAATGCGAAGCACAAGAAATGAGTAACCAACTCGAATATTGCTGGCACAACGAAGTGGTCGGTTGTGCAACCTGCTACACCGCAATCCCGTTCTCAAGCACACTGTTCCACACTGCCTCCCAAACACAGCTTAACCCGAAGCCTTGCTAAAGAACAGAATAAAGATTATGCTGATTGGCCTAGGTAACAAGATATGGCACGGGGCATATCTGGAATATACATAACAGCACCCAATACCAGGGTCAAATGGCATACTTTCTGCAAACTTTCTTTAGATCTATGTCACTATTTTGTGCACTCCGTAGCAGACACTGGCTCAAGCTGATTTTAGTAAAGGTGCCTCAGCTACTTTATCATCATTGTAGATGGTCCAATGTCAAATCCTGCTCTCACCCAATGTCCACTCACACTCCCTCCAGCCTTATCCCTCTCTCACCCACTGTCCACTCATACTCACTCCGGACTTATCCTGCTCTCACCCACTGCCCACTCACACTCACTCCGGCCTTATCCTGCTCTCACCCACTGTCCACTCACACTCACTCCGGCCTTATCCTGCTCTCACCCAATGTCCACTCACACTCACTCCGGCCTTATCCTGCTCTTACCCAATGTCCACTCACACTCACTCCAGCCTTACCCTGCTCTCACTCATTGTCCAGTCACACTCACTCCGGCCTTATCCTGCTCTCACTCACTGTCCACTCACACTCACTCCGGCCTTATCCTGCTCTCACCCACTGTCCACTCACACTCACTCCGGCCTTATCCTGCTCTCACCCAATGTCCACTCGCACTCACTCCGGCTTATCCTGCTCTCACCCACTGTCCACTCGCACTCACTCCGGCCTTATCCTGCTCTCACCCACTGTCCACTCACACTCACTCCGGCCTTACCCTGCTCTCACTCCTGTCCACTCACATCTCACTCCGGCCTTATCCTGCTCTCACCCACTGTCCACTCACACTCACTCCGGCCTTACCCTGCTCTCACTCACTGTCCACTCACACTCACTCCGGCCTTATCCTGCTCTCACCCACTGTCCACTCACACTCACTCCGGCCTTATCCTGCTCTCCTCACTGTCCACTCACACTCACTCCGGCCTTATCCTGCTCTCACTCATTGTCCACTCACACTCACTCCGGCCTTATCCTGCTCTCACTCACTGTCCACTCACACTCACTCCGGCCTTACCCTGCTCTCACCCAATGTCCACTCACACTCACTCCGGCCTTACCCTGCTCTCACTCATTGTCCACTCACACTCACTCCGGCCTTATCCTGCTCTCACTCACTGTCCACTCACACTCACTCCGGCCTTATCCTGCTCTCACCCACTGTCCACTCACACTCACTCCGGCCTTATCCTGCTCTCACCCACTGTCCACTCACACTCACTCTGGTTTTATCCTATTTTCACTTTATCCATCTCGATGTTACAACTTCCACCTTAAAAGTTGAATAGTATTTGGCAACCATGGTTTCATCCACTCCCTCGCCCAGAGGAAGAGGGTTGTGTTCTGACAGAAACGCCTGATTATAATTCCTCATGGAGGAATGTTGTGGCTTTCATTCGTTCTGGCATTATAACTGGGATAAGCAAAATGAACTTGAGCCTGTGCTGTCTGCCAATATCTCACAGACAGGCAGCTAAGTGGGGTAACCAGCCAATGTGGTTATAAATCTGAATCATGTTAAACTGAATATTGTAAGAATCTCTGTGAGAACCAGTATCTTACAAAATGCAACTAGCCATTTAGATCAAGCAGCCAAAGTTACTGTTTATTCTCCACAGAAACAATATTCCTAATCCCATGCATTCCGAAATCTCTTTAATCTCTTTCCTTCACTCATCTCTCCAACTTATTTTTCGATTTGGGGTATTCTTCTGCCCCCTTTTTCAGGTGCGAGAACAGTGGGGCAGATGGAGAATCTAGCGGATTCCAAAAGAGATTTCCTCAATCAATTGTCCTGCCCTCCTGCCAAGTAACAGGAATCCCGACTTTACAAGTCAGAATCGCCATTTACCTCAATTTGCACGTCATTATTAGGCCCTAACGCATGATTGGCATTCTCCCATTGGACTATCCATTGAGGTTGGTGTGAGGGTATATTGACATGACAGAGCTGCTATGATAGACATCTGGCAAACAGAATCCACTGGAGATGCACAGGGGAGTACAGCCCTGCAAACAGAGAAGGGTGTCATGCCCGTGGGGTTACCTTGGCACAGCTCTCGATTCAGGCCACCCCCCAGCATGACATTGTGGAACCCGTCCCTTTTTCATTTCTTTTCACAAAACATTTTGATAAAAACACAGGGAAAGCCCACAAGGCAACTGGCCGGGCCGCTCTCCTCTTTTCCCACCCAAGAAAGCGCTTTGAAAAGAAATTGGAAAATTCTGGCAATTGATTTCATCTCTGCTTCGATCCTTAATTGGCATGACAAAGTACAAATTCAGAAAAGGTCCTTTAACCACTAAGTCGACTCTTCCACCCGTCTGAAGGTTAGGGCCATGCTAAATTGCCCCTTAGTGTCCCAAGATGTATAGGTTCCAAGGATTAATGGGGTGAATGTGAAGGGTTATAGGGATAAGACAGGGAGGTGGGCCTGGGTAAGATGCTGTGTCGGAGAGTGGTGCAGACTTAATGGGCTGAATGGTCTCCTTCTGCACTGTAGGGGTTCTATCGTACTATAAAAGAATCTATCACAGACAGTAACAGCCCTATTTAATTATTTAATCTGCTGAGAATGGTTTTTGTAATGTCCCCTACCCCCTGCTCCACCGACACTGCTCTCTACCTCCACGTCCCTCTCCCCACCCAACCCCACCCTGGCTTCAATGTTGTTCAAGATAAATCAAGGTATTGTCCAGAATCTATATCTAATCTTTGATCCTGCATTCTTCACCTTGACCATTTGTTTTCCTAGTCTCGAAATTGTCACAGAGAAGGACCTTTATCCCCGCTCTACTGCATCTCTTTGGCTACTTTCATACTCACTCCTTAACCAGATATTTTACAATGCTCATACATGTTCACCTGCAAATCTCTTCAATCTTGTTCCATGGATTTGTGTGGCCACCCTTGACTCAAAGACTGCCTTTTCTGATAACTTCCATGAGGCCCATTGGGGAATTACTGATTGATCATTGAGTATGAGTTCCCCTGGTAACAGGCAATGTCCTGCTCAGTTGAAACTCATTACTTAAGCCTTTAATAAGGCAGGACTGGGCCTGCTGAGCCTCTTGTCCCAGACTGGAACTAATGTGTGTCACGGCTTTACTTTATGTTCTATAAATAAATTATGTTCTTTTTCAGCCAGGTTTCTTGAGTAATTATACCCTCCAATCAGAAAGTCATGGATAGAAGTGTCATCCTAGGGACTTTGAGTTCATATACGAACATTTCAATACATGTACTCTAACATTTCAATACAATACTAATGGAGTGCTTTCAAGTGAGATGTTAACCCCTCTTCCCTTTTAAGTGTTATTAACAGCCTGCAGGCGGTTCTGAAGCAGGGAAGATATCTTGATGCCCTTGCCAATATTTACCACTATTACCACAATCACTACTATTTCAAAGTTTGTGAATGTGTTGGAGTTTGATGTGTGTAAATTGAGTTTCATTTCCTACATTTCAATAATGACTACACCTCAAAACTACTTCATTGGTTGAAAACACTTTGCGATGTCCTGAGTTGTGCAAAATGTTACATGATTAAAAGCAAATCTTTTGTTGTGTGGGAATTTCCACCATGATAGCCTTTTCTCATGAGACTGTTTGATGTTACATTCATTATTTTTATTCATACTCTCAAATATCCTCCTCTCTTCTTCACAATAAAGTTCTGATAGTATTCAAAGAACCTGGACCATGTTCATGAATCTTTATTTCTTGAATGAGTTCTACAAAGTCTTAAGACCATAATCTCTAAAGTGTCCAAACAGTTTTGTACGTGAACTGCCAAAATACTGCACAAGGGAGTCAAATTTCCACTTTGGCACTTCTATCCAGAAGTGCAAGCAACTATCCAGGCACATATGGAGTGCAAAATCACACTGGTTTTCTTATTTGATTTTATGGTTTATTTTCTGTTCAAATACAGTGGCATAATCACAAATGTAGAATCTTCCATGAACTATCACCATTGGGCAGCACTTCAGAACGGAGGATCATATGTGCTTGGAGGGGAACATGCAGTTGGCGGTGTTTGCATGAGTTGGTTGCTCTTGTCTTCTAGGTAGCGGAGATTGCAGGTTTGGAAGGTGCTTTTGAAGGAGTTCTGATGATTTGCTCAGTGCATTTGGTATTGCTGGAGAGAGTGAATATTTAAGGCAGTGGATTTGGCAGGCAGTTTTGTCCTGGATGGCACTGAGCTTCTTGGGTGTTGTTGAAGTTGCACTCATCCAGGCAAGTGAAGAGTATTCCATCACACTCCTGGCTTGTAAATAGATTTTGTAGACAGGATTTGAAGGGTCAGGAGGTGAAATACTCACTACAGGATTTCTAGCCTTTGACCTGCTCTTGTAGCCACAGTACTTATATGGTTAACCCAGTTGAGCTTCTGGTCAATGGTATTCCCCAGGATGTTGATAGAGGGGGGAATTCAGCGATGGAAATGCCATTGAACGTCATGGGTTAGATCCTCTCTTGTTTGAGATGGTCATTTCTTAGCATTTGTGAGTGTGAATGGTATTTGATACTTTTCAACCCAAGTCTGAATATTGTCCAAGTTTTGCTCATTTGGACATGGACTGCTTCAGTATCTGAGGAGTTTTGAGTGGTGCTAACATTGGTGTGGTCATCAGCGAACATACCCACTACTGACCTTATGATAGAAGGAAGATTATTGATGAAACAGCTGAGGATGATTGTGGCTAACTCACTATCCTGAGGAACTCCTGCAGTGATGTCCTGGAACTCAGACGATTGATTTCCTACCGCCTTTATGCCAGGTATGACTCCAACTAGCAGAGGTTTCCCCACGATTCTCATTGACTCCAGTTTTACTAGGGCTCCTTGATGCCATACTCGGCCAAATGTTGATGTCAAGGGCAGTCGCTCTCACCTCACCCCGGAATTTAACTCTTTTACATGTTTGAACCAAGGCTGTGTCACGAGGTCAGGAGCTGAGTGACCCTGGCGGAACCCAAACTGGGCGTCACTGAACAGCTTATTGCTGAATAAGTGCCACTTGATAGCACTGTTGACAACACTTTCTATACTTTACTGATGATTAAGGGTAGACTGATGGGCAGTAATAGCCGGGTTAGATTTATCCTATTTTCTGTGGGCAGGAATACCTAGGTAATTTTTCACATTGCTGCGTAGATATGAATGTTGTAGTTGTACCGGAACAACCTGGTTAGGTTCTGGACCATAGTTTTCAGTATAATTTCTAGAATATTATCAAGGCCTTTGCAGTGTCCAGTACTTTCAGCTTTTTCTTGATATCACATGGAGTGAATCAAGTTGGCTGAAGACTGGAATCTACGATGCTGGGGACCTTTGGAGAAGGCCAAGATGGATCATCCACTCAGCACTGCTGACCAAAGATTTGTCCTGCTTTTTGTGTACAGGACATACTGGGGCAATTTTCCACATCGCTGAGTAGATGCCAGTGTTGTAGCTGTGCTAGAACAGCTTGGCTAGGGGCGGGACTGATGAGCACAAGTCTTCCGTTCTACAGCCAGGATGCTGTCAGGGTCCAAAGCCCTTTGCTGTATCCAGTGCCTTCAGCTGTTTCTCGACATCACATGGAGTGAATCGAATTGACATCTGTGATGCTCGTGGGGCCTCTGGAGGAGGCTGAGATAGATCATTCATTCGACACTTCTGGCTGAAGATGTTTTGCAAATGCTTCAGCTTTATATTTTACACTGTTGCGTGGAGCGATATTGGTGGAGTCTCCTCCTGCAGTTAATTAATCTGCCACCACGATTCATGGCCAGTTACAATTGAACTGCAGAGCCTTGATCTGATCCATTAGTTGTGGAATCACTTAGTTCTGTAAAGCATGTTATTTCCTCTGTTTGACACTCTGCTTTGAGGTCTGTCTAATGTTGCCCCTAACATGCCCTCCTGCACACTGCATCGAACCAGTGTTGATCGCCTGGTTTGATGGTAATGGTAGAATGGGGGATATACCAGGCTTGAGGTTATAGATTGTGGTTAAGTACAATTCGGCTGCTGCTGATGACTCACAGTATCTCATGGATGCCCAGTTTTGAGTTGCTAGATGTGTTCTGAATGCATCAGTAAAAACAATATAAATTTATAAGGTGCCTTTGACACAATAAAATGTCCTAAGATGTTTCACAGAAACATTACAGACCAAACTTTGACACTAAATCACATAAAGAGATATCAAGGAAGGTGACTAAGAGGTTTGTTAAAGAGATAGATTTTAATAGAATCTTGAAGAGAATAAAGATTAGGAAGGAAATTCCAAGCAGCTAAAAATACCTCGACAGGTTATTTATCTCATTTTTTCATGAGATGTGGACATCACTGGCTAAGCCAACATTTATTGCCCATCTTTAATTGCCCTTGAGAAAGTGTTGGTGATCCATTTTTTTGAACCACTGGAATCCCTGTTACGTAGGTCCATCCATGTTGCTGTTAGGGAGTCATGATGTGGACCCGGTGTTGTCAGACTTCTCGCTGTTAGGGAGTACCAGGATTTTGACCCGTTGCCAATGAAGGAGTAGCGATATATTTCCAAGTCAGGTTAGTGTGTGACCAGGAGGAGAACATGCAGGTGGTAGTGTCCTCATGTGTCTCCTGCTCTTGTCCTTCTAGGTAGTAGAGGTCACGGGTTTGGAAGATGCTGTTGAAGGAACCTTGGTGATTATGCACTGCATCTTGCAAACGATAAACATGGCTGCTACTGTACATTGTTTTGGAGGGAGTGAATGTTTAAGGTGATGGATGGGGTGCCAATCATGCTGGATGCTGTTGGCCTTCTTACGTGTCAATATCCAGGCAAGGAGAGAGTATTCCAACACACTGCTGTTTTGTGCCTTGAGGACAGGCTTTGGAGAGTCAGTAAGTGAATTACTCACCACAGAATTCTCAGTCTTTGACTTGCTGTTGTAGCCACAGTATTTGGATGCTTCAATTTCTGGTCAAGGTAACCCCCCAGGATGTTGCTAGTGGGAGATTCAATGATGATAGTGCTATTGTCACCCACAAGGGTAATTTCCTTGACCCGACCACATTCAACTGCTTTATCAATAACCTTGTTTTTATCATAAGGTCAGAAGTGGGGATGTTCGCTGACGACTGCACAATGTCCAGCACCAATGACTGCTCCTCAAATACTGTTCATGTAAATGCTACAAGACTTCCGAGCTTGGACTGATATATGGCAAATAACATTTGTGCCACACAAGTGTCAAGCAATGACCATCCCCGACAACAAAGGATCAAATCATCACACCTTGACATTCAATGGCATTATCATTGCTCCACTATCCTGGGATTACCATTGATCAGAATGAACTGGAGTGGCCATATAAATACTGTGGCTACCAAATCAAGTCAAAGGCTAGGAATCCTGCACTGAGTAACTCGCATCCTGACTCCCAAAGCCTGTCCGCCATCTCCAAGGTACAAATCAGGAGTGTGATAGAATATTTTCCACTTGCCTGGATGAGTGCAACTTTAACAACATTTAAGAAGCTTCATATCATCCAGGACAAAGCAGCACACTTGATTACTAACGCTTCCGCAACCATCCAACCCTCCATTAGCAATGAACAGTAACAATATGTACCATCTACAAGATGCACTCAAGGATCTCACCAAAGTTCAAGGAGAGGTTAGGCAAATTGTGACTGTTTTCCTTAGAAAGACGTAGACTTAAAGGAGATCTAATAGAGGTGTACAAGATTATGAGGGATATAGATAGAGTAAACAGGGTTAAGCTTTTTCCTAGGATGGACTCGAATAGCACAAGGGGTCACGGGCTTAGGGTGAGGGGGGTAAGGTATAATTTGGATGCTAGAGGGAGTTTTTTCACACAGAGGGTGGTGGGGGTATGGAATGCGCTGCCAAGTAAAGTGGTGGAGGCAGGTACTCTGGAGTTATTTAAGAAATACTTAGATGGGCACATGAACAGAATGGGAATAGAGGGGTATAGAAAACTGATTTAAAATAGGGATCATGAGCCTTGGGAGTCCCTGGGAAGTGTGTAAATAGATGATGATATTGATGTACTTGTTTTTATCCTACAGGTGCTTTGGTCCACCTTGTTGTCTAACAAGGGGCATTCACGCAATGGGTCGTGAGAGGATTTTTTTTCGAGAGTATCCTAGTGCTTCACGTCGTTAGTGTACGCTTGACCTGGACCATTTGATGGGCAACGCAACAGCTCAGTGACTATCACTGTGCTGTGCAGATACATGGATTTGGGCCTGTGTCTGTGGGAATTTGCACATTCTCCCCATGCTTGCGTGGGTTTTCTCTGGGTGCTCCGGTTTCCTCCGACATCCCAAAGATGTGCTCTTAGGCTAACTGGCAAAACAAATTCTCCCTAAATTGTCTCAAATTTGGTTTTTAATCCATAGATCTGTAAACATAGACAGGGGCACGAGTAGAGGTGGGAACATCGGGATGGCGGTGCGGGCTCGTTGGGCCGAAGGGCCTGTTTCCCGTGCTGTTTTGTTTTTTGTTCTTTGTTTATGAGCCAGCACTTTCCAAACCATGACCACTACCATCTAGATGGATAAAGATAGAAGATTCCTGGGAACAGTACCACCTCAGCATTCACCATCCTGATTTAGAAATCATAGAATCATAGAGCCCTACAGTGCAGAAAGTACTCGGCCCATCGAGTCTGCACCAAACACAATCTCACCAGGCTCTACCCCCATATGCCTACATATTATACCCACTAATCTCTCTAACATACACATCCCTGGATACTAAGGGGCAATTTCTTAGCATGGCCAATCAACCTAACCCGCACATCTTTGCACTGTGGGAGGAAACCGGAGTACCCGGAGGAAACCCAAACAGACATGAGGAGAATGTGCAAACTCCACACAGACAATGACCCAAGTCAGGAATCGAACTCAGAACCCTGGACCTGTGAAGCAGCAGTGCTAACCACTGTGAAATATGTCTACAATTTCTTCACTTTGGTCGAGTCAACATCAATGAGTTGAATGCCATATCCCTGTTTTTATGAGGCCATGCAGAACTTGGCTATCAGTTTCTGCTCAGTGACTCTGTCGTGTGTCATGAAGGCCACCTTGAAGAAAGCTTACCAGAAGATCAGAAGCCGAATGTCCATGACCGCTGAAGTGTTCCCCAACAGGAAGAGAACACTCTCCCCTGATGATTTTCGAGCGCTGTTCATTCATCTGTTCTCATAGCGTCTGCATGGTCTCCCCAATGTACTATGCCTCGGGCCATCCTTTCCTGCAGTGTATCAGGTAGACAAGATTGGCTGAGTTGCATGTTTATGTACCTTGCACATAAGAAAGGTGCTCGATTCATCGATTGACAGTTCCGATGCGCCACAGTGAAAAACCACACCAACATCCTCAGAAGACAAACATGGGATACGGCGGACAGAGAACGCTTCATCATCCAGTACTTCCCCAGAGTGGAGCATCTACAACATCTTCTCTGGAGCCTTCAACATGCCATTGATGAAGATGAACATGTCACCAAGGCCATCCCCACACTTCCACTTATTGCCTTCAAACAACTGCACATCCTCAAACAGACCACTGTCCGCAGCAAACTACCCAGCCTTCAGGAGAACAGTGACCACAACCTGCCACAGCAACCTCTGCAAAACATGCCAGATTAGCGACACGGAGCCATCATCTCACATGAGAATACCATCCACCAGGTAAAAGTACATACACTTGCAACTCGGTCAACGTTGTCTATCTGATATGCTGCATGAAAGGATGTTCTGAGGCATTGGGGAGACCATGCAGACACTATGACAATGGATGAATGAACACTGCTTGACAACCATCAGGCAAGAGTGTTCTCTTCCTGTTGGGGAACACTTCAAAGATCACAGGCATTTGGCCTCTGATATTTGGGTAAGCATTCTCCAAAGTGGCCTTCACAACAAAGAGTCATGGAGCAGAGACAGATAGTCAAATTCTGCACACATGAGGATGGCCTGAACTAGAATCTTAGGTTCATTCACACTATTTGTAAGCCCCAAGACAAGGCTTGCAAAATCTCACTGTCTGTCTAGCTGGAGACACTACACCTCTCTTTAACCTGTGCTTAACCCTCTCTTCACTCACATTGTCTGTACCTTTAAGACTTGATTACCTGTAAAGACTCGCATCTCAATCATTATCTTGTAAATTGAGTTTGTGTCTTTATATGCTCTGTGTGTGAACACAACGCCCACTTACCTGATGAAGGGGCAGTGCTCCAAACGCTAATGGCTTGTGCTACCAAATAAACCTGTTGGACTTTAACCTGGTGTTGTGAGACTTCTTACAATGTCAAGGTCAATGGGATAAGAATTTTAAAAATTGAGTTGCTGTTTAACCAGTGTAGGTCAGCGAACACGTGGATGGTGGAATGGTGCAGCTGTTGTAGATGCGCCAAGTTTGGTGGCGTTTAAGAGGTTAGTTGATAAGTATATGGATGAGAAGGGAATGGTTAGTTAGGAGGGGCATTGCTTTTTATTTTGGTCGGCACAACATCGAAGGCCGAAGGGCCTGTTCTGTGCTGTATTGTTCTATGTTCTATGTTCTATGTTCTATTAGGATTTGGTGCGAGTTTGGTCACAGGTAGAGCTTTTCGGGCAGACTCTGCTAGACAGGGGGAGATGGTTCCCACAGCGGTAGGGTGAAGAACCAAAATGATACTGATCGAAGGTGATTAGTAACCGAGCGAAAAGTGAAGCAAGGAAAAGCTTTTATAAGCATTGAATGGTTAGGGTGTGAAATGCATAGCCTGAGGGTATGGCGGATCAGATTGAATCGAGTTTTTTTAATCAGGAATTGGAGAATTATCTGAAAAAAAATTGCAAGGCTACGGTGCAAAGATAGAAGAGTGGGACTGGGTGGCTTGCTCTTGCAGAGAGCCTGCATGAATACAGTGGGCTGAATGGTCTCTTTCTGTGCTGAACCCATTCTATGATTTTGCTTGATCTCTGCAATGGCATAAGATATACCCAGGGAATGGCAGTGAAGGAGTCTGACACATTGTCTTTCAGATATGATTCCTTGAGTATGACTATGCAAGACTGTTTCTTCCGACTAGTCTGTCAGGACAATTCTCCTGAATTTGGCATCAGGCTCCAAATGTTAGTATGGAGGACTTTACAGGGTTATTTGTGCAAATGTACCAACAAGTACATGCTTGGCAATTACATTCTCACTACTTACTAATTTACTCCACATCCTTACTAAAGATGATGTGGAGTTGCCAGCATAGGACAGAAGTAGTAACAGTAAGAAGTCTCACAACACCAGGTTAAAGTCCAACAGGTTTATTTAGTAACACGAGCGTTTGGAGCACTGCCCCTTCGTTAGGTGAGTGAAGAGTTCAGTTCACAGACAAGGCATTTATAAACACAAACTCAATTACAAGATAATGATTGGAATGCAAGTCTTAACAAATGCAGACAATGCGAGTGGGGTAAGGGATAATCACAGGTTAAAGAGATGTGTATTGTCTCCAGCCAGGACAGTTAGTGAGATTTTGCAAACCCAGGCAAGTCTTGGGAATTACAGATAGTGTGACATAACCCCCAAGATCCCAGTTGGGGCTTCCTCATGTGTGCGGAACTTGGCTATCAGTTTCTGCTCAACGATTCTGTGTTGTCATGTGTCATGAAGCCCACTTTGGAGAACACTTACCCAAGGATCAGAGGTTGAATGCTCTTGACTGCTGAAGTGTTTCCTGACAGGAAGGGAACACTCCTGCTTGGTGATTGTCAAGCAGTATCCATTCATCCATTGTCATATCGTCAGCATGGTCTTTCCAATGTATCATGCCTGAGAATATCCTTTCCTGCAACATATCAGATAGACAACATTGGCCAAGTTGCATGACTATGTATCGTGTATCTGGTAGATGGTGTTCTCACGTGAGATGATGGCATCTGTATCGATGATCCAGCGTGTCTTGCAGAGGTTGCTGTGGCAGGGTTGTGTGATGTCGTGGTCATTTTCTCCTGAAGGCTGGGTAGTTTACTGCGGACGATGGCCTGTTTGAGGTTGTGCGGTTGTTTGAACACAAATAGTGGGGATGTGGGGATGGCCTTGACGAGATGTCCACCTTAATTGATGACATGTTGAAAGTTCCAGAGAAGATGCCTTAGGGGAAGTACTGGACAACAAAAGGTACTCTGTCTTCTGTGTCCCATGTTTCTCTTCTGAAGAGATTTGTGCAGTTTTTCACTGTGGCACGTCGGAACTGTTGATCGATGAGTTGAGATCTATATTCTGTTCTTATGAGGACGTCATTCTGCACCTGTAAGTGTCTGTTGTATTCCTCCTCATCTCAGCAGATTCTGTGTACACAGAGGGCTTGTCTGTAGGGGGTGGCTTCTTTAATGTGTTTAGGATGGAAGCTGGAGAAGTGGAGCATCGTGACGTTATCCATCAGTTTGCGATATACTGAAGTGCTGAGGTGACCATCCTTAATGGAGATGCATGTGTCCAAGAATGTAACTGATTCTGGAGAATAATCCATGGTGAGTCTGATGGTAGGATGGAATTTGTTGATGTTATCATGCAGTTGTTTCAGTGATAGTTCTCTCATAAGAACAGGATATGGCGCTCAACTCATCGATCGAAGGTTGCAATGCGCCACAGTGAAAAACCGCACTGACCTCCTCAGAAGACAAACACAGGACATGGCAGATAGAGTACCCTTTGTCGTCCAATACTTCCCCGGAGCAGAGAAGCTACGACATTTTCAAATAATTGCGCAACATCAAACAGACCAGTCTTCAGAACAATGACCACAACACCATACAACCCTGCCACAGCAACCTCTGCAAGATGTGTCGGATTATTGACACAGATGTCATCATCTCATGTGAGAATACCATCCACAAAATACATTATACATATTCTTACGACTCGGCCAACATTGTCTATCTGATATTCTGCAAGAAAGGATATCCTGAGGCTTGGTACATTGGCAAGACTGTGCAGATGCTATGACAACGGATGAATGAATACTGCTCAACAATCATCTGGCAGGAGCATTCCCTTCCTGTTCGCACAGGAATCAGTGCCCAGCAGTCACGGGCATTCGTGCCTCTGATCCTCGGATAAGTATTCTCCAAGACAGCCTTCACGACACGTGACAACACACAGTCACTGAGCAGAAACTGAAAACCAAGTTCCGCACATGAGGACAGGCTCAACCAGGATCTTGGGTTCATGTCACATTATTTGTAACCCCCACAATTTGCCTGGGTTTGCAAAATCTCACTAACTGTCCCGGCTGGAGACAATTCACATCTCTTTAACCTGTGATTATCCCTCTCTCCACTCATATTGTCTGTGCCGGCAAAGACTTGATTGCCTGTTAAAAGTCACATTCCAACCATTATCTTGTAACTGAGTTTGTGTTTATATGTGCCCTGTTTGTGAACTGAGCTCTTCACTCACCTAATGAAGGGGCAATGCTCCGGAAGCTCATGCTACAAAATAAACTTGTTGGATTTTAACCTGGTGTTGTGAAGCTACTTACTGTTACTAAAGATAAATTTTGGCTGAATCTCCAAAACAGTATATATGAACACGATTGGAACTGTTGGCAAACCCAGAAGGAGTTGGTAAATTTACTGAGCTGTGTGTAGAAAAAACTTGCTGAAGATAAAAGACAAGCTGTATTATCTCACCATCATGTGCTAACATTTCACATTAACAAGCTGGGTAGAGTGTGCTTTGTGTCTGGTGCTTAGGACAACACCAGGTGATCCATCCAGTTTTATAACTATTCCTCTTTTTCAGAGTAGTTTTGATACGACTGAGTTGCTTGCTATTTTATTTCAGAGGGCCGTTTAAGAGTCAACTCTGTGGGTCTGAAATCACATATAGGCCAGACTGGGTAAGGACAACAGATTTCCTTCCCTAAAAGGACATTTGTGAACCAGATGGTTTTACATATTCTGGTAGTTTTACAGTCACATCAATGAGGTGTGGATCAGTCACAGTGCAATTAAACTCACATGGGCTTACCCATGTTGGTTGGGCACACTGTCGGCTGCTTGATTTGCCCACTGCGACATGGAAGAATGTGTCACTAAGCAAATGCAACCTTTTGTCATCCCTGATCAGTTGATAAATGAGGGGAGTGGGAAGTGTAGCCTGATTATTTGCAAATATCATATAAGAACCTGATCCATTAAAAGCTTTTGTAATGTTTCTTCTTTTCTGATAATGAACATGACTTTTTTTCAGGGGCAGGGGGTGAATGGGAGGTTTGACCGGAATTTGGGGTGTTGGTCACTTGTGCGTAGGTGACCAACACCCCAATAGTAAATTCCTTTGATCTGCTGCAGAGAGAGGGCTCAAGTGAGTCTTGGAGTAAATGTTGACTTTTGGTGGACATTCCTAAGCAGCTTAGAGCAAACCACAATTCACACTGATAAATCCTGGACAAACTGGCTTTTCTGGATTTCACTTTTGCCTTCCAATTGAGCCCAGGATGAGTCTTCTTTAGGCTAGGCTGTGAAGATCTTTTGTGGAACAGTAAAAAATATTGCCCCCTTCCATGGATTTCCCATTGAGTTTTGTTCCACCAATCCATCCACAATTTACCACTTGATTGGTACAAACCTGACAATATTGCAAAAGTGGTGGGGAGTTGGAGAAATGACCCATGGGTTCAACAGGGAGAAGTGTACAGCTGAAACCACTGGGACAGTTACATTCAACTGTACATTAGCATCAATGTGGCAATTCACACTGGTGGGTCAGCCCCAGAAAATTACAGAATTGTTACAGTACAGAATGAGGAACCAGTGCTCCAAATGTGCATCATGATTTTATTCCTTGCCCATGCTTTTTCCTCCAGTCCTGCATATTTGTTTCTATTCAAATAATCATCTTGAATGCCTCAATTGAACCTGCCTCCAGCTTACTTCAAGGCAGTGCATTCCAGGTAGCTGGAGATGAACACACAGTTGACTAGAACTGGAACCTTAGCGTGGACAGTTGGTTATGTAGGGGTGAAGGTGATTGCAGAGATAGAGAGATGCAAAATCATGGCGGGATCTGAAGTTGGAAACAAAGCGTTCGGTAGTTGCAGTTAATAAGCTGAGAGATGGGAAGCCAATAGGATGATAAAAGGGGAATCAGTGAGTGAGATTCATTTTGCAAAGTTAATTTGCTGGTAGCAGAGTTTTAGATAGTTAAGTAATTAGTGAGCTGGGAATTTTGGAAGCAGTGAGGCAAGGGTACTGGAAACAATGGAGACAGAGGTGAAAAGGGCATGAACAAAGCTTTGGGCAGCAATGAGAGGTAGGAGTAGAGATGAAGCATATTTTGAAGGTAGGCATATCAAGTTTGGATTAGATGTGGGGTTTGTGGCTTAGTTGAGAATCAGTCAAGGATACTAAGTATATCATGATTTGAGTGTAAACCAATAATCCAATAGAAAATGGGATCAAGGATTTGGAACTGAATATGATAGTTTTGGGTTTTCCCTATACTAACCTCCAGAATTTCAGGCTCAACCATGACTTGATATTGAACCGATATTTGGACATAATGGATGACAAGAAGTGGAACCAAGAATGATGATGGAGCAGATTCATCAGCATAGATATGATGGAGAATAATATGGCCAAGAGGCAGCAACTAAGTGAGGACTAAGGTGAAAATTTGGTTGGCTAAGTTTGGGTTTGCAGCCAATGAGGAGCCAAGTGCTATCAGATCGCACCACAGAAGAGAGGTAACAGGAAAGTTTGCGCATTCTCCCCGTGCTTGCGTGGTTTCCTCCCACATCCCAAAGATGTGCTCTTAGGCTAATTGGCAAAACAAATTCTCCCTAAATTGTCTCAAATTTGGGTTTTTAATCCATAGATCTATAAACATGGACAGGGATCGCGGGTAGAGGTGGGAACATTGGGGTGACGGCACGGGCTCGTTGGGCCGAAGGGCCTGTTTCCCGTGCTGTTTTGTTCTTTGTTCTTTGAAAGCATGGTACCATCAGCCATGACATTTACCCCACATAAAACCCAACCCGTTCTATAACAGGACTTGCAGCTTTACTTCTCATGGCTCCAAGACCTACTTATGCTCACTTAGCATTTCATGAATTAGCTTCATCCGTCGACGTATTCCAAGGTTCCAGCTTATTCCTCATCTAGATGCTGCTCTTGCCACTTCCAGTCACTGTGTTAACTGTAGAGAATAGATGCATTTAACACTGATAGCCTTCACTTTGATGACAATCAGCAGCAGAAACTATTTTGGACTTTCGTAAAGATTAATTTGGCTCATTGTGAAAGAGGCCAATAGAGGCGGAGAAACATCCGAGTTCAATTCACCAATTTGTGAGAGGGTGTTGCATTATCACAGGAAATGTCAAACCCAAGTCCCATGTCCTCTCTTAGGGAATAAAGTACCTGAAAGCACCATCGAATACAAGCAGGGGCAACACCCTCTCTTTGTCCCTCAGTTATCCTTAAGAACAGATTATCTGTCATTTGTCACAGTGCTGTACAATACTGGCTAAAATGTAAGTTACATCAGGGCCTACTTGGGTCACAGACTTGAGCAGCAGTCAACTGTTGAAGAGGCTGGGGATTCACTCCCCAACAATTGGCTACAGCAGTGACAAGCAGAACAGATTTGTAAATGGTCCAAAAAGAGGAGGGAGGTGTTATTTTCTTCTGCTAGCACAGAAAAGGTGAAGTGGAGAATTAATAGAGATGTTCAAAATGATGATGGGTTTCTATAGAATAAATAAGGAGAAACTGTTTGCAGTCGCAAGAGGGATGGTAAGCAGAGGGGACAGATTCAAGGTGATTGGTGCAAGATGGAGAGAGGGGTAAATGAGTAGATATTTTCTTATACACAATAAGTTGTTGGGATCTGGAATGTGCCATCCAAAAGTTGGGATGGAAGCAGATTCAACAATAACTATCAAAAGGGAATTGAATAAATCCTGAGAAGGGCAGAGCTATGAAGAGCTGTGGTGTAAAACCACGGAAGGCACGTTGGCAGAGAGCCAATACAAGCACAATGGGCTGAATGGCCCTCCTCTGATCCTGCAAAAGGCTCATGGATCACAGGGAAAAAGCTGTGGAGAGTACCTGAAAAAAAAGAGAATGTGCAAAATATCTGGCAACACTGATAAAGATACGAAGGTGGCTTTGGCCACTTTCAATCGTTGCCATTAAGTGCTATCCTTCCGTGACCCCAAGTTTCATACTTCACACATATAGAGGCTGTGCTAGATGTTAGTGTGAAAATTAATCAATGCACTTTCACAACCTGTACCCTCAAATTCTGATGAAACTTGCACTGAACTCATAAGACTCTCATGAGCCACTGAGGTTGCAGCATAATGGGGGTCAGTGAAGAAAGACAGTCTGCCTTGTGTGCTGACCTTAACCATAATTACTTAGAATGATCCTGCCAGCTTTCTCAAGATATCAGTTGGATTCTCTGGCTGTTTGTCAGCTCACTTCCATTTATAATCTTGTTGTGTACCCTTGTCTGGTAATGCTCCTGTATAGGGTGTTTAACTATGTTGAACAATGCCACAGAACTAGTTTTTTGTTGCATACCCTCCCCATCAAAAGAAACCTGCGCTTTCTGGATGGTTCCTAACACTCATGCCTGCCTCATTACTCCATGTGCCTGTGCCCTAATTTATAAATGCTTCCAAAATAGTTTTCTCCGATATACCAACTTTCATAGATGCTTCCTAACCATCTTGCACTTCCTGGAGTTTTCCTGTTTGTGGATGCTTGCTGAGCCACACATCTCCTAAAAAGAGAAATTGCTGCAAATCTGCTGCTATGGTTTAGGGGCAGTACATGCTTCCCTTTCCTTTATCTGTGGTGTGATTTATTCAGTGTCATCCTTCCTGAGGGTTACATTTTTCTTTCGTTACAGTGTAGCCTCTTGAAGATGTTCCCTTAAAGTCGGTGCGTTTAAGTGCAACGCCGCCTTTTAGCAGATGCTCCCTAACTTGATGAGGCAAGTTTCCTGTTGGCGGGGTGAATTTTACCCTTTTTGCAGACGCTCCCTAAGACGGCAGCAGTACACAAGAGGCGGATTGTGCGCCTTGTGCGGAACTGCCCTTTGCAGACAACCCCTTGGCCCGGCTCGGGCTGCTGTTTGCTCCCAGTTTCAAATCAGTCCCGGCGTGCTGCGCGCTGCTAACGGCTACAGACTGAGAAAGAGAGAGAGAGAAAGAGAAAATACTGATAGAGAGAGAATATACAGAGAGAGAGAGAGAGAGGAGGAAAGATGGCCGAGTCTCTGCCGCAGACTCCAAGCAGACACGAGAAAAGCCTGGGGCTCCTCACCACCAAGTTCGTGTCCCTGCTGCAGGAGGCCAAGGACGGCGTGCTCGACCTGAAAGTGGTGAGAAATACAAGGGGAAGAGAGGAGGAGGAGGGGGCAAGCGGTGAGGGGGGGAAGGAGAGGTGGCAAAAGAGGAAGGGGAGAGGGGACAATATTAGGAGCAGAGGAAGGGGGTCAGATAGGGAGGAGAGAGATCGGAATGGAATTGGGAAAGGGGTGGAGGGGGGGGGAGGTGTGGATTGAAGTATCCACAGTGGAGTGTGGGGGAGGTAGGAGGAAGCGGAAAGGTAGCAGGAGTGAGGCAGAGACGGGCCGGCGTGGAGTTGCAGGATGCACGAGGGAGGCGGTGGAACGCGGAGACACAAAAAAAAGGATACAGTGGCTGCGTTCCAAAGTGTCTCCGCGTTCCAAACCTGCCCCCGGCCGCTGGGGGTACAAGTGTCCCCAACCCCCCCAGCAACTTCACTTAGTTCATCTATATACGAGCAGGGATAAACTTACGCCTCCCCGGCATTGTGGCACGCCTGGGTTTTCAGCTACATGCATTGCATTCTGCTACCTCCATTCATTTTCTGTCTACTCACTTAGGTAATGTGACAGCCCAACATTTGGGGAAGGGTGGCAGCTTGCTCCCTTCCCCAAATCATTCACCCGTATAAGATCCCGGGGGGGGGGGGGGGACGAGAGAGAGAGAGAGTGCTTCCTCTGGCCCTCGCACTGTTTAAAATAATAAAGGTTGCTCATTTGGCACAAGAGATGAGGCGAAATCTCTTCTCTGAGGGCGGTTAATTGCTGGAACTCTGTTCCTCAAAAGGCAGTGGAAGCAGAGCCTTTGAATATGTTGAAGGCAGAGCGAGATAGATCCCCGATTAACAAGGGGGTGAAAGGTTATCAGTGGTAGGCGGGAGTGTGGCATTAATGTTAGTCACATCAGTCACGATATTGAATGGTGGAACAGGCTCAAGGGGCCGAGTGGCCTACTCCTAATTCATATGTTTAACAAAAAAACCAAGGATTATTAGGGCTGACATGTTGGGCTTTAACGGTCCCTTGTTCTCTTCTGCACAGCACCCCCCCCCCCAAAAAAAAGGCAGGAATTAAATATGCAGCTCTTCACTCATGTCTGTTGGTTTTCCATTCAGCATATGCTAAATGTTTATGACACCTGTTGATTTTCAAGGCATTGTGGGCTGGCAGGAAGGAGAATTTTGGAAACGGAATCACCAGGAGGGGTGTGTTGGGGAAAGTTAAAGGGTCCATTTGCAGTGGTGTCTGTCTCTCTCTAATTTGCGGGAGGGGGCGGGGGTGGGGAAGTAGTGAATATTATGTTTTACACGCTAGTACACTGGGGGAGAGAGGAACCTGCCCCGTCAATGTTAATCGCGGTATGGTTGTTTGTCACCGGATTCGCTGCTGTCCCTCACATGGGGACATTGCTGAAATCCAGTCGGTCAGAACGGTTACTCACTCGGGCTAGGCAGGTAGTAGACCTTTGCCTCTCGGTTTGACAGAGCCTGAAACAATCGCACACACTGTTACTCGGGTGGTGCGGTCGCTTGTTGCATTGTTCGGTGCCACACACAGTTTGCCAGAGGTCAGCGGTTCAAGCCTTGAGCTCTACTGAGCCTACTGCATCTCAGACAAGACAGCAATGTAGTCTCTGCTTCCATCACTGTTCCGGATGTCCTGTGGGAAAGGGGACGTGGAGTGGGGGGGGTTGGGTCCAGTTAAGACTTTCGTGCTTAATGCGCCGCCCATACAGTTGAATAGCTTGACTATTTTTCTGGGCCCTTGTGTAATGCTGCAAAAGGTGGCTTTCAGCCGGAGTTCAAGTAGGGATTGTATCCTGTGTGGAAGAGTCATTTTCTCTGCAGCATTCCCTTCCCAGCTATTTTGGGGATGTTAACCCATTAGGGTTCTTGATTAATTTAACCATCTGGATTTGACATTCTGATCTCAGCCCACGTGCCTGGTTCATTAAGAAACTGTGACGGACCCTGTCTGATGACATGTAGAAACTGTTGTCCTCTCCTTGGGGCCTGGTTGGTTGTTCTGCTGCTATACAGCAGCATTTGAAAAAGCTCCAATTCCTATTATGCTGATCCAGCTGAGGCAGCCTCACTACCCTGGGCTGGGGGGGGTGGTGGTGGTGAAGCATGAAGAATTATCCAGGCTTTTCCCTGCTAAGTTCCAGTATTGGCATTGAACTATGCTGTAGTTTCCTCCCCTCCCAGTTCAGTAGCTCCCTGCCCCATTGGGGTTAATGGCTGGTGGAAGTTAGAATTGAGCCGGAGTTAGTGCACTCATGGTGTGATCTTTACATAGCGGAGTGACAGTATGACATAGGGTGACACTACAATTCAAAGAATAGAGCTGAATGGGTAATTCTCCTGTCTGTCACTCGTGGGGCATACACTGCTGTAAGTGACCGGGATTGATGTAACACTCAAATTGCTGTCGTATTATCATCTCCATTCATTGTATTCTGCTGGATAAGATGCTCTTTCAAAGAGTTGATGCAGACTCAATGGGCCGAATAGTCACCTTCTGCTGTGTAAGGATTCTGTGTCTCCATCCTCCTGGCTCAGTGGTGGCAGTAATCATTCTGAAACAATTGGGATCCCTTCTTTGGTTTCTGGAACAAAGCTCAAATTGTTTGAAATGTCCAAAGGTTTCCTGTTGCTCACATGTGGCAAATGAGATTTCAGCTGTTATTCTGGGACATTTTGTCAGTGTGTGCTGGCTCTGGAGTGTCAGGAACAGTGCTAGTAGATGTGGCTCTGTGGTGCTTTCTGCTGAGCAGAGGGATGTTTACAGCAACATATCCCCAGTCTTCTGTAGTCCTGTCACCAGCGAGGGACCTCTGTTCCATTCATGATGTCCCGTCAGGAAGTGAAAATGGCCTGGCGGGTCAGAGGTGATGGAGTATTAAGGGGGTGTCATGGGTTCCTGGGGAGTGGAATAGCGAACTCTGTTCATGCCGTCCTGTGCATTTCTTCACCTTTGACCCTCGGAACTCATTGTAACTCCTGTTAATGTTGTGAACACCCATAATTAAAGGTGAATTATCTGCCGTTTCGAATTTCTGTAATTGCTTCAGCGCAGCTTTCTTTCTACTTGCAGGGGTGGAATTTATTTGAATAAGCTGCTTACTGATGGCCAAGCTCCCTTGCGATATTCACTTCCCTCTTGTGTGGCTCTCTAAGCTGTATACTGGGGAAAGGAGCAGAGAAGTCTGGCACGTTTCTCAGACTTGTATCAGGGTAGCTCATTCTGCAATTGAAAATTCCTTTGTGCTTTCCTGATTTGGCTGTTTTGCTCTGACTAATTTTTGGGATGAGGTTCAAAGCTTAGGAATAACATCCTCTGCCCCCACTCTTGACAGGAGTGATGTGTAATTGCGTGGCGGGGGGTGCGTATTCAGTCTAATTCTTCTAGAATTCCCCCCCCCCCACCCCAATCTCAGATTGTTGATGAGACTTGCACAGACTCTTGTTACGTACTCGAGGCTTGGCCTGAGGCTCCTGGCCCTGTTTGAGACCCAGCCAGCTGGATGGCTGGCATGGAGGCAGGAGCCTGGACTAGTTTGATCAGCTCTCTTCTTCCATTTCCTAGCTCAGGGTCGCAACTGTGCCCACAGCACCTTCCCCGTCCCTGATCAAACCGGCTGTGAGACTGATTGATTGTCACTGATGCCTTTGAGGGAAGGAAAGCAACCATGCTTACCCCTTCGAGCCTTAATGTGATACCAGCCCTGTGGCAGATTACCCTCTGAAGTGACCATCAAAGCCGCACAACCTTGCGATGTAAGCCTCTCCCGATTAGAACACTGTGGGATGGACTCCGACAGTTCAACATGATGGCTTGCCTCCCCATTTCCAGGGCACCTCAGGGTGACCAGTAAGTGCCTGCCTGTGACATCCACGCCCTGAAAATAAAAGGTTATGGTACAGAAAGCCATTCAATCCATCACATCTGCATTGACTGGGTAAAAAGCTAACCACCTCTTCTAATCCCAGCTTCCAGTACCTGGTCAGGAGGCCTGCAGGTTATAGCCACGCAGGTGATGATCCCATTACCTGTTAAATCAGTTGAGTGTTTCAGCCTGCATCGCTAATCCAGGTAGCAAATTCCTGATCGCACCAGATTTCTCCTGTCCTCTCTAACCCTTCTAACAATCATCTTGAATCTTTGTCTCCTGGTAGTTGAGCTCTCTGCCAGGGGAAGGAAGTCATTACTATCCCTTTGGGCCCCTAATTTAAATAGAATGAGCCAGGGGTTGGCAATCATTTGGCCTGGGAATTATTTTTTGTTGGTCATGTCATTGTCCAGGCTGTGTTGGCTTTAGGCAGTCAGTTCGTGGACAAGGCAGAGTGTACGACGGAATTGAGGGGGCAGTGCAGAAGCTATCGGCTGTTCCGGCATTTCACCATTTTTTTGGACTGATGTTCCCCTGCCAATTGTTGGGGTCCTGTCTCTGTTCCTCCCTCTGTCCCTCCCTTCCTTCAAATTCTCGCTGGCTGCACTTCACCCAGACCGGCTGTTCATTCCAAGATCACTCACTGATAGGCCCAGGAATAGCTGACTTGCAGGGAGAAGTGTTGGGCAGCTCTCTTGCCCAAGGCCTCAAGGAATTTGTTCAGCTTTAGTGTTCATCAGGACACTGTTGTTCCCACTGTCAGGAATGACTGTGATGGTCAGTGGGATCTATCTTCCTGTGCCTCCTGCCATTTTCAGCTTCCTACCTCTGAATCCTGCTCCCTGATTGGTGCATTTAAACCAGCCAGGAAGTAACTTTTCCGACTCCCCCAGAGAGTCAATAAAGAACCGTGTGCTAGGGTGCAGAGGGATATTGGGGGTCAGCGGATAACTGGCCAATGTCGGGTGCCACTGCTCCAGGGAATGTGCTGCTGAATATATGCTGGCAGGATCCAGGACAGGCAATGCTAAAGTTGCCTTGCTGTACCATACACAACCCAAACAGTCTGCTACGTACTTGATTGATTTCAGCTATGAGTTTAAAACACCATCATCTGACTATCCATCTATCTGAACCCATCTGAAGGAGCTCCCTGGGTTTTTGTGTGTTAGAGACTAGGGCCTCACTGTAACACAGCCCAAAGGGGTCTCATAACCAGTATCCCGTACATTTCCGCTTTTCAGTCTGTGCAACCCTCCAAAATAACAGGAGCTGTCTAAAATCAGCCAGAAAATGAAATGCTGTTAATTACTTGTGTTTTAAGTGGGCAGCCAGGTACTGTTTCTACAGATAATTTTTGGGGTCCAGGGTGGGCCCATGTTCTGCCGAGCTCTGTGTTCTAGTGGAGCATCTTCTAGCAGGGACTCAGCGTGTCAGCAGCAGAATGCCTGTGACCTGCTCTCTGTCAAATAAACCAAACCCTGATGACTGTGTGACAGAGTATGAACTAGACAAACCCTGGGCAGTAGGGGGGTGTTGGTGGCCAGGAATTCCATGGTGAGGATAGGGTTTGCTCGATAGACAGATATCCTGGATTTGCAGGGCAGGTTGGATAGATAAGCAGGGACCCTGGAAGACTGGAATGAGGAGAGTGAGGTAAAGTCACCATAGTTCCAGGTGACCCATAGGCTGCGCGCTCTCTCTCTCTTTTCCTTTCTCCCCCACCTTTTTTTTTAAGGGGGAGAGCTGATTGGTGATGATTTAAGCTGAGGATCACCTTAGGCAAAGGGCAAGGTTGAATATCCTCAGCCAGTACGGGAATTGAACCCTGTGCTATTGGTGTTGCTCTGCTCGTGAACCAGCTGTCCAGCCAACTAAGCTAAACTGCTGGCAGGGCCATAGTGAGTAACAGTGATCTAGTATCCAGATCTGGAGAGTCCCTCTGACAACAGTGACCAAAAGGCCAGCGCTGACCCATGTCGCTGGGGGGATGGGAGTCAGGATAGTCTCTGGGTCTGCACTGAGCAAGCTCTTTACAGATAGCTTCAGAATGGCCTTTGGGCAAGGAGGGGGGGGAAATGTCTCATCCTAATAGTCCAATTGTTCATTGGCTAGACCCTTACTGGCTAAGGATGGAGGTGTGCAATGAGGTGACATTCTGAGGAGAAAGAACGTGGACGTTCCCCATTCTGACTTTTCATTATATTAGGTACCACCACCTCCCCCAACAAGACAGGATTTAAAATAACTCAGACCTGCCCATTTGTAATGGCCAATCAGTGACACCCCATACGCTGCATGTTAGGTGAGAATTTGAGAGGATGGTAATGCCTTGCATAGTTGCGTAGCCTGACTGCTCTTTGTTAGCGCATGAATAGCCATTAGATCCACAGTAGAGCTTTAGCTCAGCAGGAGCCAGTGCCAATTGGGATGGAGGGTCAGGGAGAGATGCAGACTGTCTGGGAGAAAGTGGGCGCTGGGGTGAGGGTGGGGCAGTAAGATGAGGATGACAGTACAGATTCACTGGACTTGGTAGAAATGTTATCTCTGCAGGAGTGATGCGGCCAACTTGCTTGGGTGGTGCTGGGAAGGGCCCATGAATTCTGGGCACTTGTATTCTAGTTGGGGTGGACTTCACTCACCCCCTCTCCACAATGTGAACCTTCCCTGGACCTGGCACTGTGCTGTGTGGCCCTGTCAGCATGTAGCTTGGCTTTTCATGCTGTAATTGATTTACTTGGGTGTTGATGGGAGTCAGTGCAATATTTAGGTTCAAGGTTGGTAGGGGACAGGTGTGCTAATTGAGGATTGTATCTGTGTCTGCAACAGCAAAAAAAAAGCATCTCTGCCCACCTGGCATTGCCAGGTATCCAGGAAGGACTGGGATCCTGGCTGAGGGAGTGCTTGGAGCTGTTGGCACTAAGGCCAGCTGTTAGGACCCCTGATGCTCCCTCTAGGCTACAGTCAGCAAACGTTGAGATTAACAGAAATCAAGCGGTTTCCTTCACTGGCATACACCAAACTTCCTGATGTCCGCAGAGAATACATCCACCTCAAAAACTGACGGATAATGAAGCACCCATTGGCACAGGACCTTCCTCCATCCTCCTGTCTGAAAAATATTAGAACACAACCTGCACACTGCCGACAGCCCCATCTCTCAGTGGCACGCATCTCCTAGTTGACTGCAAATGTCACCAACCGTAACCCGATAACCCCAGATTGGGCCAAGTCCCACAGCTTTCAACCTTTCATGGAAAATCTGAGCCATCCACAACCACTTGCAGACAGGTCGAGGAAGATGTGGCCAGCCTGGAACAGACCATTACCGAGATACTGAACTACTGCCCTCAGACATTGATTCCTGATGGCACCTCACTGTGCCAGTCTGAGCACAGAACTATCATAGCTTCCCTAGTCACTATATGCCTATTAGCTATATGCTTCCGCAGCCATTTTAAAACATGCTTATTAGCTATTTGCTTCACTCTTGTAGGCAGCTGCTGAAGCACACTGTTGAAAAAAAGTCTTTATTAAAGCATGGAGTTCAAAAAGAAGGAAGCTAAGCAAGTGCTTTGTAAAACACTGGTCAGAGACTTCCAGCTGCAGTATTGTGGCCAGTTCTGGGTGCCACATGTTAGCAAAGATGTCAAGGCGTTGGCGAGGGTACAGAGGAGGAGGTTTACAAGACTGACATCAGGAATTGACTTCAACTCAAAAGTTGCTTTCTTTCAAGGAGAGAATCATTCAAAATGATGAGGGATTTTGAGGGAAAGACTGGCAGGAGGGTCAGGAACCAGAGAACGCCAATTTAGGGTAATTGATCAATAAATGAATCCAAGGAGAAATGAGAACTTTTTTCCTTGCCCTGAGTTACTATAGAAATGCAGAGGCAGATTCAATGATAATGTGTTTGAGGGGATTTGCAGGTCCAAGGGGAAAGAGCTGGGCAGTTGGAATGGGGCTGAATGGCCACCTTCAGCTGAAGGCTGATTCTGCAGCTTGGACTGAAGCTGAAGCATAGTTGGGTGAGTAACGGTGGGGAACCCCAGTGTCTGCGGGTGGTTGAGCTGGGAGTTTCTGTATGAAGTCGTGGGGGCAGGTTGTTATTGGAAATAGAGATGTCTGCAGTGAGGAGAGGAAACCTTCTGAAGCCCACCACACTTCTAAAAGTGAAAGAGGCAAGTGTTCCCTTTTTGGAGCAGAGAGTGACTGCAATGTGTGGTACTGCATTGAACTGTGTAGAAGAATGATGGCTTTGCATTTATATAGCACCCATCATAGTCTCAAAGCACTTTACAACCCATCTAGCACTTTTTGAGATATGGTCACTCGCGACAGCAGGTTAGTGCACTGCAAGCCCCCACGCAGAATCTAGAGTGCTGAAGGAGGCCATTTGGCCCATTGAGTCTGCACTGACCACAATCCCACCCAAGCCCTATCCCCATAACCCCACTTATTTACCCTAGATAGTACCTCTGAACAGTTACTAAGGAGCAATTTATCGTGACCAATCTGCCTAACCCACACATCTTTAGACTGTGGGAGGAAACGTGGGGAGCCAGGGTCGCCTAGGGGCGATGCAGGGGGAGCTGAGGGTGATGCGAGGGGGGCTAGGGTTGCCGTGGGGCAATGTGGGGGGAGGGGGTGATGCTGGGGTCATCGTGGCAAATTGGGATTGTCAGGGAGGTGCAGAGAATCAAGGCCAGGTTGCCCTGAGTTTTCCCACCTTCGTCGCAGGGCCCACCCATCATGGAATCTGATAGAGCTTTCCCGCCTCTCTCGACCGACCAGCTGTGCTGGTCTGGGCCTGCTGCCCTTTAGTCCCATATTGCTTTTGACACCAGGCAGCCGGGGCCCACAGTCACATCGGATGAAGCTGGTGAAGGTGTCAGTCACTCATTGGAGAATGACATTGAGCTGCCTCACAGTCATTTCAGTCCTTCAGCAAAGGAGCCAGATGTCTGTCTGGGATTTTCCCTAGTTGGGGGCAAGGCTGCCTGAACCGAGCAAGCTTTCTGCTTTTTTATATGTGTTTTGCTTTTTCTGTCAGTTTTTAATACTTATTTGAGTAATTTTTTTTGGTGGGAGGGGGCAAGATTTGCCACAGGTATCCCCATCCACAGTATGACCCTATAGAACAGATAGAGCAAGGTAACAGTGTCCCAGTTGATTGGAGTGACTCTGTTTAATCTGAGCTCACTGCCTGTTTGTTCTTTGTCCGCCTCCCAGCGCACGGTTCAGTTCAGGATGCACAAGTGTGACCTGATGTCATCACAAAACGTGTTTTCTGATTCAAGTCATGAAGTTTTACAGTGCCAAAGGAGGCCCTTCAGCCCATCATTGGCCATCAAGGAATAGGAGAGATTTCCTGAAGACCACCAATATTAATTCCTCAAACAATCACATTTGTTGCCTGCGGGAGCTTGCTGTGCAGCAACTGGCTGCCATGTTGCCAACATTACTCAAATGACCATATCTCAAAAAGTGCTGGGTGGGTTGTAAAATGCTTTGTGACATGCTGAGACCACAAAAAGCACTATGTAAATGCAAGGCTATCATTCTTCTGTACCTGTCTGTTCTCATCACATTTTCCCACAATTGATCCAAAGCCTTTCATGCTGTGGCGTTTCAAGTGCTCATCAAATGTTGTAAGGATTCTCTGCTCCACCCTTCAGTGAATTCTAGATTCCTGCTACTCTGGGTGAAAAGCTTTTCCTCAACTCCCCTTGCAATCTGTGCCTCCAGGTTATTGACCCCTGTACTAAGGAGACAAGTTGCCCCTATCCATATCTCTCATAATTTTGCGTACCTTGATGAGGTGCTGGTTCAGCCTCCTCTACTCAGTTAGGATCTCGATGCTTAATTTGGGGAAGGGAATGCAGACATTCATGTGACAACCTACAGATATTTTGAAATACCTCTCAGCCAATAGAACATAGACCCTGGAAGCAGGAAAAGTCATTCGGTCCTTCACAAACTTGCCTACCATTTAATATGGTTATGGCTGATCACAAATTCAATATCTTGTTCTCCCTACTTCCTCCCCCGCTCATCCCTTGAACCGTTTAACAGCAAGAGCTATATCTAATTTCTTCTTAATATCATAGAATCCCTACAGTGCAGAAGGAGGTCATTCAGCCCATCAAATCTGCACCAACCGTAATCCCATCTAGGCTCTATTCCCGTAACCCCACATATTTACTCTGCTAATTCCCCTGCCCCTAGGCTCAATTTAATAGAGCTATTCAACCTAATATGCACATAATTGGACTGTGGGAGGAAACCAGAGTTCCCTGAGGAAACCCACCAATCAGAAAACCAGAAATAGGACAACGTTTTGGCCTCAACTATTTTCTATGGTAATGAATTCCACATATTCCTGCCCTCTGGGTGAAGAGATTTCTCGTCACCTCAGGTCTAAAAGGTTTATCCCTTTTCCTCAAACTATGACCCCTAGTTCTGGGCTCCCCCATCATCCGGAACAGTCTTTCTAAATCTACCCTGAAGGATCATTGGAAAGTATCCCAGTCTCCTCAACACTGAACCTCCTTCATTTTGAGCATAAGGCAAAGGGGGTGAGCTGACCAAAGATTGAGGAATGGGGAGACAGGAGGGGCAAACAGCAAAATGGATCGCAAACCAGCCTGGAAATTCAGTGTCCTGGCAAGTAGGAGGTAGTGTTCTGAATGGATAACCACTGCTCTTCAATTCTCCCAAAGTAACTTGGACTCTGGAATAACTTTTCAAAGTTTGCTGGTGACACTAAATTGGAGGAGTGAGGTGTACTTAATAGAGAAGGACTGATAAAGTAGAAGATGATTAAATATCTGTTGAATTGGCAAGAAAAAAAAAGCGATATTGATAGGTGGCTCTTTTTTATTTATTCATGAGATATGGGTGTTGCTGCCAGGCTAGCATTTATTGCCTGTCCCTAGGTTGATCTCCATCTTGTTGGGCTATTTTAGAGAGCATTTAAATGTCAACCACGTTGCTGTGGCTCTGGAGTTACTTGTGGGCCAGACCAGATAAGAATGGCAGATTTTCTTCCCTGAACAACAGTAGTGAATCACTTGGGCTTTTATGACAATCAGCAGTGTTTTCAGGTCATTATTAGACTTTCAATTCCAGATTTTTTTTTATTGAATTCAAATTTCACCATTTGCCATGGTGGGAATCGAACCCAAGTCTCTAGAGCATCATCCCGAGCGTCTGCGTTACCGGTCCAGTGATGATGCCATTACGCAACTGGTAGTAGGAATAGGAAAGCTGCATTCCTCTTGGAAAATGTGTCTGAATGGAATAGGGGACCTTGGGAATCAGAATGTGCATACAAATCACAAAAAGTAGCAAGACAGCTTAATCCAGTAAAAGGAATAAAGCACTGGAGTTCACTGTTAGAGGGACAGGCTGGAAAAGCTGAGACGTTATGTATGCAATCTTGGTTAGGCCAAGGCATACCTGGAATTAATTTGAGTTAATATAAAGGCAGCAAAGAAAGTATGAAAGATGCATTAGATAGAACAATATCAGAATGGAGATACAGATCAGGAGACATTGAACAAACTGGGGCTCTTTTCTCTAGAAAAAAGACAGAGGACTGGACCTATTCAAACTTGATTTGTGGAGACGAGAATGAAGGGCTGAAATTATAAGGTACTCGCTAGAAGTAAAAATAAAGGGGAACTTCTGGCCTCGTGGACGTGGAGTCCAGAGTACTGCGTAACTGTTCAAATCCCAACACAGTCATTTTGGAAGTTAAATTTGATCAATATATCTGGGATATTAAGTTAGTCACTAATATTGGCCAGGACAACTATCATCGAATGTTATAAAAACCTATATGGTTCACTGATGCCCTTTGGGGAAAGAAACCTACTGTCCTTACCCAGTCTGGCCAACAAATGACTCCAGACCCAAAGCGATGCGGTTGACTAATTACCCAGAAGTAGCCAAACAAGACATTAAGTTCAAGGGCAGCGATGGATGGGCTACCGTTGTCAGTGATACCCACATTCCATAAAGAGAGAAAAAAGAAACCAGTCGGGAACTTGGGGAAAAAACTTCAGCAGTTAGAATGTGGGATTGTTGAAGGAAATAGTATGGAGGGATAGTGGAAAAGCCCAATAATCGTCAGGGAGAGATGAATGGAGGGATTTGTTAATGGGTAAATGCCAGCATGGGGCAGTTGGGCCGAATGGCCTATTTCTGCGCTGTACATTGGATGTAAATTCTGTTTTCTGTTCAGGCAGCAGATACTCTGGCCGTACGACAGAAGCGACGGATTTATGACATCACCAATGTCCTGGAGGGAATTGGACTGATCGAGAAGAAATCGAAAAACAGCATTCAGTGGAAGTGAGTGCGTTTGAGAAACAGAGATAGAGCAAGCATTTAATAACACAGCATTCCCTCGTCTTCCTCTTGCTCCCCAGCATACTCCCACCCTGTCTCTCTCCTCATCCCTCTGACCCTGGGGCTCTCTCCTTCCAGTGTGAAGCACAGAGGCGATGAAGTGGGTGGAGCCCAGAGGAGGAAGAGCTGGGAGAGAAATGACGAGAGGGAGGGGAGGTGGGGAGCACAAGGGGAGCAGAGCCTCGGGTGGGCGAGAGTGGCAGATATTTGTGTGAGCCCTGTTTTTAGCAGTATGTGTGTGTGCAAACTTCATTTCATATTGAGATTTGTTTATCTTGTGCTGAGTTAATGTCTTGCAGTTTACACGTAGCTGGGATTAGTGAGATGGGGTAGGGAGTGGGTTTGGGATTGAGCTGTGATTGTTCTGTTGTTTGATTTCCCAAACTTATCCTGGAGTGTGGTGTCTCTGTTGCCAGGTTTAAAATGTAAAGGAACCTTTCCAGGAGGGTGATCCTCACGCAGTCAGCACAGGCCCTGGATTGTGCCACCCAGGCAGGTGTGGGTACTGAGGCCACCTCTCTCTAATCTATACTCTGTTCGTCTCCAGCTTTGACGTGCCCAATCAGCTGCTTTCCTCAGCAAGCCGGAATTTCAGGCTTTCTGAGCACAGCTTCCTGTCAACATCTGAACCATCAGGATAATTTGTCAGCTCAGTGTGGATTTCCTCTGGGATTAGCTGTGGAATGCTGCGTTTTATGGGGCTGCACTGCCCACCTCCCCTCCCTCCCTTTGATCCTCAGCCTCGCTCCTCCCTTGGGTGTCTTACTCAATTTGGCATTGAACCGTGATTGTTTCCTCGGGACTGGTGCCACACTTTACTGCATAACTCTTAGTTTTTGTTCGGGAAGTAGGGGAGGCGAGTCCTCCAATAGCTGGCTGACTCCTCCAGCTGTTCAGGCAGAGCGAGGAGCCCTCGACTCTCAACTTTTCCCTTTCTGGCATCAGGAGTGAGGCAAGACGACAGCCTTCACTCCAATTCAAAATCTTCAATTTTCGTCTCAAACCAAGGGAATCCAGACCCAGTCAAAGATGAATTCTCTCTCTCTCTCTCTTTCTCTTTCTCTCTCTTTAACCCACCATTTTCCTGTGTTGGGTTTTGGTCATTTTAATCACCAATTTGTCACTAAACAGAATCAGAAAATGAGGGAATTATCCCCTGATAGGAACAGTAGGAGGCCGTTTTGTCCCCATTCAGTGAGACCATGGCTGATCTAACCGGCTTTGTCCCCTTTTTATAAAATTTGTTCTTTTGTGGGATGTGCGCTGGGCCAGCATTTGTTACTTTCCCTAATTGCCTTCAAATTAAATGGCTTGGTCACCCATTCAAAGGACTGTTAAGAGTCAACCATATTGCTGCGAATTAGGAGTCGTATGTAGGCCAGACCAGGTAAGGGTGACAGATTTCCTTTGCTAACTGACATTTAGTGAACCAGATGGATTTTTATGTCAATCGACAATGGCTTCATGGTCACCGTTGTCAAAATCAGCTTTATAATTCCAGATTTTATTCCATCAGCTGCTGTGGTGGGATTTGAACCCACGCATCCAGAGCCTGGGTCTGTGGATTACTAGTCCATTGACATTGCCTCTATACCACCACCTCCCCGTATATTCTTTGCTTTGTTAGATTACTAACAATCTAAGATTAACTGACCTGGTATCAATTATGATTCATTGATGAGAATTTCAAATGTTGACTGTGTGTGTGAAGCAATGTTTCGAAAGTCGTTCCTGGCAGGTCTGTTGCGAAAATTTACACTGTATCCCCTAGTCCGAGTTCAATGGAGACAGTTTTTCTCGATCTAATGCTTAATATTGTGACAAGGGAGCAGTGATCAACTTTACCAGGATTGTGGGGGTGGGAGGGGTGTCACCATTCTCCGTGGGTGCAATTAGATGGTGAATGCTGACTGACTGTTCGCCCTCACTGGGCATCACCATCGAGTTGGATTCTGGTCCTGTTGTTTAGATGATCGAGCTCTGGTGATTAATAGGATGCCACGATGGTGGGCTGACTTTGTCAGGTTAAAGTGCTGCCCTCTCCCATTGGGCCAAGCACAGAGGGAGTCCTGCATTGTGTGTGTGTGTGTGAGCGAACTCCGGTCTGTTTGCAGCTTTGCACAGGCAGTGAATTGCACCTTTCTTTGTTTTTGCTATGGATCGCAGAGGAGTGGGGCCAGGATGTAACACGCGGGAGATTGCTGACAAGTTGATTGACCTGAAGGCAGAGATAGAGGATCTGGACCGACGGGAGCAAGAATTGGACCAGCAGAGAGTCTGGGTACAACAGAGCATTCAGAACGTAACAGACGATATCGAGAACAGCAGATATCCTTTGGCACTGCCTTCCTCCTCCCACTCCACCCACCATCGTTCTTTGTCATGACCAGGATGCGTGGTCATCTTGAACTTCAGCATCCCATTGGATCAGCAGAGTCACTCAGTGACCAAGTGCCTGAACCCAGTCTACTGGATCTGTCTGCTTTCATTGTGTTGGCATGTTCAGTCAGAGTGGAGCCGAGTTCTAGAAACTCAATATGCGTATTCACAAAGCTGGACTATTGCCCTCTGAGTGTCCACTTGGCTGACCGCAGTGTCACCACTGTCCATTCCCCCATTACCCCCCCTGCTACCCACAGCAACCCACTTTCTGCCCTTCCTGCTGCCCTCCGCTCGCGCATCACCGAAGGGATGGAAATGGGCTCTTGGTGTTGCCTCTCCTTAACTGTTCTTCACATTAGCGTACGTGACGCATGAGGATATGTGTCGATGCTTTAAAGGTAAGGAACGCTTCTCCCCATCTATTGGGAGTAATTCCCGGGATTGGGTTGTAAAGGGGGAGGTTTGGGATTGTCCTGGGTGTGTGTGTGTGTGGTGTGGGGGGGGGGGGGGGGGGGGGGGATGAATGGGATGGACAAGTCTGAACAGATGGTCATTGCGTGCAGTGCCCCCAGTAAGTGAGAGCCCCCTGCCCACCCTGTGACAGACTATGGCGCTGACATTCTGCACTGTGATGTGAGGCGCTGTGGGGGTTGGTCTCTGACTGCAGCTTCACGTGTCATAGGGCTGTCCAGGTCACGTGCCCACGACAATGGATCCTTCTGCTGTTCAACGCAATTAATCCTCCTTGTTCCTGCCCTCCCCCTCCCTCTCTCAGTAATGTCTCTGTTGTCTCTTTCTCGGTATTGTCTTCTGTCCCGACGTGCAGGCGACACGCTGCTAGCGATCCAGGCTCCCTCGGGCACCCAGTTGGAGGTCCCTGTTCCAGAAGGGGTGAGTACTTGACAGGTTTCATGCTCCTCCCTGGTTCCCTCCCCAGCCTGCTCTCTGCCCTTCTCTCCAGTGTGCGTGTAATTTTTCAAATTTAAACATCCCCCCCCTACTACCCCCTGCTTCCCACCGTTCCTATCCTTTTCTGGCAGCATGCTCAGATACTCTTTTGTGTTTCAGGGTCTAAATGGACAGAAGAAGTATCAGATTCACCTGAAAAGCACGACCGGCCCCATCAACGTTTTACTGGTAAACAAGGACACGTCATCCTCTTCCCCAGTGGTGGTGCCTGTGCCCCCACCCGAAGACCTGATCCAGTGCCCGCCCGCATTGCCTGTGACCCCACAGAGGCTGGCGTTGGCCAGCCACCCGGAGGCTGAGCCCACGTCACCAGCCCGGTCAGCCTGTCCGTCCACTGCCTCACAGGTACCTCCGCCCCAGCCCAGACCGACAACGCCCACAGGTGAGAACTGCTCCGGGATGAACCCTCGCCTTCAAGGTCGCGGGTCAAATGATAGAGAGTGTGTGCGTGTGTGACAAATGTACGTCTTCGTATAGAACTGAATTAAAGACCATGAGTATCACCAGCGAACGAAAGCAAAATACGGCAGCTGCTGGAAATCTGAACAAACGTAGCAAGTCTCACAGCACCTCAAACCAATATAATATTTCACATTAGTGATCCTTCATTAGATGGCACTCAATTGAGTGTCATGCTTGTCTTGGATAGAATATAAAAGGTATTGCTAAAAGTTTACAAGACACTTCTTGGACCATATCTGGAATGTTGTGAACAGTTTTAGTCCACTTATCTAAGGAAAGACTTGATAGCATTGGAGACAGTCCAGAGAAGCTTCATCAGTTTGATCCCGATTTGGGGGGAATTTTTTTGAGGGTAGGTTGGGCCTGTACTCGTTGGAATGTAGAAGAATGAAACACAACCTTAATGAGAGGCACTGGATTCTCAGGGGGGTTTGACAGTGTAGATGCTGAGAGGTTGTTTCATCTTGTGGGAGAGTCTAGGACCAGGAGGCATAATCTCAGAAAAAGAAACAGCCTGTTTAAGTCAGAGATGAGAAGGAATTTTGAGGATAGTGAATCTGAAATTCTTTCTTGCAGAGGGCTGTAGAAGCTGGGTGGCTGCGTATGTTCAAAGCTAAGATAGACATTTTTAATCAGTAAGAAAATCAAGGATTATGGGGGTAAGACAGAAAAGTGGAGTATTATATCAGATAATCATTGAAGGGCAGACCAGACTCAGTGGGCCAAATGGCATATTTGTGCTCCTACACCTTGTGGTCTTATAAGTGGTGTCAAGCTCCCTGACTGTTGCTGGAGCTGCACTCATTCCATCACACTCCAGTCTCGAGAATGGTGGACAGGCTTTGGGAGGTCAGGATTGGGGGGGGGGGGGGTCACAGAATTCCTCAGCTCCTGAAGAAGAGTCAGACAGACTCAAGGCATTCACTCTGTTTCTCTCTTCACAGATGCTAATAGACCTGCTGCAATTATCCAGCATTTTCTGTTGTTATGTCAGATTTTCAGCCTCTGCAGTATTTTGCTTTCATCCCAGCCTCTGATCTACTTTAGTGTTTCTGTCTGGAACCGCTCCACCTCTTCGCTCTTGCAAATAATCTTAAATTTTGTGTGCTTTGATTTTTCATTTCACTTGGACTCATAAGAACAGGAGCAGGCCATTTGGCCCCTGAATCCTACTTATTCCATTTAACAAAATTGTGGCTAATCTGATCTTGGTTTAAGCTCCACTTTCTTGCCCGCCCCAGGATTGACTCCCATCTAGTTCAAGAATCTGAGTAATTCAGCCTTTAACGTATTCAATATGCCAGCCTCCAATGTTCATTGGGGATTAATTACACTCGGAGAAGAAATCCCTCTTAACTTTGTCTTAAATGACAGTCCCCTCCTTCCATCTTCAAACTGCTCCCCGAAACTAGATTACCCCGCAAGCAGAAACATCCTCCCAGCAGCTACCCTGTCAAGTTCTCAACATATATGTTTCATTAAGACCCTTTTTCATTTTTCTAAACCAAAGTGATTGGGGGGACAGCCTGCTCAATTTTCCCTTGCAAGTCAATCTCCTTCATCCAGGAAGCAGCCTCATGAACCTTCTCTGAAGTACTTCCAGTACAAGTATCTTCTTCCTTAGGTAAAGATATCAACATTGTACACAGTAGTGCAGCCACCGTATTGTCAATGGTCATGCAGTTGTGGCAAGCCTTTTCCAAATTCTACTTGCCTTCCTAATTACCTGCTATACCTGCATGCTAATGTTTTGTGATTGATATACAAGGGCACCCAGCTCATTCTGTACTACAGCATTCTGCCATCTCTCTCATTTAACTAATATTCTGTTTTTCTATTCTTCCTGCCCAAGTAGACAATTCGTGTTTTCCCACACTTAACATATCTCTATCTCTTTGCAAACTCTTTGTATTCTTGCAATTTACTTTCCTACCTCCTTTGTATTATTGGAAAATTAGCTACAATAAACTCTATTCCTCATCCACGTCGTTAATGTAGATTGTGAATAGTTGATGCATCAGCACTGATACCTGTGCTGAAAATGACTGCCTTACTTATTAGTTCTGTATTCATATAAATATATTATCTCAATAACATGATCTTTTTGTGGCACAGAATCATGTGTCTTTTGGAAATCCAAATATACAGCATCTACCTGTTCTTTTACCCACCCTGCCAGTTACATCCTTAATAAAAATTCTGTCATAAATTTGTTAAATACAATTTTTCTTGCACCAAGCAAGAAATCTTGTTTATTATGATTTTCCCCAGACCTAGGATGCTTCTCATTATGTCTAGGGAACTTGCCAGCCTCTAGTGCCATTAGTTTTCTATTATGATGCTAATCGTTTGAATTTCTGCCATTCTTGTGATGATGCTCTTTGTGTCATCTGTTGTGAAGACAGACTCAAAAAATGAGTTCAAATCATCTGCTACTTTCTTGTTTTGCATTAGAGATTCCTTAGTCACATCCCCACAAGACCAACATTTGCTTTAGCTGCTCTCTTCCTTTTATAAAAGCTCTGACTGTCTTTATTTCTTGCTAGTTTACTCTCCTCATTTCTCGTTCTTTATATTTTAGTTATCCTTTCCTGGTTTCAAAAATTTCCCAATCTTCTGGCCCACCTTCTGACATCGTACATCATTTCTTTCAGTTCGATACCATCCTCAGTTAGCTATTGGAAGGTGTATCCTCCTTGTAGAGTTTTTCTTTCTCTATGGAATATATCTTTGAGAGCTTAATATTTCCTTAAATGTCTCCAGCTGCATCTCTAACTGTTTTACCTTTTAGCCTATTTTCCTTGTCCACTGTAGCTAACTCTGTCTTGATACCTTTACAATTGCCTTAAATTTACAACACTAGTTTCTCAACCCTTCATCTGAATCTGAAATTCTACCATGCTATGATCACATTTGCCTACAGAATCTTTTAGTATAAGATCTTTAACTAACCTTGTCTCCTTGCACGTTACCCTGGTTGGTTCCAGAGCGTGGTGTTGTAAGGAAACATTTCAGCTATGAGTCGTGAACTCGCACTCAAGGACACCTCTTCAAATTTGACTAATCCAATCTAAAGGAAGATTGAAATCTCCCACAATTATTGCAGTCCCTTTCTTGCAAGTCCTCATTATTTCTCTTCTACTCTGTCCTATAATTTAGCTACTGTCAGGGAGTCTATAACCACTTTCACCAATGACTTATTTCCACTCAAACTGATTCAACATCTTGGTTTTCTGAGCCAAGATCCTTTCTCACTGCTGATTTTGTCCTTTATTAACAAAGTTGCCCCATCTCCTTTTCTTCCAATCTTTCTGAAATTCAAATACTTTGTAATAGCTTTAATTATCGTACTCATTTACTTCACGTTGTCGAATCAATATATCTGTCTTTTTTTTTGGAAGGCTGCATACATTCAGATTAAGAGCCTTTATTCCTGTCTTTTTCCCAAAACTGGTGGAATTTGCTGGTGCCCACTAATGCCTTTATGCTCTGCTCCTTCCTGTTTCATGACTCCTGATTTGTCCTCCTTGTTAGTTCACTAAATCCTACATGCTGCTCTCCCTTCTTCCCTCCACAACTTTCCCACTATTGAGTTTAAAACCCTCTCTACAGCCCCAGTTATACAATTTGCAAGAACTTCAGTTCCAGCATGGAGATAGCCCACCAGGAAAACACCTTTGCCCAGTACTAGTGCCGGTGCCTCTTGATTTGAAACCCATTTCACGATCACCAATCTGAGCTGCGCATTCACTTCTCTAATCTTATTTACCCTGAGCGAATTTGCTCATAGCTCAGGTAGTAATTCAGAGATTACTACTTCGTGGTTCTGCTTTTTAATTTAGCCCCGATTGCCTAGACTTCAACAGCTTCTTTGAGTCCGTCCTGTGTTGTTTGGTGCCCACCTGGACCAGAACTAATGGATCCTCCCACTCCCAGCTTCTTCTCCAATCCCGAGGAGATGTCTTTATTTAGGTTTTGCCTCGTTGCTTCCTCTTATCATGTAGACTATCCAAAGTTTTTTTTTCTCCCTTATCCTCAACCTGTTGATAGCTGGATTGCCCTTGATCTAACTTGTGACTTCCTCGTGTCTTATTCATATATTCTTGCTTATGTGCACCTGCTGCATTTCAGGACCCTCACTATTCTCCTCTCTCTGACTATCTGCAGAGGAGATAACCTACTTCTGCACACCTCGTACTGTCGCTGTTGTGTGCACCGTCTAACACATCAGCATTGTCACAGGAAGCACTGAACACCATGTGCCACTGTATCTTTGCTACTCAGGATAGAACATTTTGGGAAAATAATTAAAATGGAAACTGAATAGGTAGCTGTGTTGTTGATGTTGTGTGTCAAATGAAGACAGGAGCTGACCTCCCTTTGAACATGTATGACTTATATTTAGCTGGTAGTTGGTTCTGTACAGAAGGCTCCTCGGGCAGGAACTGCTGTGCTTGGAAAGATTGGTTTGCCACAACTTCTAATGCTGCTGATTTCTACTCTTTCCTCTTCCTCAGTGCCAAGTACATCAGAGCAAGACCCCCAAAGCAACACCAGCAATGTCTTAAGCCTGGAGCCCCTCAACCTGGTGCCAACGCCCACCAGTCAGTCAGTAACCATGGAGACACAGCCACTGGAATCCTCGGCCTCATTGGACAGCAGCACGTCTTTGTCCAACCCCACTACCTCCTTTGTACCAATCAAATCTGAACCTTCAGTTGGTGAGTAGATTTTCCTACTATCTAGGCGTGTCTAGTTTACGAACTATAAAAATGTTTCAAAGATGATGCAAAAATAGATGGAAGGAAAGGTTGTGATGAGGATATTGTGATTCTTAGTGAGATGTAAATCAGTTGGATGACTGGGCAAAAATCCGACAAATGGAGACTAGTGGGAGGTCATGCATTTTGATAGCAAAAATTAAAAGGCAGATTATCATCTAAATAAAGAGTCTGCTGGTGAATGAAGTACAGAGGGATCTAGGTGTTCTAGCGTATGAATCACAAAAAGCTAGCAGGTAAATCCAACGAGTAGTTAAGAAGGCAAACAACATTTTGGCCTTTATTGCAAAAGGGTTGAAGTTTAAAAACAGGGAAATTTTGTTACAATTGTACATGTTAGTGAGGCTTCAGCTGAAATACTATGTACCGTTTTTGTCCCCTTACTTTAGAAAGGATATGGTAATATTGGAGGCAGTCCAATGGAGATTCACGAGGCTAATTCCTCAGATGAAACATTTATCCTATCAGAGAGACTAAATAGTCTGGATTTGTGAAACAGAGGGCTATGGGGGAATGGCGCAGAAAAGGAGCTGAGGCTGGCAACAAATCAGCCATGGTCGGACTGAATAGTGGTATAGGTTTGGAGGGCATGGTGATCCACTTCTGCTTCTATTCCTTGTGTGTTATGGTGCACAACACCACACAAAAAAAAATTCCCATTCAAAAAACATCCGGCAACTCTTAACCTTTGTTTCCTGCAGCTGAACCAATTGATGGTCCAGCCTGCCACCTCTCCCTGTATCCCATGAGATTTCACTTTTCAGACCAATCTGCCATGTGGGACCTTGTCAAATGTCAAACAGAAATCCACGTGGACAACATCCAGTACACTACCCTCACCAGTCCTCCTTGTTATTCCTCATAAAATTCTATTCAGTTATTTGGACACAATGTAACAAAACCATGCTGGCTATCCCTGATTAATCCATGCCTTTCTATGTGAAAGTTCATCTCGTCTCAAAATTGTTTCCAATTATTTGCTCATCATCAAGCTCAAACTGACCAAACTACAGTTTTCTGGCCTGTCCCTCACAGTCTCTCTGGAACTTGAGGTAAATTAGAATTGGGGTTAATGGTGTTGTCACCTCAGAGCTGTAGCTATCTTTACTACAATTCCACAAGTTTCTGTCCTTCCCATGGTACCAAAACAGCTCTTGAAGTTACACATAACATCCTGTCTGACTGTGACAAAGGGAAACTTTCCTTTGTCCATCTTGACCTTTGACCATCCTCCTCCAGTCTATCTGTATGTTGTCCAGTTGGGTTGGACTACTCTCACTTGGTTCCACTCTTATCTCTTAGATGGATTTTCACAGTAACTTCATTGCATTATTAATGTAACCTTGCTTGTGATGCTAATAAATTAACTTTAAGCTTGCAGTGGTTCCTCTTCAAGCATTTGCATGTTTTCAAATGCAGTTGAAAACTGCATTTCAACTTCAAATGCAGTTGAAACTGCATTTCAACAAGGATGCAGTTGAAAGGTCCTGCATCCTTTCAACTGGGTGTTTCCCAGGCATCCGTCCTTGGAGATGGGGCAGGCAGCTGCTGTTTTTCATGTGTCCTAATCCATGGCAACATATCTACTTTGATGACAGCAGCACCTGTTGCGAATCCTCCATTGTCTCAACATTCAGATTTCTTTGACACCCAGACTGAATGAACAGAAACTTCCTCCCAACTAAACAGTGGGAAGCCCACAACCACTTTTCTCAGTTCTCAACGTACATCCTTCTGCAATTCCATCCCTTTCTACAGTCACGTTATCTGTCTCACCTTGTACAACACTCGACTCCTGCAATATCTAGTCTCCAGTATCCCGACTCAGTCCTACCTTCCCATCTTCCACCCTCCATAAAGCTTGTCCAAATTCCTGCTACCCATATCCCAACTCACCAATCCCATACATCCATCACTCCTGGGCTCACTGAGATACATGGACTCCCAGTCGGGCAATTTTACAACTTCTCAACCTATCAATTCAATCATATTTCTCTCCTTTTCTCTCCTCTCCTCACTGGTCCCAAATTGGTCATCATGCCTTCTACTGCCTGGCCCTAAGCTCAGAAGTACCCTTCCTGCACTTCTCTCTGCTTTTCTTTCTTATTTTCCTTCTTTCTTAAGACACTGCTTTAAAATTAACCAAGCCTTTAGTCATCTGACCTGACAACTTTCAAACTCTGGTTGATAAGCAGCAAGTAACGAAACAAGTGCCAGACAAATACCATCTCCAACCCTAGTCATCTCCCTTTGAAATTCAAAGGCATTATCATCACTGCATTCGCCCACTATCAACATCCTCGTGTTAGTATTGATCAGAAACTGAACTGGACCGGCTACAAGAGCAGGTCAGAGGCTAAGAATTGTGCAATGAGTGACCCCTGACTCTCCACTGGCCTGTGTGCGTTAGGCAGGTGAGTACAGCTGCAACAACATTTAAGATGCTTAACAGTATCCAGGACAAAGTAGTTCACTTGATTAGCAATCCATCCACAAACGTTCAATCCCTCCACTGCATAGTAGCAGCGGTGTGTACCTTCTACAAGATGCACCGTTGCAACTCAACATGATTCCTCTGAAAATACTTTCCAAACCCACAACTTTGCCATTTAGGACAAGATTAGCAGACACAAGGGAACATCACAACCTGGAGGTCCCATTAGGTCACTTATCTCCCTGACTTGGAAATATCCAAATTTCTCAAAATCCGAGAGCTCCCCCCACACCCACCCATTAGCAGCTCCATGAGTGTGTAGTTACACCACGGGCACTACAGTGCTTCAAGGAGGCAGCTCATCACCACATTCATAAGAGAAATTAGGGATGGGTAGTAAATGCCTCACCAGTGATGCCCACATTCCATGAAATAATTTAAAAAGTACCTCCTTGCATGGCTCAATGCAGAAGTCTTGTTACTCCTAATACTTCGCTGAAACCCATGGGATGTTTCACAATGTTAAAAATGCTGTATGAATGCGAGTTATTGTTGTTGAATACATGTCGGAATTGGGCAGATAGGTGGCAAATGAAGTTACTTCCAATCGGGATGAATGTAAACATAGCAAGAACTCCCACAACACCAGGTCAAAGTCCAACAGGCGATGAAGGAGCAACGCTCCAAAAACTTGTGGCTTGTGCTACCAAATAAACCTGTTGGACTTTAACCTGCTGTGCTTACGCCTGTCCCAACACTGGCATCTCCACACAATGAATATAAATCCAGGGAGGACTGCTAACTTAAAGGGATGGTAAATGATATGTGCAAAAGATGTATGGGACTTGGTGAAGCAGAGCAAATGTTGAGATGTGTTAACAGGTGAATGTTGAATGCAAAATAAGGAGTGAATATGTAAATTGGCTGTGTTCCTAGTGGGAAAGGGAATGTTGAGGTGACGTGACTGCAGGTTTAGAATTCTTTGAGGGTTAAAACAGTGAAATACTGTTGGCCTTGACCTGCTTTTTGACCTTGTCCTTGGGCAGTGGTAGGCCCAAAAGACAGCCTGTGTTTGAAGGGAAATAAATTTGGGACTGTTGGACAATATTTCCCTGAGTGAGTGGTTAATATATGGAACTGACTGCCGAGTGTGATGGTGAAAATGGAATAATTTATTTGAAAGCAAATTAGACAGATGTCTTTAGACTACATTCCAAGATGTGTTGTTGAGGCCTTCTGTATATATGGTGCAGCACATCCAGGTGATTTTTAACCGGTGGATTTATACCACTAGGGTTTTCCTTATCTGATATTGTTTTACGAGGCATCTTGGGGATGGGAGAAGGTGGACAAGATGGAGTTGGTCTTTTCTTGTCGAATCTTTCCCATGTTCGATCTGAGAATGTTGACCGACCAGTTTGAACAAGCAAGACTCTCGGATCTTGCCCATGTGTTGGGTTTGTTCCTCCTTTCCTTTATTTCTTCATTCTCCTAGTACCCACCACAGTCCAGTGGCTTCACTGGCCCCAGGCGTTGTCACTTTGCATTCACAACTTAAACCAGATTGGCAGAGGGGAAATCCTGAGGGTAAACACAGAGCAAGGAATGGGAGATAATGAATGAATGAATGATTGAAAGACAGAAGCAGCATATGTTTAAAATGTGTACAGCATTGGAGTTTAATGTCAGGGGGTATTTATTGTTACTGTCACAGGGAAGCTTACATTAACACTGCAGTGAAGTTACTATGAAAATCCTTTAGTTGCCACACTCAGATGCCTGTTCAGGTACACTGAGGAAGAATTTAGCATGGTCAATGTACTTGACCAGCACATCTTTTTCTGAGGAAAGCGGAGCACTCGGAGGAAATCCATGCAGACACAAGGGGAGAATGTGCAGATTCCACACAGACAGTGACCCAAACCAGGAATTGAACCTGGCTCCCTAGTGCCAAGAGGCAGCAGTGTTAACCACTATGTGCAGGTATTATGGGTATGTAGATAAATGCAGGAAATATTGTGAAGCTCTTGGGCTGAGAGCACATAAAGACATGAGGCAGCATGATATCGTTGCCATAATGGAAACTTTGTTTAGGGAGAGGTAAAAATGACAGCTCAACATCCCTGGATATAGAATTTCCAGATAGGATTAGGAGGGGAGTGATAAAGGTGGGGGAGATGTATTATTTATTAAAGGGATGAGGAGAAATGATGTATAAAATGAAGCATCAAATGAGGCCATATGATTGAGCTCAAATAAAAAACAGAGACAGCAACACTGCTAGGACGGTACTTTCGACTCCCAAATAATGGAAGGGAGTTAGAAGAGAAAATATGTAGGTAGATTTGTGTGTGTAAAAACAATAGCACACTAATCGTTGAGGACTTCAACTACAAACAGTGTGAAGGGCTCAAAGTTGTTGAACTGCTTTCAAGAGAACTTAGCCAACATGGAACAAACTCAACAAGAGATTTCTAGATTTCTGTCAGGAAATGAAATAGCAGTGGGGGAACCATTTTGGAATTGGTGACCATAGTAAAATTTATCATCATTATGAAGAAGGGCAAATTGTGGGGGAGACAGATTTTACAAAGTGAAAATTGACTAGATTCAGCTGCCAGAAAGGAAAAGAAGATCATATCTGTGGGAGGCATTCAAAAGTGAGATTCCATTGCAGGTGTGTCTCCACAAGTTACTGCCAAATCCGTGGGCAGCACGGTGGCACAGTTGTTAACACTGCTGCCTCACAGCACCAGGGACCTGGGCTCGATTCCCGTTCCGGTCGCTGTCTGTGGAGTTTGCACGTTGTCCCCGCGTCTGTGTAGGTTTCCTTCGGATACTCTGGTTTCCTCCCACAATCTGAAAGACTTGCTGGGTCAACGCACCTAACCAAACAGGCGCCGGAGTGTGGCGACTAGGGGAATTTCACAGTAACTTTATTGCAGTGTTAATGTAAGCCTTACTTGTGATTAATAAATAAATTTTTAAAAACTCTAGAGCCCCTGGTTATCCAGAAACATGCAGAATAAGATACAGCAGAAGCAGTACAAAGTGCTTAATACTGCAGGAAGTCTAGAGTAGTATAGAAAGTGTAGAGGTGAAGTAAAAAGGAAATTAGGAAAGCAGAGAGAGGATTTCAAAAAACATTTCAAGTAAAATCAAAGATGTTTTACCAGTACATTAAGAGCAAGAGAATAACTAAGGAAAAGGTACGGCCTATCAGAGATACAGTAAGACATCTCACGACATGAGGTTAAAGTCCAACAAGTTTATTTGGTAGCACAAGCCACTAGCTTTTGGAGCACTGCTCCTTCATCAGGTAAGTAGGAGTTCTGTTCACAAGCAGAATATACAAAGACAAAGTCAATTTACAAAATGATGGTTGGAATGTGAGTCTTTACAGGTAATGAAGCCTTAAAGGTACAGACAATATGAATGGAAACAGGGTTAAGCACAGGTTAGAGATATGTACTGTCTCCAGCGGGGACAGTTAGTGAGATATTGCAAACCCAGGCAAGTCGTGAGGGTTACAGATAGTGTGACGTGAACCCAAAATCCAGGTTGATGCCGTCCTCGTGCAGAGCTTGACTATCAGTCTCCACACAGTGACTCTGCGTTGTCATGTGTCATGAAGGCCGCCTTGGAGAATCTTTACCCAAAGATTAGAGGCCGAATGCCCGTGACTGCTGAAGTTTTCCCCAACAAGAAGGGAACAGTTTTGCCTGGTGATTGTCGAGGGGTGTTCATTCATCTATTGTCGTAGCGTCTGCATGCTCTCCCCAATGTACCATGCCTCGGGACATCCTTTCCTGCAGCGGATCAGGTAGACAAAAGTGGCCAAGTGGCAAGTGTATGTACTGTGTACCTGGTGGATGGTGTTCTCACTTGAGATGATAACATCCATATCGATGATTCAGCACGTTTTGCAGAGGTTGCTGTGGCAGGGTTGTGTGGTGTCACGATCACTGTTCTCCTGAAGGCTGAGAAATTTGCTGCGGACAACGGTGTGTTTGAGTTGTGCAGTTGTTTGAAGGCAAGAAGTGGGAATGTGGGGGTGGCCTTGGCGAGATGTTTGTCTTCTTCAATGACATGTTGAAGGCTCCGGGGAAGTACTGGACGACGAAGAGTATTCTGTACCAAAGAGTACCTCTTGACAATCATCACGCAAGACTGTTCTCTTCCTGTTGGGGAACACTTCAGTGGTCATGGGCATGAGGTTTTGTTCTTCAAGATGGCCTTCACGACAACATAACTAGCTGAGCAGAGACTGATAGCCAAGTTGCGCACACATAAGGACGGTCTCAATTGGGATCTTGGGGTTCATGTCACACCCCATGACTTGCCTGGGCTTGCAAAATCTCACTAACTGTCCTCTCTGAAGACAATACACGTCTCTTTAACCTGAGATTAACCTTCTCTCCACTCACATTGTCTGTACCTTTAAGACTTCATTACCTGTAAAGACTTGCATTCCAACCATTATTTTGTAAATTGAGTTTGTGACTTTATATACCCTGTTTGTGAACACAACTCCCACTCACCTGGCGAAGGAGCAGCACTCTGAAAGCTAATGGCTTGTGCTACCAAATAAACCTATTGGACTTTAACCTGGTGTTGTGAGACTTCTTACTGTGTTTATCCCAGTCCATCGCTGGCATCTTCACATCATGGCTATAGAGATATACATAGTAACTTATGGGTTGATTTAGAAGATGTGGGTGAGGCTCTTGATGAGTACTTTGTCTTTAAGGAGAGAAATGATTCAGATATTCTAGTTAGAGGAGGAGTGTGAATCATTAGGTACAGTAAGCACAACGAAACAGGAAGTACTGGAGAGATTAACATCCTTGAAGGTGGATCTATCACCAGGGCCTGATGGATTGTAACGCAGACTGGGGAAGGAAGCGAGGGAGGAAATAGCAGATGCTGTCAGTATCAAGGTAACAAGGAGGGTAGTGATGTGGATGTTGTCTATATGGATTTCAGTTTGGCATTTGACATGACAGACTAGTGTGAAAAGTGAGATCTCATGGGAAACATGGAAAAGTTGTAACCTGAATCCAAAATGGGCTCAATGCCAGGAAACAAAGAGTAACAGTTATGGTTTGTATATGAGAAATGGTTTCCAGTGGTTTTCCACAGAGTTTAGTCTTGGGGCCCTTGTGTATATTAATGGTTTAGAATTAATCCTAGAAACCTCACAGTACAGAAAGAGGCCATTCGGCCCATCAAGTCTGCACCAACCACAATTCCACCCAGGCCCTGCCCCCATATCTTTACATATTTATGCATTAATCCATGCCTCTCAGGACACTAAAGACAATTTTTTTTTAGCATGGCCAATCAACCTAACCACACATATTTGGACAAAATTAAATGCAGGAGATGTGATTGGGAAATTTGCAGTTGACACAAAAATTGGCGGTGTAACTGACAGTGAAGAGGATGGTTGTCAACTGCAGAATGAGAGTAATGGTTTGGCTGAATGAACAGAGGGATGTCAAATGGGATTTAATCTATAGAAATGTGATAGAATGCATTTGGGAAGGGCAAAAAAGCAAGGGAATATTCAATAAATGAAAGGATATTGAGAGGAGTTGAAGAGGTGAGAGACCTTGGAGTGCATTTCCACAAGCCCTTGAGCAGGACAGATAGACAAGGTGATAAAGGTTGCTTTCCTTTATTTGGGTAAGATAATGAATGCAAAAGTAGGAAGGTAATGATGGAAATGTATTAAACGCTGACTAGACCAGAGCTGGAACTTTGTGTTCAGTTCTGGGCACCACATTACAGGAAGAACATTATTGTATTTGAGAGAGTGTAGAGGAGATTTACAAGAATGTTGCCAGGGCTTGAAAATTGCAGCTATAAGGAGAGATTAGGTAGAATAGGATTGTTTTTCTTAAAACAGAGGAGGCAAAGGGGTGACCTAATTGAGGTGTACAAAATTACAAGGGGCCTCAGACAGGAAAGATTAGTTTCCCCTAGCTGAGGGGATAGTAACCATGGGACATAGATTTCAGGATTTGATGGAAGGATTAGAGAGGACTTAGAATAGAATCCTACAGTGTAAAAGGAGGTCATTCAACCCATTGAGTCTGTACCAACTACAATCCCACCCTATTCTCATAACCCCACAGATTTCCTTTGCTAATCCCCCTGACACTAGGGTCAATTTAACATGGCCAATCAACCTAATCCGCACGCACACCTTTGGACTGTGGGAGAAAACTGGAGCACTCTGAGGAAACCCACGCAGTGAATGTGTAAACTCCACACAAACAGGCCGGAATTGAATCTGGGAAACGCTAAACGCAGTGCTGAGCATGAGGAAAACCTTTCACCCAGAGGCTAGAATTCATTGCTTAAGTTGATGGTCAAAGCTGCAACACTCAATTCATTTAAATTGTGCCTGAATCAGCATCTGAAGTGCTATAACCTGCAAGAACAATGGGCCAGGTGCTGAAAAATGGGAGTAAAAAAGCAGTTAGTTTTTTTTTTTACTTTGGCCAGTGCTGAATGGCCTCTTTCTGTGCTGTATAACTTTTGATGGTTCTAATTGCCATGTTAACTGGTCCTCTCCCTGGTGCTGTGGGTGTTGTTTGCTGTTCTTCACGTGCTGTGCTCTGGCTGGATGGCAGGTGTTCCACTCACTGGCTACAGAGAACTCTCTTCTTTTTCTGTTGGCATCACGTGATTGGGGGGGGGGGGGGGTGGGCAGTCCCTTGGCAGGATATACAAGTATCATGGCAGGATAAGTTGGTAGAGCAACTGGTACAGAGGGGAGATGAGATAGTCAAAGTGGGGGGGGGGGGGGGGGGGGGGCGCCTTACTTGTGGTCAATGCCTGGGTCAAAGGTCACAGTATGATAGGCTAACTCTGACTGTATTCCTATGCAGTCTGTCTTGATTCCTGTGTTAGACTGTTTGTTTGTTTGGCTCTCCTGTCCAAGTGGGTGGGTTGGGCCTTGTTGCTGAGGCTTATCGTAGCTTGACAGGGCGTCAGCAGTCCACACCTTAGAGAGGCCTAGATTGGGTTTCTGAGGAAGCAGGCCTCTTTGTTTCTCAGTAATGGTGATTATCTGAGGGCTCCCAGGAGAACTGCAACCAACACTATTTATTACTGGTTCTCAGGATGTAGATATTGTTGGCGAAGCTGGCATTTGTTGCCCATCCCTAATTACCCTTGAACCGAGTGGCTTGCTTGGCCAGTTCAAAGTGCAGTTAAGAGACAACCACGTGTGGGCCAGACTGGGTAAGAACGGCAGATTTCCTTCCCTAAAGAACATTACTGAACCAGATGGGTTTTTTACACCATTCAATAGTTTCATGTTAGTTGATATTAGAAGCACGGTACTTTCAGCATTACTGAGATTATTTTCGGTTCTAGGTTCTTTTATTAATTGAATTTAAATTCCAGCAGCTGCCGTGGAGAGACACTGTGATGGGTCTTGAATCTGTGTCCTTAGGATCTGGATTACTATTGCAGTGATATTACCACTACGCCACCGTGCTCCCAAGGTGGTTTTGGAAGCAGGAGTGTGTGTGTTATCTTCATTGGAGTGTCATTGAGCTGCAAGGCTATTTAGCCTCGAGTAACCTGAATAGATGGCCTATCACAGAACTGCTAGACTTCACGTTCCTGAGCTCGGCAGATCTGCCAAGAGCTACAAAGGCGAGGGATCGATCACCCCCTCTGGGAATTGCTAGATTATTGAACTGCATTGACCCTGCAGCTTGGCTTGGCCTGGCCTGGTGTGATTGAACTGAGGGTGCTGGCCCCCTCACCATGCTGTGCACTGTGTCTGTGAGGGAATCTTTCTTCGTTTGATTTCTTATTGTCATACATATTGTGTAGGAAACTATTGCATCTTGCATTCTGTGTAGACAAAGCGCATCGTTCATAGAGAAGGAAAGGAGAAGGTGCAGAATGTAGTGTTACAGTCATAACTAAGGTGTAAAGATTAACTTAATGCAAGGTAGGTCCATTCAAAAGTCTGATGGTGGCAGAAAAGAAGCTGTTCTTGAATCATTTCATTCTTAAGACTTAAATTCTGAGCAGCATGGCCGATTAAATCGTACACAGAATGGAGTCACTGCATTTAAACTTGGATGGGGAGATCGGATGGGGAAGAAGCTACACAAGGGTACTAATTAAATCAGTGACATTTTCCCCAGTCTCCTCCAGTGCTCTGGCCGTCAGACCCACATATCAACCAAAGTTGCGAGAGAAAAATCCCCCTTCCCCTGAGCACTGGCCCTCACAACCCCGCTTTACCCTGGTTCCCACCTCCTCTTACCTGTCCTCCCCCCACCCCCATTTTAGCCTCTCCCTCGATATTTTCCCTCCTTGCTTGCTCTCACTGTTGTGGTTTTCCATCCACAGATTTGCAATTCCCTAAGGAGCTGACAGAGATGTTTGATCCGACTAAAGGTAGGTGTGACTAAATGGCAGCTTGCCGCTCTCTGGCTTCATCTTTCCTGCACTGATCAGGATGTGATTTAACCCTGCTGCTCCGGGGAATGTTCCTTTAAAGCGTTTATTCCTTGCTGAGGTGATATTTCCTGAGCACAAGATGCCCCTCGCCTGAACACCCATTCATTATCTTTGTCTCAGAGTGATTGTGGGATTATGTGGGAGATTGGACCACGTTAGGTTCATGACATGCAGCAGGGACTGAAGTGAGTGGGGCTCTGGTTAACTTCCACAAAAATGATGAGGACATTTAAATTCCGGAGAACAGCTTCTTCAGCACAGAGAGGGCACCATCGCCATGGGGAGTGCCTTGCTCTGTACAGCGCTGATTTAAAACCCCTTTCATCCAGCCTCCCATCTTCTTTCTCTCTCTTCTCTCTGCCTCAAGAGATTTCAATGAGCTGCTGCTTGGCTACACAACTGCGACTTGAGCAATATGACCCATGAACTTTGGCTCTGTTAAGCGGGGAAATTTTGTAGGCTTTTCGAAGTCATATAGCCAGAAAATTAACCCCACCACCTCACCTCTTGGCTGTCTCTTCAGTTGGTCTCTCCCCAACCCCACTTTGCGAAGGAATATTTCCAAGCCGCTATTCAGAACTCAAGTTGTATGGCCTGGTCTTGGGCTGTTGACCATATCCAACTGAAAGCCTGGCTGCGGTTGAATTCTATCCCAGTCGGTATTCCTGTTCCAAGAAGAAGTGTCCATAGGACCCTAGCACCAAAGGCCTCTGGGAGAACTAGGCCTCATCAGGAACAAAACATGGTGTCTGCAATTATGTGACCAGTTGCAACGCATTATCATGAGACCCCAGTTGGGAGTAAATTGGGCACTTGCATCAAACGTGCTGTGTTCCTACAGTTGGCCTTCACCCTGGAGTGTTCTCTAAATCTGGGGCATGGATCCACTGCCTCTGAGGGGAGCCTATTCATTCTTGCCCCTTGCCCCACTAAGCCACATGAAACTCAGCATTATAGAATCCCAGCACACTGGAGCATGGAGTCATTGACTGTACCTGAGGGCACTTCTGAACACATCTCATTCTCAGCCAGATGTTGTACTCTTTTTTTCCTTCTTCGATGTCGTCTTTCTTGTTGATGGTTGCCTAGTTACCTTGTTTGTGGGGTCTTACTATGCACACATTAGCTGTTGTGCTTCCTGCGCTGCAGCGGTGCCTGTGCTTTCCAGAGTAGTTTCATTGCTTATGCAGTGGGTTAGGGTGATCTGAGGTTATGGAAGGTACTATGTGAATGCAGAGCCTTCCATTACCCTGGTGCGTTAAGAACTTGCAGTACAACATTCCTAACTGTCACTCGAGGAAACGTTCCTTGACATCAAGGAAACAAGCTTCAAGTTTTTATCATCTTCATGCCCTCCAGAGATTGATGTGATTGCTGTATGATCGCCAGCCAGGCACAACTCTGACCCCATCTTCTCTATTGGACTCACTGTGCATTGTTCCTCAAGATAGTACAGGGCAACTGCATTAGTGTCGCAGTTCCCGGGGTTGGAGTCAGCCATCTTGGATTAACAGTTCATCCAAGAAACAAAATTTTAAAAACACAACTGGTTCTGGTTATCATCAAAACTTGTATTCTCCCCCCCCCCCCCCCCCCAACAACTCTCAATGGAATGTATCAATGGAGTCTCAGTATCTCCTTCCATTGGCTGTCAGCATGTGACCTCATCAAGTGGAAGAATCCATTTTGAGATAATGGGGAGGTGAGGCAATACAAAACTTGATCAGATTTAAGATGAGCAGAGTGGTTTTCTCGCCGACAACGTTACTGAGGGATTTTGCGGCACAAGGTTGGGTTTCCGGAGCAGTGGGTTGAGTGGATTCTTTGCTGCCGTTGGATGTAATTTGGAGTGAAAGCTGCACGAAACCTCCTGTGACCCTCCTATTTGTTATGTCCCCCATTCCCATGGCTTCTTGAAGTGAAAATTGGTGAGTTTGAGTCACAAATAGCCTGGGATTCTTGTTTAACTCTATCAGTAAGAGATGGAACAAGTGAGCCCTTCACCAGGTATATCTGGACTGGCTGCAAGCAGGGGTGAAAGGTCACTGTATAAGCCAGCCCCTCCCCAATCAGAAAATCTCTGGCTGTCCGTCTAACTGTTGTTTTTTGAAGGTTCACACTTTCCGGCTGTTGTTTCACCTCATGGCTCCTGCTTTGTTTTCTTTCTTGGTCTGGTAACGCACCTTTGCGCACAGTGGGTTTAGTAACTGCCAAGTCGAGGCTGGAAAGTCCCCACTGCTAAACTGGGATTGAGTTTGGGTGTATGTTTTTTCCTGTCCTGTCTTTAACCTGCCGCTGCTCAGTCTCTGGGGCTTCCAGCTGCCCCGTTTCAAACTGGCCCCTCTCCTTTCCATTGTTCGTGCATGTCTCGAATTCCCCTGACGCACCCTCAGCGTTTCGTGTTGCCTTCAGACCTTTGAGGGGATTTCGACTGAGTAATTGCAACTCTGCTTATTTGTCTAAAACACCTCTCACGGTTTTGGGGCCCGTGCAAATGTTTTGCAGTCAATGCGATACTTTTGAAGTGAAGTCACTGTTGCAATGAAGGAAATGTGACAACCAGTTTGCACACAGCAAGCTTCCACCAACACTAATAGGGTGACCAGATCATCTAATGAGGGATGACTATTAGCCTTTAAAATACACTTGGGGATCTCTTATGGGCCACCATGAACAAAGAACAAAGAGCAACACAGCACGGGAAACAGGCCCAACGAGCCCGCGCTGCCGTCCTAACATCTTAATGACATATCCATGACTTTAGGCTGTGCCTATTGTGGAAGATTCCCATATAGGGACCAATATAGGGACAATTTGTTACCCAATCAGCCTAGGAGCACATTTCTGGGATGTGGGAGGAAACCGGAGCACCCGGAGAAAACTCTCACAACCACGGGGAGAACGTGCAAACTCCCGCAGACACAGGCCCAAATCTATGTGTCTGCACAGCAACAGCGATAGTCTCTGAGCTGCCATGTTGCCCATCAGATGGTTCAGTTTAAGCATACACTAATGACTTGAAGCACTAGGCCACTTCTGAAGCAACATCCAAGAGCAGCCCTCACACGACCTGCCGAATGCATGCACCTTGTTGGTCAACAAGGTGGACCGAATTGCCTGTGGAAACAAATAAGATATTTAGACAGTCCTGCTATATCCCTCTATCTGCAGACCGCTCATGTGGCTGTCCAAGAGACCCTTAACCAACCCTAGCGTGCCTGCTCCCACCACCTTATTCGGCAGTGCATTCCACACCCCACTACCCTTTGTGTGAAAAACTGCCCTCTAATATTCGTCTTATACATAGCCCCCCCTCACCCTAAGGCCATGACCCCTCGTTCTATCCATTTCTAATGGTGGAAAAAGCTTACCACCATTTACTCTATCTATACCCCTTATAATCTTATAGACCTCTAATAGATCCCCTCTCAGCCGATGTCTTTCATGCAGGGCAGATGGAGCCTTGTTTTAATATCTCATCTGACAGTATAGCCTTCTCTCGGCACTGAGTGCAAGAGCCAGTCTTCAACATATACGTATATTTTTGGAATGGACTTGAACCCCCAACTTCCCAATGCAGATATCTTAGCGACTGAGACCAGGCTGCCCTTCAAGGAATCGATGCCCTTTGGGAGTGGGGAAAGAATCTTTACTCTATAATTCAGGGGAAAAGAGCTGATTGTGACTATCGCAGTAAGAATTTGATATAGAAATGTTTGGAAAATCTTTTCTCGTTATTCATATGTGGGCCGAACTGAGTGGTTTGCTCAGCCATTTTGGGTGTAGTTAAGAGTGAACCACGTTGCTGGGAGTCTGGAGACACATCTAGGTCAAACAGGGTAAGAATGGCAGATTTCTTTCCCTGGAGGACATAGTGATTACAGCAATCGATAATGGTTTTGTGGTCACTGAAACTGGCTTTTAATCACAAGTTTTTAAAAAGATTAATTTTAAATTCCACCAGCTGCCAGGTGCCTCCCAGCCGCAGAGAATTGACCTGGGTCTCTGGTGTCCCATGTGTGTACCCCCCCCCCCCCAACCCTCTGCTGATGAGCTCCATCTCACACTGTAAATGCAGGAGCAGCTTGAGCTCTGGAATATATGTGTTAAGAATCTGACATTGGATCTGGGAAGATGTGTTTTTGTGAATAAATGGAATTAGAACTGCTGAAAAGCACATTCCTTGTTTCTGTTTTTCAGAATGTATGGATTCTGACCTTATTGATGAACTGATGTCTTCAGAAGGTGAGTCTGTCGCTGAGATGGGAAGGAGGGTAGGAGATTTATTGTCTGAATTTATTCATTAATGGGAATCTGGGCTTCACCAGCAAGGTCATTTGCCATCCCTAATTCTCTTGCTTAGGCCATTTCAGGCAGTAGTTGAGTCAATCACATTGCTTGTGAGCCCTGGGTCACATGTAGCCCAGACTCAGTAAGGATGGCAGGTTTCTTTCCCTGGAGAACATTAACCAGGTGGGATTTTAGCCATGGCCACCAGGCTAGCTTCCAATTCCAGATTTTAGGAATCAAATTTCCGGTTGTGATGGGATTTCCTAGTAAGCCTAGTAACATTGGCAGTCTGCCATTGTCTCCCCTCAATTCCTGTCTGGGGGTAGAATCCAGGAGGGATGGTTGAATTGGAATGTTTTGGAGGGAGATGAAGATATCCTATGAAGGAAGGTTGGTTTGGGCTATTTTGGAGAGTGAGGAGGGAAATATCTTTTGAAGGAAGGTTGGATTAGACCATTGTGGGGCAACTGGACAGACGGTTCCTGAAAGTCAGTGAGGCCTGACCTTAGATATCACTTTGGCAATCATGTCCTTTGGTATTCATTTGCCTCTCTCCTGTTTTCCTTACAGTTTTCGCTCCTCTGCTACGGCTGTCTCCGCCACCAGGAGACCACGATTATTACTTCAACCTCGATGACAGCGAAGGTGTTTGTGACCTGTTTGACGTGCCCATACTTAACCTTTGACCTCTCACCGGACTTTGCCACCTGGCAGCTGTGTATCGAACTTTTAAAAACTTTTTTTTTAACAAAACCGAAAAAGAAAAAAAATTTTTTAAGAACAAAAAAGGAAATGACGTCTTTTGCAAATTCGAAGTGAATCTCCCTGGAGTGAGATGAACTCTTGACGTGACTGAGACAGAACAGGTGAAGAAATTAATGGAAGACGATAGTTGCCAACGGAAGGAACCGAAATGATGGGCGGTTTCTGAGTTGCTGTTTTTTTTTTTAAGTTTGCTTACTCTGAGAGGTTGATGGGAATTCTCTTCAATCAACGGTCAAGCACAACTCTAACCCCATCTCTTTCATCAGACTATCTGAACACGATGGTAGGCAGCCGCATTGGTGTTCCAGTTGCCTGGTTTGAAGTCAGCCATTTTGGATGAATAGTTCAGCCAAGAAGTCACGTGCACAAGTTTTTAAAACCCCCCTTTCCACCCCCCCCCACCACCACCCCTCCCAAACCTGCCTTCCATTTATTATCAAGACTTGTGTTTCAGTATCCCCTCCGCTCTCAATGGATTAATGCCACTGACCTCAGCAATTGCATCTCGATATCTCCTCCATTGGCTATTCAACTTATGACCTCATCAAATGGAGTAGTCCATTTCATGGCAGTGGGCATTATGAAACTTGGTCAATTTTAACGTTGAGATGAGGATTTTTTCCTCTGCTTTCCATATTTTTTTTAAAATCCATATTTCAACATTTTCTCTCTCCAACTGGTTATTTTAAAAACTGATTTCCTCCTAAACATTGACAGCCGCCCTTGGGTTTATGATACTTTTTGGGTGCACGCTTCTTTCCTTGTTGTTAAGAGACTGTTCCCAGTCTGATTTCCCCATAGCTTCTCCTCATCCAACACAGCAGCACAAAGTCAAATTCTGCTCTGCTTACCTGAGCAGCATGTATAAAACTGGTGAAGAATAACACTCTCAAATCTGGAATGGCTGATGGGGCAAATGGCCACCTCCTTATCCAGTAACCATTTGATGATTTGCTTCCTCTGTCTGCTGCTCTGTAGAAACCTACACTCTTTCAAGAGGTGCAGGGGGGTTGGAAATCCCATCAGCATAGACCCAAAAGCTCTCCATTGCAAAGGGTACAATCTTTCCGTGTAGATTTCGGGATTCCATTGTCATTAAAGAGTTTGGTTGCTAATTTTTTTTTGAGGTTTTCTCCTGGTTCACTGTACACCACAGGAGAATGTTTCCTGCTATTTGAGTGACCTTTGCATCTTGAATGTGAACCTGTGGCACTGTTTTAAGTGGTTCTAACTGTTTCCCCTTCCCCCATCCCCTCCCACCGTTTGCTCATTGCCATGTCTCCTGTTGGGTAACTCTTGCTGTGTAATACTCCCACAAAACAGGACAGAGTCAAAGGTCGCACCCATGATTGGTTGACATGGCAGTCTGCTTTCCCTAGTTGATGTCTTCCAATTTGCTCGTTGTTGAGGGAGGGGAGCTGTAAAAAAAAAAAATTAAAGGCCCAAGTCACTGGGGTGAGGCCTACAAAGTAAACAATGTTAAAATGGCTCCTTGTAAACACACCGTGTTCCCACAGTGCACACATTAAGTCAAGAGCTAAAGTTCAAACTCTATAGTTTTTTAAAAAAAATACTTCTGAGTCTCAACCATCGATCTGTTGCATTTGTCTCAAAGAGTTGCTGATGTTCTGTAACTCCATGGACATTTGCATCAGAGGTTAGTGAGGAGCTTTTGAGGAATGGAAGGTGGAGGTCGAGCTGGTGGCCCTGGAGGCTTTTACTGCCTCATGACAGGCCTGGGGAGGCAAACAGCGACTCTTCGAACTTAAGATAGCACACTTAACAGATCCTAGCACACTCATAGCTTCATGTACAAAGGAGGAGAGGGAATTGGGAAAAATCAGTTGTGTCTGTAATGTTACATGGTGGGATATTTAAACAGCTCATCACTGCCCAGCCTGTGGGATGTTGTTCCCCTCACCCACATTGTACTTTTTTTTTGCTTTTCCTTCCTCCCCATTTCTTGCGAGATTTAATCAAAATGTTTATAGCTTTTTGTATGCTTTCCCAGGATAAGGGCGTCGCTGGCTACGTCAGCATTTATTGCCCATTCCTAATTGCCCTTGAGAAGGTGGTAGCGAGCTGCCTGTTTGAACCACTGCAGTCTGAGATGTAGGTACACCCACAGTGCTGTTAGGGAAGGAATACCAGAGTTTTGACCCAGCGATATAGTTCTAAGTTAGGATGGTGAGTGACTTGGAGGGGAACTTCCAGCTGATGGTTCTCGTGTGCTCTGCTGTCCTTGTCCTTCGAGATGGTAGCAGTCGTGGGTTTGGAAGGTGCTGTTGAAGGAGCCTTGCCTAGTCTTGCATTGTATCTTGTAAATGGTATACACAGCTGCCACTGTGCCTCACTGGTGGAGGGAGTAGATGTTTGGCATTGACCCCGGTCACGTTGCACTTGTAAATAACAATTGTTGCCTTAAAGGGAAATGCACCCTCAGAAACAGGAATTAGCTGCAGACAATGTTGAAGGGCTATGCTCTTGGTTCATGTGGTCAGATCATCTGTTGCTATAGTGCATGGGTCATGACTGAGGTTTGTTGTATTTGACAGGTCCAGCTCCTTGCACTCATTGACTGTCACTGATGGATAAAGAAGTCAGTGTCCAGTTGGGTAGAGGTTTGGCTAAGGGAATTAGTTTGATGTAAGGATGCTTGCTCATGTGTTTTCTCTGCTTTTGTATCTTCCTCTCTGTCTCACCATTTCTCTCTTTCTTGGTAGCATTTTCTCTTTCTTTCTCTCTTTTTTTTCCCCCACTCTATTCCCCCATCAGAATCACTGCTCCTTCAATAAACCACTTGTTTCTCTGCTCACAAACCATTTGTCCATGATGTTTGTGCTTGAATCAGCATGTTGATCTAGTTCACATCAGTGGCTTGTAGTTTGTGTTCAAGTCTCAGCCTGGAATCTTGTTGATGATGAAGAGTCACTTTGGGCCTTCCATTTGCCTCATGTTCCTTCCATGCCCATTTTGTCCTTTCGAAAGGAGGCCGCTTGGCCCAGCATCCCTGTACTAACTCTTCGCACGATCCAATAAATGAGCTCCATTCCATGGCCCCAGAGTGGTTCCTTTTTGATTGAATCTGCTTCCACCATCCGCGCAAGCAGTCGTCCAGATCACAATTGAATAAAAAATAAATCCCCTTCATCTCCTTTATCCGATATGTTAAATCTGTGCCCTCAAGTTACCAGCGCTCCTGCACGTTTTTCTCTCTCATCTATCAAAGTTTCTCCTAATTTTGAATATTTAATGCAACCTTCCTTACCCTTCTCTCTATAGTTATTGTTCTCTCCACATAATTGGTGTCTGTCATCCCTGGTATTAGTCTAGTAAATCTCCTGTGCACCCTCTCCTAATCCTGACCTCATTACTGGAACTTGGACACGATACCCCAACCTGGGGCCCTCATCCACTCGGTCGGCATTAGTTGGACATTGCACATCACCTCAATTGGTTTTTAAGCTCCGTCCTGGAGCCGCCTCCTCCCCGCACTGCTGATAACTGACATCCACCCAAGTTGTGAACACTCCTTGGATGTGGAGCGACTCTTTGAACCTCTCTCTGGATGGGACCTTGAGACTAATCTCCATGTCTCTTGTCACAGTGTAGCTTCCTCTCTATACCCTCACTGTGAAAAATCTTGCCGCACACTCTCTTGCAGTTCCCTCTTCCCCAATTATTGGGCAGCTTACTCCTCTCAATAAATCCTCCTCCTTCCTCCGAACTAATCATTACCTTCATCTATCTCAGTCCTTGCAATATTTGGATTCTTGCTGCTTCCCTGTGCCTGGGGCTTGTCCTACCCCTTTGGTTAGGTTTTATTTTCTGTATTGTGGAGGTGCAGTGGTATTATTGTCCAATTTGTTCTCTGTGATTAACTCTTTAATCTGGAGTTTGAACTAAGCTTAGATCAATCCTGCAGTGATTCCAAGCAGCTCCCTGGATGTCTGCTTGTTTTAAACATGGATTCTTCAAGTATCAGATCATGCACTGCCGAGGTTGGTGGGGGAATGAGGGTATTGACTACAAATCAGAATAGTAACCCAAGACTTGGTTTGAGGGAATACTGTTTACATCTGGAATGTTGTTGAATCCAGGCTGACTTCAGAATTGGTGCTGTTACAATAGTCCCTCCCTCTACACATTTTATTTCTAACCCATCTTTCAGGGCAAGAGGGTAATGAGCCTTACAGTGTGTAAGATTTGTGTTAGTTTTAATTTAATGATGTTTTCAAAGGGATGGAGGGGGCAGGGTAGGGGGGGAAGCCTGTTTCATTTGTGAGACTGTTAGAGACCTAATAGTGAAGACCTCAGAGAGATTGATTTGGCAATTGGCTGCATCGCATTTTTGAATGTAAAAAGGCTTTGCGTTATGTCATTCCAACCTGGAGGACATTATATAAAAGGTGAGGACTTAAAAGTCCAAGAGAGAGAAGTGTCCAAATTGGCCCAGAGTTCAGATCCACGTAAAGCCTCTGTAACCTTGACATATCGCAGGCCCCTGGTATGTTATTTGAACTAAGCAACAAGGTAGGTGTGTATGTGTGTGTGTGTGTGTGTGTGTAAATAAAATGAAGCTGCTCCCTCAGAAGGAAGGTCATTCCCCTGAAAATTAAGGGGAGTGAGTAAAATTGTCACCATCATTTGGCATTGTGAGAATTAGAGTCCTACAAGGGTGGGGAAAAGAGAGAAAAATCCTCTCTCCATGCCCACCATCTCAAGAAGCACGTCCAGTTCTGCCTAGTGTCTGCTTCATACATTCAAACCTACTGCCTGACCATTATTGAGTTTCCTGCGAGTGCTGTTGCCCCCGCGCCCCCTTTAATATTTTTAGCTATAAAGACAGTCAGATTGTTTTAACAATAACAGAAAATGCTGGAAATATTCAGCAGGTCAGGCAGCTCCCCCTCTCCCTTGGAGTGGAGATGAGCAGAATTGATGTTTCAAGTCGATGACCTTTGTCTGAACTGGGTTTGAGGTGAGATGCTATCTCTGTTTTTCTGTCTCTACAGCTCTCACCTGACCTCCTGAGTCTTTCCAGAATCCTCGGTTTGTTGCTTTTGAATTGTTCTCATGGTTACTTCGGGTAGTTAGGGTTTTATGGGTGGCATTCTGTGATGACAGGATGTAAGATAACACTTTTTATTTGGTTCTCAGAATAAAAATTATTTTTGTACTTTTGTGTGCAGGAGAAGTTTGAACTCGGAACTTGCCAGTTGTTATTGTACAATTTATAATACAAGCTTTCATAAATTGACATTCATCTCAACATAGCACTTTAGAGAAATCAGATGTTTATATTGTATCATAAGACAAAAGATGGTCATTTCATTGTAGACAGTGGCTTTGCAAAGGAAGAATTTATATATTATTTTCCTTCTTATATTTTAAGTGTCCGAGTCCGTTGAGGAAAATCACTTTGCGTTTCATCACAACTTTATTCTCTCATGTTTCCATAGTGTTTCCTCAGCTTAATAAATTGTAACTGCTTTTTATTTCCCCTTTTTTAAATAATTTTTTGTTTTTACGAGCTGTTTTTTACTTTGTTGGTTGAGCATTCTACTACGTTTGATTGCTTTTGTTGCCAATGTATGTATATCCTCACCAATCCCCCTCCTGTGGCAGCTCTTCCTTGTATTGTCACTGTGTTAACTGCAGTGCATTTTGGGAATTGTACAGTATCTTAATAAAATTCCATTTTCTTTTTCCAAAGTAATCGTTTCCTGCCACTTGTGTACGAGTTTTGAAAAGCAGGACTTTTGGTGATGAAACATCTCTGGGGCCCAGAGCAGGAGCAGACATTTTGTTTTTGAGCGGGTTGTTGGGCCTATGTGATCGTATGAACATACAAAGCAGAAGTAAGCTCTTCACATGTTTGCCCATCCTGCCAGAAGATCGTGGCTTATCTGTGTTTTTAATTCCACATTCATATCTAGCCCCGATAATCTTAGATTAGGCAAGGGAATCGACCTACCTCCCCCCTTAAAATATTCAGTAACGCCATCTCCATTGCCTCCTGAGGCAGAGTTCCAAAGTCACACAACCCTCAGAGAAAAAAATCTCTCATTTCTGTCCTGAAAGGATGACCCCTAATTATAAAATAGTACCCCTTTGGATTCGCCATGAGAGGGAACATCCTTTCAACATCCCACCTTGTCAAGGCCATTCAGAACCTTGTAGTTAAAGTTGCCTTAGTCCCAGATGTCTGTTATCCCCTTCTGGGGAAGAGCTGACTGATGATGATTTACCGTCTCAGGTGAGGGGCATGGTTGAGAAGGCCTGTGAATAATCTCAACCAGTAAGGGAATTGAACCTGTGTTGCTAGCATCGCTCTGCATCACTAACCAGCCATCCCGGCACCTGAGCAAACCAAGCCCAGTTTGTCTCACCTTTCCTCACAAGACAAGCATCATGTTCCAGGTCTCAATCTAATGAACCTTCCACATCCTTCCTTAAATAAGGAGATCAGAACTATGTACAATGGGATTCTTTCTGCTGGATCTTTGTGAGTGGGACTTGTTTCCTGCATGCGCACAGGCACTCCTCCATCTCAATTTGGTATCTGCTCATTGCACTTCTCAGAAAGTAAGTGATGAATCCAACCATCAAGCTAAAGGCTGCTCCAAACACCGTGGGCCCTCATTGTCATTTATCCTGGCACTAATGCTACAATTACACTTTAGTCCAAGGTCAGCCGTGGGTTCATTGCTGTGCAACAAATGTTTTTAACAATCTAGCTTCTCCTGTCTTCATTCTCCACCCAGCGTTCTCATCATCTTTTGTATTTGACTGGATTTGAAACTAGAATTCAATCATTTCTCTTTGGCTATTTCAACCTCGCTTTGCTCTGTATCTCGCAGGAATTCAGCTATCAACATTCAAAGCTTGCTGCTTTCCGCTGGTTCGAGGGCCACCAGCAGCTCAGGGTGGGTCAGACATTTCTCTTGTTGATCGGGTGGGATGAAGTGGTGCCTTAAACCTAACATTCATTGTGGAATCAGGAGAACAAGCTGCTTTGACGGTATAAAATACCAGGTTTGCTGACAATATCATTCAGCTTGTTTTGACCCAGTGTGTAGAGTGATGAGAGGGACTGGGGAATCCATTCATTTCAAACTCCAGGATCTTGTATGTGTATATATAGTTTGTGTTTGAGAGATGCTTTGCAGTTTGAGATGCTGTTAAATGTGTTTCCACCTGACACATTAACTCGTTCTTTCTGTTCAAGACCCACTGAGTATTTCCAGCATTGTATTCATCCGTTTTAGTGGTATTGGTTGGAAGTTAAATATCGGTTTTGTCTGCAAAGTAAGTCTTTTTCTTTTTGGCAGGATACATGAGGATGCTATATCCCCAGTGTGTTCTCTGCAATGTGTAAACTGATCCAGTCACTGTCAAGCTGTTTCCAAAGTTCAGTGAACACGTAGACTCGCATTCCTGTCTTCACTCAGTGCTCATCCTTGGTTTCTTCATCCTTTCATAGTGCTGTTTCTCCCCCTTGCTGTAATCTCCAGGTGGAACACCACCATTTGGATGTTCCTCTTTGAGTCACTCACCATCCTGATTTGGAAATCTATCACTGTTCCTTCACTGTTGCTGGGTCCAACTCCTGGAGCTCTCTCCCTAACAGCACTTGTGGCTGTACCTACACTTCAAGGACAACAGCAGTTCAAGGAGGCAGCTCACCACCACCTGCTTAAGGGCAGTGAGGGATGGGCAATGAATGCTAGCCTAGCCAGAGACACCCATATCCCATTAATGAATCATAATTTATACCTATTTCCAGCCCCACAACCCAGCAATATCTCTGTATTCCTCTAGCTCTGGCTTCATGAACATCCTGATTTTAATTGCTTCACTGTTAGTGATTGTGTCTTCATTTGCTAAGATCTTAAACCCTGGAATTCTCCCCCTGCCCATTTCTACCTCTCCACTTATCCCCTGTAAAATGTTCTTTAAAACGTGCGTTTCTGACCAAACCTTTTCCTACCTGACCTGATATTTCCCATGTGGCTGTGTGTCAAAACATTTTTGCAAAGCTCTCGTGGGGCTTCTTGAGACGTTTTACGATGTTTCTGGTGCTATATAAATAGAAGTGGAGTTGTATGAACCTTGCTGAATGCCTTCTGGAGCTCCATGTGAACAATAGCTCGAGACTCCTTTATCTACTGTGTTAGATCCTTCAAAAATGTCCACGTGACACATTTATCCCTGCTGCCTCTTTTGGATCTACTCCAATTCATTAAATAACTGCCCCTGTAAAAAGGTCCTCAGAACATCCCCACAATTGAAGTTAGACTAATAGACCTGTAAACTCTTGGTTTATCTCCTACCACTTGAGTAGTGGAACACATGTCCACTCCAGGCTGATGACTCTCCACCGTCTCCTCGAGAGTAGTTAGAGGTGAATAGCCAGTGCTGACCATGCCTGCAATGCCCAGGGTCCCTATGAAGAAAACACAATCAGCACCCTGAGGGAGGAGACTCTTTTACTGACTACAAGTGACAGTAATGTATCTGTATCAGGCACCATTTTATCTATAATCAAGTGAGATCTGGGTCAGAGAGGATGGGAAGGGGTGTGTAATCTGGGTCCAAGGGGAATGGCGAACATAATCCAGGTGTAGTGGGCTGGATGGGAGACAGAATTTGTCTCCATTTCTGAATGATGTGAGCCCCCACCAATACCTCAAAGGACAGCTGGCCTCTGCCTGCAACCTTAACCTCTCGTGTTAGGTGTCACCATATTATCCCCCTCACCCACTTTCTCTCCTCAGGTATAGGCAGACTGTCTAGGTCTCTTTTGAATACAATCTAACACAAACACGCCCTCCTCCTGTAGAAGCCCTGTGTCCCAGGTATAAGCTAAGCTCAGCGTTTGGCTGGAGTGTGATATCTTTGTAGTTGAATATCCCCACAACGCCTTATTGCCCAAACTTGTAGCAGAGAAATGGCCCTTGATTTTGGGCATACCAGAGGTTGTTGGTGATAGGGAGAGAGGAAGAGCATCAGTAAATCATCAATAAAAGGAGAAAATCAGGTTTGAATAAACATTCTTCATGAATACAAGAACTGAGATGATGAATGATTGATTGCAAGGATGTTAATGATAGGGTTTGCTGTATTTTTCTGAGGCAGATATGAATGACAAATGTTTGTGTTCGGAACCTTTTGAAGTGTGTCACTCAATTCATAATCTGGCCACCAAGTGGTCGTGGCCACAAAGCAATTCGCTTTTGTGGTGTGTAGCCACCGTATGTAGTGTCCAACTCCAGTATCATAGAATCGTACAGCACAGAAGAGGCCGTTTGGCCCATCAAATGTGTTGACACATTAGAAACATCTGAACTCCCACCTAATCCTATCTGCCTGTAGTCCTGAATGTTATGACGTGCCAAGTGCTCATCTAGGTACTTAAAGGATGTGAGGCAACCCACCTCTACCATCCTCCCTGGCAGCATATTCCAGATCCCTCTGGGGAACATAAAATTTCCCACACACCCCTCCTAAATCTCCTTCCCCTCGTCTTGAACCTGTGTCCCTTCGTGAAAGACCCTTCGATGAATGGGAACAGCTGCTCTTTATGCACTCTGTGGATAAGATCCTCATAATCTTGTACACCTTGATCAGGTCACCCCACAGTGTTCTCTGATCCAAAGAAAATAATGATATGGAGATGCCAGCGTTGGACTGGAGTAACCACAGTAAGAAGTCTCACAACACCAGGTTAAAGTCCAACGGGTTTAATTGGTAGCACAAGCTTTCGGATTGTGCTAGCAATTTGGAAGCAAAAGCTCCAAAAACAACTTCTACCAAACAAAGAAAACAAGCCAAGCCTATCCAACTTTTCTTCACAACTTAAATGCTTCATCCCAGACGGTATCCTGATGAATCTCCTCTCCACCTCTCAGTCTAATCACATCCCTCCCTATAATGTGATGAACAGAACTGCACATAGTACTCTAATTGTGGCCTATGTCTCGATTGATAAAGGCAAGTGTCCCAAATGCCTTTTTCACCACCGTACTAACATGTCCTTTTGCTTTCAGACATCTATGGGCAAACACACCAAGGTCTCTTCATTCCACAGAATTTCCTGGTGTCCTACCATTCATAGAGTATTTCCTTGTCAAATTATCCTTTCAAAGTGTATCACCTCACACTTTTCATGGTTAAATTCCATCTGCCACTTATCTGCCCATTTGACCATTCTGTCTATACCTTCTTGTAACCCAAGACACTCAACCTCACTGTTAACCCCCAATCTTTATGTCATCTGCAAACTTACTGATCTTACTTCTGAATAGATACTTTGCATTAATCTTCACTGAGGAAGACACACCACTGGGATACCAGAGCTCTAGGAGAATCAGGGGCATAGGTGACTCTAGTGGCAATCACTAAAGCGAAGGTTCTGGAGACGGTGAAAGGCCTGAAGATGGCTAAATCATCTGGACCAGATGGACTATACCCCAGGGTTCTAAAAGAGATAGCTGAGGAAATTGGGGAGGTAATAGTGATGACCTTTTGAGAATCACAGGGAGGATTCCAGAGGGCTGGAAAGTAGTTGATGTAACATTGCTGTTTAAGGAGAGAGGCAGAGAAATTATAGGTCAGTTAGCCTGACTTCGGTCATTCACAACATTTTAGAGACCATTATTAAAGATGAGATTGCGGAGTACTTGGAAGTGCATGATAAAATAGGACTGAGTCAGCACGGCTTCGGCAAGGGGAGGTCATTTTTGACAAATTTAGAACATAGAACATAGAACATAGAACAATACAGCACAGAACAGGCCCTTCGGCCTTCGATGTTGTGCCGACCAAAATAAAAAGCAATGCCCCTCCTAACTAAACCATTCCCTTCTCTTCCATATACTTATCAACTAACCTCTTAAACGCCACCAAACTTGGCGCATCTACAACAGCTGCAGGCAGGGCATTCCACTCCCTAATCACTCTTTGAGTAAAGAACCTACCTCTGATATCCGTCCTATAACTCATACCCCTTAATTTAAAGCTGTGTCCCCTCGTGCTAGCTTTCTCCATCCTAGGAAAAAGGCTATCACTGTCCACCCTATCTAAACCTCTAATCATCTTATATGCTTCAATAAGATCCCCTCTTAGCCGCCTCCTTTCTAACGAAAACAACCTCAAATCCTTCAACCTCTCTTCATAGGACCTGCCCTCCATACCAGGCAACATCCTGGTAAACCTCCTCTGTACCCTCTCCAATGCCTCCACATCTTTCTTATAATGTGGCGACCAGAACTGCACACAATACTCCAAGTGCGGCCGCACTAGAGTTTTGTACAGCTGCAACATGATGCTGCGGCTCCTAAATTCAATCCCCCTACCAATAAAAGCTAAGACTCCATAAGCCTTCTTAACAACTTTATCCACTTGACTGCCTACTTTCAGGGATCTATTGACACATACACCAAGATCCTTCTGTTCCTCAACACTATTAAGAGCCCTACCATTAGCCCTATACTCTACACATTTATTGTTCCTGCCAAAGTGCATTACCTCACACTTTTCCACATTAAACTCCATTTGCCACCTCTCGGCCCAGCTCTGCAACTTGTCCAAGTCACTCTGTAAACTAAAACACCCCTCTTCACTATCTACCACACCACCAACTTTAGTATCATCTGCAAATTTACTGATCCATCCCTCAATACCCTCATCCAGATCATTTATAAAAATTACAAACAGCAGGGGCCCCAAAACAGACCCCTGAGGCACACCACTCGTCACCGAACTCCACGATGAATATCTCCCATCAACCACCACCCTCTGTCTTCTATCTGCCAGCCAATTTCTAATCCAATTAGCTAAATCACCCTCTATTCCACACATCTGCATTTTCTGTAGAAGTCTTCCATGGGCCACCTTATCAAAAGCCTTACTAAAGTCCATATATACTACATCAACCGCCTTACCCCCATCCACCTCTCTGGTCACTTTCTCAAAATTTGTTAGAGTTCTTTGATGAGTTAAAAGGAAGCTAGATAAAGGAGAGCCAGTGGATGTGATTTATTTAGATTTCCAGAAGGCCTTTGACAAGGTGCTGCATAGGAGACTGCTAAAAATGTTAAGAGCTCATAGTGTTAAGGGTACAATCCTGGCATGGATAGAGGATTGGGTGACTGGCAAAAGGCAGTGGGGATAAAGGGGTTTTTTTCAGGATGGTAGCTGATGACTAATGGTGTGCCTCAGGGGTAGGTACTGGGACCACAATGTTTCACAATATACATTAATTATTTGGAAGAAGGAACTGAAGGCACTGTTGCTAAGTTTGCAGATGATCCAAAGATATAGAGATTTACAGCATGGAAACAGGCCCTTCGGCCCAACTTGTCCATGTCGCTTTTTTTTTAAAACCTCGCAGCTAATCCCAATTGCCTGCATTTGGTCCATATCCCACAATACCTATTGTATCCATCGTATCCATGTAACTATCTAAATGTTTTTTAAAAAACAAAATTGTACTCACCTCTGACAGGTTGTTTCAGACACTCACCACCTACTGTGTGAAAAAATTGCCCCTCTGGACACTTTTGTATCTCTCCCCTCTCACCTTAAACCTATGCCCTCTATTTTTAGACTCCCCTACTTTTGGGGAAAAAAGGTAGGGGAGCCTCTGTAGGGGGACAGGTAGCTTGAGGATGTGGGAAGCTGTAGAAGGAGTTGGACAGGTTAGGAAAGCAGTAGCAGATGGAATACTACATGGAAAAGTGTGAAGTTATGCACTTTGGAAGGAGGAATAGAATAGACTATTATCCAAATGGGAAAATGCTTAGGAAATGAGAAATACAAATGGACTTGGGAATCCTTATTCAAGATTCTCTTAAGGTGTTAACATGCAGATTCAGTGAGCAGCTAGGAAGACAAATGCAATGTTAGCACTCATGTCGCGAGAGCTAGAATACAAGAGCAGGGATGTACTTCTGAGGCTGTATAAGCCTCTGGTTAGACCCATTTGGAGTACTGTGAGCAGTTTTGGGCCCCATATCTAAGAAAGGATGTGCTACCTTGGAAAGGGTCCAGAGGAGATTCACAAGAATGATCCCTGGAATGAAAAGCTTGTTGTATGGGGGGATGGTTGAGGACTTTGTATCTGTACTTGTTGGAGTTTAGATGGATGAGGGAGGATCTTACTGAATCTTACAGGATACTGTGAGGCCTGGATAGGGTGGACACGGAGAGGATGTTTCCACTAGTAGGAAAACTAGAACCAGAGGCATAACCTCGGGCTAAAGGGATGAATCATTGAAACAGATGAGGAGGAATTTCTTCAACCAGAGAGTGGTAAATCTGTGAAAGTCTTTGCCGCAGAAGGCTGTGGAGGCTAGGTCATTGAGTGCCTTTAAGACAGATATATATATAGGTTCTTGATTAATAAGGGGATAAGGGTTATAGGGAAAAGGCAGGAGGATGAGAAAAAAAATCAGACAGAGACTAGATGGTGTGATCTTACAGCATCTGATGATTAAACCATCTTCCCGTACATTTTACAAGAAAGTGATAACTTGTGTTTATGTAACTTTAATGAGGTACTCTTGAAGTCAATATTGTAGTAATATGGAAACCTACAGCTGCCAATTTGTGCACAGCAAGCTCCCACTAACAGCATTGCAATAATGAACAGACAGTCTGATAGTTAGCTGGAGGATGAAGATTGGGCAAGGTGTTAGGGAAAACTCTGTCAAACTTTGAGATAAGTACCGCGGTATATTTTACATCTCTCCATTTAACACTTCACCTGTTAAACAGCACCTCTGAGTCTCCCTCTGCAATGCACTGCACTGTCAACCCGGGTATATAATCAATCCTCCAATAGTTATGCTTCAACACGTACCTGCTAAATCAGAAATGAGTGCCACCCTCCAAATCAACGAGGAACAGGGGTAGGCCACTCAGCCCCTCGAGTCTGCTCCACCATTCAATAAGATCAACTCCACATTCCTACTTACCCCTAATAACCTTTCACCCCCTTCTTAATTAAGAATCTAACTCTGCCTTGAAAATATTCAAAAACTCTGCTTCCACTGCTTTTTGAGGAAGACAGTTCCAAAAACCTATTATCCTTTGAGGGAAAAATAATCTCCTCACCTCTGTCTTAAATGAGTGACCCCTTACTTTTGAATAGTAACTCCCCAGTTCTCAAAAGGAAACATCCTTTCCACATCCACCTTGTCAAGTTCCCTCAATATATTTTATGTTTCAATCAAGCTGCCTCTTACTCTTCTAAACTCCAGCAGATACAAGGCCACCTTCTCCATACTTTCCTCATAAGATTACCCATCCATTCCAGTAATATAATCAATCTTCTCTGCTTTCAATGCATTTACATCCTTCCTTAAAAAAGATGACCAAGAGAATGATTGATAGAATCCCTACAGTACAGAAGGAGGCCAATCGGTCCTTTGAACAAATAATGACCCCACCCAGGCCCTATCACTGTAACCCCACATACTTCCCCTGCCAATCCTTTTGACACTAAGGGACAATTTAGCATGGCCAGTCCACCTAACCTGCACATCTTTAGACAATGGGAGGAAACAGGAGCACCCAGAGGAAACCCACACAGACACGGGGAGAACATGCGAACTCTACACACAGAGTGACCCAAGCCAGGAATCAAACCTGGGTCCCTGATGCTGTGAGGCAGCAAAGTTAATCACTGTGCTACCGTGTCACCCTGATGCTATACACAGATGTGTTGTCACCAATGCTCTGTATAAATAGAAGCATAATCTCCCTAATTTTGTACTCAATTCCTCTCACAATAAAGAGTAACATTCTACTAACTTTCCTAATTATTTGCTGTACCTGTATACTAACCTAATTAATGCACTAGGACCTCTGAATCTCAAAGCTCTACGGTCTCTCACCATTTAGATAAGTTTTCTTATTCTTTCTGCTGAAGTGGAGAATTTCACATTTTGTCACATTGTCAACAGTGAATTCAGCATCCATACTGTTGGTCCCTTCATCCAAATTATTTGTATAAATTATAAAAGTTTGAAGGCCAACATTGATCCCAGCAAAATGACCCATTTAGGCCAACTGTTTCCTCTTAGCTAGCCAATCTTCAATCTATGCCAAAACGTTACCCCCTATACCACGAGCTTTCAAATAAGTTTTCATGTGGCACTTTAGCAAATGCCTTCTGGAAATCTAAGATCAATACATCCACTGGTTCCTCTTTATCCACAGCACCTTTTACTTCCTTAAAGAACTGCAATAAATTGGTTAACACAATAAGAAGTCTCACAACACCAAGTTAAAGTCCAACAGGTTTATTTGGTGGCAAAAGCCATTAGCTTTCGGAGCACTGCTTCTTTGTCATGTAAGTGGGAGTTCTGTTCACAGACAGAGGAAAAAAAACACAAACTCAATTTACAAAATAATGGTTGGACTGAGAGTCTTTACAGGTAATCACAAACAATGTGAGTGGAGAGAGCATTAAGCACAGGTTAAAGATGTGTACTGTCTCCAGCCAGGATACTTAGTGAGATATTGCAAGCCTGGGCAAGTCATGGGAGTTATAGATAGTGTGACATGAACCCAAGATCCTGGTTGAGGCTGTTTTCATATGCAGAACTTGGCTATCAGTCTCTGCTCAGCAACTCTGCATTGTCGTGTGTTGTGAAGGCTGCCTTGGAGAATGCTTACCTAAAGATCAGAGGCTGAATACCTGTGACCACTGAAGTGTTCCCCAACAGGAAGAGAACACTCTTGCCTGGTGACTGTCAAGCGGTGTTCATCCATCTGTTGTCGTAGTGTCTGCATGGTCTCCCCAATGTATTATGCCTTGGGACATCCTTTTCTGCAGTGTATCAGGTAGACAATGTTGGTCAAGTTGCAAAAGTATGCACCATGTACTTGGTGGATGGTGTTCTTACATGAGATATAGTGTTCGTGATAATCTGGCATGCTTACAAAGATTGCTGTGGCAGTGTTGTGAGGTGTCATGGTCACTTGCCTTCAAACAACTGCACAACCTCAAAAAATCATTGTCTGCAGCAAACTACCCAGCCTTCAGGAGAACAGTGACCACGACACCGCACAACCCTGCCATAGCAACCTCTGCAAGACATGCTGGATCATCGACACAGATACTATCATCTCATGTGAGAACACCGTCCACCAGATACACGGTATATATGCTTACAACTCGGTCAACATTATCTACCTGATACGCTGCAGGAAAGGATGTCCCGAGGCAAGGTACACTGGGGAGACCGTGCAGATGCTATGACAACTGATGAATGGACATTGTTCAATAATCACCAGGCAATAGCATTCTCTTCCTTTTGGAGCACACTTTTGGGGCAGAGTTGCCGAGCAGAGACTGATAGCCAAATTCAGCAACATGAGGAGGCCTCAACCGAGATCTTGGATCCATGTCACACAATCTGTAATCCCCATGACTTGCCTGGGCTCGCAAAATCTCACTAACTGTCCCGTCTGTAAACAATACACATCTCTTTAACCTGTGTTTAACTGTCTCTCGCTCACATTATTTGTACATGATGATCTGTAAAGACTCGCATTCCAACCATTATTTTGTAAATTGAGTTTGTGTCTTTATATGCCCTGTTTGTGAACAGTAATCCCCACTCACTTGATGAAGGGGAAGTGCTCAGAAAGATAGTGGTTTTTGCTACCAAATAAACCTGTTGGACTTTAACCTGGTATTGTGAGACTCCTTACTGTGTTTACCCCAGTCCAACGCCGGCATCTCCACATCATAAATTGGTTAAACATGCTTTCCATTTCACAAAATCATGTTTGACTCTGCCTGATTACCTTGAATTTTTCTAGGTGCCCTGCTGTAACATCTTTAATAATAACTTTGATCATTTTCTCTATGACAGCTGAGGCTAATTGGCCTGTAGTTTTCTGCTTTCTATCTCCCTCCATTTTAAATAAAGGAGTTACACCTGCTATTTTCAAATCTAATTGAACCTTCCCTGAATCTAGAGAAATTTGGAAAATTAAAACTTTTGTACCAATTACCTCATTAACCAGTCATAGCTAGCAGTTTTATGAAATATATATTTATATTTAAAATCTCTAACCCATTTTTTTTCTCCCTTTCCCCTCCCCCTTCTTCCTCCCCGAAGGACTGGGATGGTTATCAGGCAGGAATAAAACCAAAGCCTGCCTCCAAGAATTGGGAAACTCTTTGGCCGGTTGGAGTCAAGAGCATGCATTCTTGCTCCCCCTGATGGCCACGCTGGGAAGTGGGTCATGCGCAATCACTGCAGTGTTCAAATTAGATAACTAGGTGTCCTTTGGCCTGTGCTGAGTCCATTAATCTCCACTAGGAGGCAACAGTGGCCTCTACCTGTGGTTTAATATGAAGAAAATGATCAGTACAGATACCAAAGTTGATTGTTGTGCAGTGCCCCTGCAGCAAAGCTGTGTGTTTGTAATAGCTGCGAGGTGAAGCAGACCACTTGACAGAGAAACTAACAAGGAGTTTACTGGGGGAAACAATTACATATGATAAAGGGAAGAAAGCTGAAGGGCAGCACATCTGCTAGCACTGCTGCCTCAAAATGCCAGGACCGGGTTTGATTAGATTCCCAACTTGGGTCACTGTCTGTTTGGAGTTTGCACATTCTCCCCTTGTCTGCATGATTTCCTCCATGTGCACCAATTTTTCTCTTACAGTCCAAAGATGTGTACATTAGGTGGATTGGCCATGCTAAATTGCCCCTTAGTGCAAGGGGGACAAGATAGCCCCGTCCATTTACCCTATGGGGATAGGGCCTGGATGGAATTGTTTTTGTTGCAGACTCGATTGGCTGAATAGTCTCCTGTACTGCAGGATTCTATGATGCACAGCTCCTGGACTCAATCAGTCAATCAATTGCCTCTCTACCATTGCCCTGATGGGTCATGTGATCCCTGATTTGAGCCCCATCCCCCATCCCCACCATCACACAAAGGAGCAGGTCACCACTATGTGTGTGCATAAATGTCTTTGCAAGTCTATGTATGTATTTCTTATACAATATTGGTTACAGTCTTGTAGCTCTGAAGAACTCTGGTATGGAATTTAGAAATGCTCTTCCCCAGGACACCCAGCTTTTCATTCAGTTTTTTCCAGGGACAGGTCCTAGATGATTGGAACTCTGATCCGATGGTCAGCGTTTTAGAACCATAGGTTCTGCTTTAAGAGCTTTCTGAATTTCAAGATGGTCTCACCATTCCCTTGGTGACAGAGGAATTTCCCATCTTTACTGATTTTACTGGGGTCTGCTACAGTGGCAATTGCAATCAGTTTAAAAGAAAGTAAGTTTTCATCATTGGCTGCCTGGATTGTTAAGATGGATGAAGTTACAATTTTTCAAATCTTGGCTTTTGATTTCTCTCAGCTGAGTTTAGCAAATTGCAATTATTTGATTTATTTTTATTTTGGAGCTAGCTCGGATATCACATGTTCAGGTGTCATCTCAGGAATCAGATTTTTTGAAACTACATATCTGACTATGGATTATTTAAAGATTTCTCAGGAATTGCTCACCTCTGTGCATTCAGATTCTAGGACCTAAAGCTGGACTTCCTGAGGAGATTCAGTGAAGTCTTCTGCAGCAGTTTAAAAGAAATTAAATTTCTGCCTTCAGCTTCCGAGCCTTTCTTTGGAGCTATTTCCTGATGATTTTCTCTCTTGCTTCTGGAACTTCCTTTCAGACCAGGATGCTTTGCTGAATTAATTTCTCAGTCTTTAAGCATTTAAGTGTTTCTCTGCATTTTTAACAAGCTCTTGTGTTATTTCACAAGCTGTCACCAAATTAGTTTTGTAAGTCTGAAGAAATCTTTGTAGTTGAATGTAGATTAACTGGAAGTCTTCATTGACTCAGAAATATTTACAAATATATACAAGTAAAAGAGTACACACTGTCTTTATGCTTCTGGTACACACAGCTCTCTTCAGCAGGAAACTGACACTGGGTGCAGGTCATATGCTGTCTGTGTTGGTGGTACTCAGTCCCACATTACCCTACAGAATGGATAGATCTAGGGTGTCTCTGTGAGTGACCGAGTGAGTGACCACGAGCGAACCAACAAACGAATCAGAACTTTTATCTACATAGTCTTCCCAGGCAATTATTACTCGTCCCTATGACTCTATCCTTACTAAGGGACTTGTCATAAAAATCATCAGCACTGCATTCCAGGCTGTTGCGCAATATTGGAGTACAGAGTGAGAGGTAGAAAACAGAATGTCCGAGCAATGACTTTAACGCTATATTTGGCCTGGGGATATTACATATGTAAAGTTCTGGTCCCCGTTTTTCAAAAAACAAATATGGGCAGATATTTAGTTATTTTATTTTTATTCTTTCACTCGATTGAGCATCATTGACCAGACCAGCACTTTTTTGCTCATCCCTCATTGGCCTTGAGAAAGTGGTGTTGAGTTTTCTTCTTGAACCGCAACAGTCCTTGTGGTCTAGGTACACACACAGTGCTGTTAGGGAGGCAATTCCAGTATTTTGACCCTGCAACAGTGAAAGAATGGCAGTTCATTTCTAAGTCAGAATGGTGAATGACTTGGAGGGTAACCTCCAGGTAGTCGTGTTCCAGAGTATGTCTTTTTTATTCACTCGTGGGATTGGGATCTAGGCATTGCTGGCTGGCCAGCATTTATGGTCCATTTCTGATTGCTCTTGAGAAGGTGGTGATGAGCTGCCTTCTTGAATCGCAGCAGTCCACGTGATGTGGGTTGAGCCACAATGCCGTTAGGGATGGAATTCCAGGAATTTGACCCACCGACAGTGAAGAAACGGTGATATATTTCCAAGTCAGGATGGTAAGTGGTTTGGAGGGGAACTTGCAAGTGATAGTGGCGTTCCCACATATCTGCAGCCCTTGTCCTTCTGTGTGGAAATGGTGGTGGGTTGTACAGTGCTAAGAATCTTTGGTGAATTCCTGCAGTGCATCTTGTAGATAGTGGCAGCAGTGTGTACTGAGTGTCGGTGGTGGAAGGATTGAATGTTTGTAGATGTCGGGCTGTTTTGTCCCGGATGGTGTCAAGCTTCTTGAGCGTTGTTGGAGCTGCACCCATTCAGGCAAGTGGGGAATATTCCATCACACTCCTTCCTGGATAGGCTTTGGGGAGTCAGCAGTTGAGTTACTCACCACAGTATTCTAGCCTCTGATCTGCACTTGTAACCATTGTGTTTAAGTGGTGAATTGAGCTTCTGGTCAGTGATAACCCCAAGGATGTTGACATGTGTCTACTGCCTTTTTCTTTCTAAATGGTAGCGGTCACAGGTTTGCTATTCGAAATGCCTGAGTGTTTCTTGCAGGTGGTACACTCTGATGCCACTGCAGTCAGTGATGGAAGAAATTAATGTTGAATGTTTGTGGATGTGATGCCAATCAAGCGCCTGCTTTTTCGTGGATGGTGTCGAGCTTCTTGACTGTTGTTGGGAGCTGCACTCACCCAGGCAAGTGGAGAGTATTCCATCACATGTCTTGTGAATGGTGAACAGGCTTTGGACAATCAGGAGGCAAGTTACTCTCTGCAAAATTCTCAGCCTTTGGCCTGTTTTCGTAGCCATTGTATTTATATGGTTGCTTCAGCTCAGTTTCTGATCAGTGGTAACCCCAGGCAGATTTTAATAGGGGAGGAATAGATGGTGGATGATTCTGTGGGGAGAGAGTGCTTGTGGGAGAGAAATTCTTGGAGAGTTGGTGGGGAAGGGGTTAGTTGGGGTCTATGGGTAGAGTTAGTGGGCAAGCAATTAGCGAGTGGAGAGATTGGGGAGCAGATATTGCAGAGTTCATGCGGAGGGGTTATTTGGAGGAAGGGTAAATGGGGATGTGGTCCAGATCTTCTAGAAATCGCCTCTCAACCTAACATGCAAACAAATGAAGTAGGCTATTCAGCCCCTCAAGCCTGCTCTGCCAATTGACTGAAGCCTCTAGACATACAGATTGACTTGTTGGAACAATTGGCAATAAAGATCTTGTTCAGAACAATCAGTGTGAAAGTTGTTAAGGTCTTGGACCAGAACTCCAATTTATATTAGAACAGCAGACTAGACTCCAACAACTTTTTTTTATTTTGGCATAATTATGAGGAAAGGATACTTCCTTTTAGGAATCAAATTAGGGATTTTTATTAGTAAAACAAACTTTGTTTAATAACACAGTTTAAATGTAATCCCTAATAAATGAAGCAACATTACAATTAACAGTTGAACAATATTTAAAATTTAAAAGGAAACAACTTTAATTTTGAGCATATGACTGGTTCAGTTCCAAATAAAAAATGTTCCTCTTAGAGACTTAAATGCCACTTTAAATACTGGCTATAATTTAGTAAACATCATGAAGCTTTCAGGAGAAAAAGTTTTAGAGTAGTTTGCAGACCTCGTGTTCAGCAGATTCACAGCTAAACGGCCAATCTGAAACTACAAAAACTCCTTTCTCTCTGCTACAGACCAATTTATCACATGAACCTGTAAATCAACTTCATCAGGAATCCCAGAGGAACTTATAAAAACAAGAGTCCGTTAGCTGTATGCAAATAGAAACACAGAATCCCTACAATGCAGAAGGAAGCCATTCAACCCATCAAGCCTGGACCAGCAACAATCCCATCCAGGCCCTATGCCCATTACCTCACATATTTACCCCACTTATCTCCTGACACTAAGACACACTTTAACACAGCCAATCTACCTAACCTGCATATCTTTGGATGCTGGAGGAAACCCACTCAGACATGGGGAGAATGTGCACACTCCACACAGTCACCCAAGGCTGGAATTGAACCCAGGTCCTTAGCATAACAAATTCCCCTGGAAAGTAACAAATTCCTAGCTGAAAATGAGTTATTAATTTCCTTTTACACCCTCAAGCTAAATGTTTTCCAGACACGCTGGCTGCTGGCAGAATACATCTGAAATTTTAAGCATTCCACTTAAACAAGAAAAATAACTATATATATTACATTAATTATACTTGCACCATCACAAAAGGCACAGCCTTGGTGAAGTAATTGGTCAAGGCAGTTATCCAGTAGGCACTAGGTAGAACTACTTGTCCGATTACCTCTACTTGGAGTATCAATATTGGCAAGCGGGGTCTGAGGTGGGATGAGGTGTCATGGTATTATCCATTGCCAGCACTCCCACACCTCATATTAGTCTTGTCAAGATGTTTACTTTCTCAATGAATGCTAACTAAACTGTTGCTGGAATGTTATGATCTTATGGAGCCAGGTAAGATCTTGAGGGGTTGCATACTGGAATATGATTCCACTTGTGGGGGAGATTAGCACGAAAGGACACAGTTTAAGAGTAAGAGTTTTCACTTGAACACAGTGAAGAGGATTAATGATTTTCTCAGAAGGTCATTAGACTGAGGAATTCTCTTTTGCAGACAGCAGTTGACTCTAGATCATTGAATATACTCAAGGCTGTGTTAGATAGATTTTTAATAATCAAGGGAGTCGAGATTTATGGAGAAGTGGAAGGGATAGTCGAGGGAGTAGAGAATTAGTGGGAGTACACAGGGTATAATCAGGAAAGTGAAACTGAGACCACAATAAGATCAACATGATCTTATTGAAAGACAGAACAGACTCAAATGGCCGACTCCTACTTCTATGTTCCGATAAAAGAATGTGAAGAGGAACTATTAAATAAAAATGTCTGTCACAAAGGTAGCAAGGAGTCGATTTTTGCCAAGCCATGCAAATGTTCCAGTTATGGGAAACCAGAAACAAGACTGACCAGACTTCCTTGTACTGAGTCACACACACTGAAAACAAAACTGAGAAACCATGCTGGAAGTAGTACTTCTGAAATAATTTCACTTCATACGATCTTAATCTAATCCCACTGACACTTCAGGTGTAGGAAAGAGAGTGACAGTTGTAAAGAAATCTGGACCGAACAGAGAAATCAAACATTAACCTTCATAAACGTGGCCACAGGTTCATACAAGTAACCGGAATTCTGCTAAAGAAAAATCCTATTTTCCAAAGAAGAGTGCTCTGATCAGTGGGTCCAACAGAACCATTAAACGCAAACTACAACGGATATGTGGGAATTATTTACACCTAGGATCTAATCGAGGGATTCAGATGGTTTATATATAGAATAATGGATACCTGGGAGTGAGTTTCAGACTGGAATTTAATCGAGGGGTTCAAGTGATTTATATATAGAATAATAGATACCTGGGAGTGAGTTACAGACTGGAATTTAATCGAGGGGTTCAGGTGATTTATATATAGAATAATAGATACCTGGGAGTGAGTTACAGACTGGAATTTAATCGAGGGGTTCAGGTGATTTATATATAGAATAATAGATACCTGGGAGTGAGTTACAGACTGGAATCTAATCGAGGGATTCAGATAGATTATATATAGAAAAATGGATACCCAGGATTGAGTTACAACTGGAATCTAATCAAAGGGTTTGAATGCTTTATATGTAGAATAATGTACCCAGGAGTGAGACACAAACTGGAATCTAATCAAAAGGTTTAGATGGTTTATATGTATAGAATAATAGATACCCGGGAGTGAGTCATAGACTGGAATCCAGTTCAGGGGTTTTGATGGTTTGTTTATTAATGTGTGTGTGTATGTGTGTGTCAGCTTTCCCCCTGCTGTCATCAGACTTTTAAATGGGCCTACTGTCTATTAAACAGATCTTTGTCTACACACTCTCTGTAGCTGTAACATTATATTCTGCACTTCCTCCTTTCCTTCTCCCCTATGTATTCTATGCTTTCTGTACAGCTCACAAGAAACAATACTAGCCCAATATATGTGACAATAATAAATCAAATCAAATCTAGATAGGGAGGCCAGTGGTGTTATGGTATTGTCATTGGACTAGTGATCCAGGGTAGTACTCTGGGGCCTGGGTTTGAATTCCACCATGGTATATAAATTTAATTAAAATCTAGAATGAATAGTCTAATGATGACCATGAAAGTATGATCGATTGTTGTAAAAATTCATTAAGTTCACTAATGTCCTTTGGAGAATGAGATCAGTTGTCCTTACCTGGTCTGGCCAACATGTGATTCCAGTCCACACCAATGTAGTTGACTTTTAAATATCCTCTGAAAAGACCAAACAAGCCACTTAATCAAGAGCAAGCCAGATAGTGAAGTCCATGTGGCAACAAGACCAACAAAGGATTTAAGAGTGACGTCAAAATGGAAGAAACATTGTGCAGTGCTGCACACATGATCATACTGCATGGCAGAGCGGGCTTAAGGAGTTGAATTGTGTACTCCTGCTCTTCATTCTTATCTTATATTCTTATTAGTGGCAAGCCAAAAAAAGGGAAAATTTTCAAAAGTAGAATATGATGACTAACAATACTAGATGGCAGAAATAAATTGAGAGTAAACTAAAATTAGACAGTAAAAGCTTCTGCAAATATGTGAAGAGAAAGAGTACTTAAAGAAAGTATTGCTCCTTTAAAGGTTGCAATTCAAAATTCATAATGAGAAACAAAGAAATGGTAGGGACTTAGAAGCTCAAAAAGAAACCCAAAAATAGTAGAAAGTCAAAGGTCAAAATGAAGGTAGGAACTTAAAACAACCATCATCACTAAAGAGAAAGCACTTGGCAAACAAACAGGACAATAGGCTGAAAAGTCTATCTTGTTTCTTAAATGCAATGAATGCAGGGACAGTGGATGCAATGGTTACAATTTTCCAAATTCCCTAGGTTCTGGAAAGGCCCCAGCAAACCGGAACACCACAAATGTAAAACCGCTACTCAAGAAAGGGTGGAGCTGGTGGGAAAGTGAGGGCAGTGGGGTTGGGGGTGGAGTGGAAGGGAGCTAGAAACCACGGTCCAGTTAGTCCACCATCTGTCATTGGGAAAGTGCTGGAATTCATTATTCAGGATGTAATGGAAGGACGTTTAGAAATTTCTAAATCAATCAAGCAAAGTCATAGTTCTGTGAAAGGGAAATAATGTTCGACAAATGTACTAGAGTTTGAGGATATAACTAGCAGGGGGAGGATAAAGGTGAACCTTTTGGATTTCCAAAAGACATTTGGTACCACAAAACAGGTTACTGTACAAGATAAGAGCTCATGGTGCCGAGGATGGTATAGAGGGGATTGGTTAACCAACAGGTAACAAAGAGTTGGTATAAATAGGTCATTGCGAGTGTCAAACGGGAATTAGCGGTGTGTTAGGGGGATCGGAGCTGGGCCTCCATATATTTACAATGTATATTAATAGCTTGGATGAAGAGATTAAGTGTATTAAGAAGATTTTCACATATGAAGACGGGTAGAAAAATAAGTTGTGGGGAGGACACAAAGAGCCAGATTCCAAAGGACCATTGGGGCAGGATTTGAAGTCATGGTCCCTGAATTTGTCTTAGGATTCCAATGCATCAGGGATAGTCTGTAATTTTCATAGGGCTGGCAGTACGGTAGGCAATGGAAAAGCTGCCAATGAATCGCTGAATTTACGTCCTAACCAATTAGGCATTTGAACATAACATTGCCAGAACGACATGGAGTCGAGATCTAGAATTCATCTGGGTGTCGGGTCTTTGACTCCACTTTGAAAATTCATACCAAAGAATCTCATGATTGTAGAGTGGTTAGCGCTGCTGCCTCTCAGTGCCAGGGATCTGGGCTCAATTCCGCCCTCGGGTCATTGTCTGTGTGGAGTTTGCACGTTCCCCCCGTGTTTCCTCCGGGTGCTCCAGTTTCCTCCTACAGTCCAAAGATGTGTACATTTGGTGGATTGGCCCTGCTAAATTGCCCTTTAATGTTCCAGGATGCATAGGTTAGGTGGATTGGCGGAATAAATATGTGGGGTTACAGGGATAAGGCCTGGGTGGGATTGTTGTCAGTGCAGCTGGATAGGCCGAATGGCCTCCTTCTGCACTATAGGGAAGCTAACCTAATCCCTATAGGATTAGGGATCCTAATCCCTAATTAGGGATTAATTAGGGATTAATCCCTAATTAATTAGGGATTAATTAGGGATTAATTAATCTAAAGTGGAGAAAGAATAGAAAAGCAAAATGTTGTTTTAAATTGCAAGAAACCACAGAAAGCTGCAGGACAGAAGGATCCAGGCATCCTGATATATAAAACTCAAAACATTAGCATGCAGGTACAACAAGTAATTAGAATCATAGAATCCTCACAGTCCATAAGGAGGATATTTAGCTTATCAAGCCTGTACTGACAACAATCCCACCCAAAGCCTACATATTTACCCTGCTATTTTCCGACACTAAGAGTTAATTTAGCATAACCAATCAACCTAACCTGCACGTCTTCGGACTGTGGGAGGAAACTGGAGCATCCAGAGGAAACCCATGCAGACAGAGGAAAAATGGGCAAACGCCACACAATCATCTAAGGCTACAATTGAAACCGGGTCCCTGGCGCTGTAAGGCAGCAGTGCTAACCACTGTGGTAACTGAAATGTTGGTCTTTATTGCAAGGGGCTGAAGTATAAAAATAAGGAAGCCTTGCAATAACTGTATAAGACATTGGTGAGACCAGACTTGCAGTGCTGTGTATGTTTTGGTCTCCTTACTTGAAGAGGGCATACTTGCATTGGAGATGATTCAGAGAAAGACTGATTTATGGGATGAAGAGGTTATCTTATGAGGAAAGATTGAGCAGGTTGGACCTTTACTCATTGGAGTTTAGAAGAATGAGAAGTGAGCTTGTTGAAACATTATGATTGTGAGGAAGCTTGACTGGGTAGATGCTGGGAGAATGTTCTCCTCATGAGGAGATCTAGAAATAAGTGTTGCAGTTTTAAATTAAGGGATCTTCCATTTAAGATGGAGATGAGAAGAAGAAATTTCTTCTCAAAGAGTCATAAGTCTTTGGAATTCTTGAGCTCAAGGAGAAGGCTGGGGGATCTTGAACTAAATGGGAATTAATGATGGTGGGGAATGGGTAGGAACGTGGGAGTGAGACAACAATCAGATGATCTGTGATCTTATTGAATGTTGGAATAGGCTCAAGGGGCAGAATGATCTACTCCTCCTACTTCTTACATCCTTAAGTTCTCTATGGCCTTGGTATTAATACCCCAGCCACCCCACCCTTTTCCACAACCTATGATAGATGGGAAAGGATTGGGATGAAACTGCTCAATAATGAAAGAAAACCCTACATGATTCACACACACTGCTTTTCCTTATAGTGGCAAATATCAAGCTACCTGGATGGAATGGTTCACAGTACAGGAAACTGGACTTAAAACACAACCGCTGCTGCATACTGGTTTCCCCAGTGTTTGTGAATCTGTATAAATGATTGTATATATGGGTGTGTTCACATCACAGAGTAGTTGCAGCACAGAAGGCAGCCATTCAGATACTGAGGGCAGCATTTTCCAGCCACACTCACACCAAAACTGGCAAGTCCTGCCCGAGGTCAATGGACATTTACATGGTCTGCCCCCACCCCCCTCCCACCCTCTACAATTCCCATGGCGGACAATACAGAAATCTCCACCCTCCCCACCCCACCAAGAGCTTGTTTCCTGTTGTGGAAGAATCTTGGACCAGAAAGCCTAATCTCAGAGTAAAGGATCATCCATTTAAGACAGAGATGAGGAAGAATTTCTTCTCTCAGATCATAGTGAATCTATGGAATTGTTTATCACAGAAGAATTTGGAGGATGGGTTATTAAGTATGTTCAAGGCTGAGATAGACAGATTTCTAATCAGTAAGGAATTAGGGGTTATGGAGAGAAGGTGGAAAAGTGGAATTGAGGGTTATCATATCAGATCAGTCATAGCCTAATTGGTCCAGCGGACCAATTGGTTTACTTCTGCTCCTATGTCTTATGTTGAGCCCATTGTGTCCACCATACTGGTTCTCCCAATAAGCAACTCACCTGACACCATTCTGCTGCCTTTTCCCCATAACACTGCATGTTCTGCCCTTTTCAGGTAACTGTCATGTTCACTTTTGAAAGCCTCAATTGAACTTGTCTCCACTACACTCTCAGGCAATGCACCCCAACACTTAACCAGTTGCTGTGAAAAAGGTTTTCCCTATTTCATTTTTGCTTCCTTTGCCAATTACTTTAAATCTGTGCCTTCTTGTTATTGATCCCTTCACAATTAGAAACAGTTTCTCCCTATCTATTCTGTCCAGATCCTTCATAATTTTAAATACTTCTATTAAGTGTCCTTTCAACTTTCTCTTCTTCAAGGAGAACAGAACACCTCCAATTTATCTTCATAAGTGAAAGTTCCTCATTTCTGGAATTATTTTACTGTTCTGCACTCTCATCTTAACATCCTTCCTAAACTGCAATTGCATAGGACATTGGTGAGGCCACAGCTGGAATATTGTGTGCAGTTTTGGTGTACTTATCTGAGGAAGGATGCTCTTGCTATAGAGAGAGTACAGCAAAGGTTTACCAGGCTGATTCCTGAGATGGCAGGTCTGTCATATGAGGAGAGTTGGTGAGGATCATATTGGAGTTTAGAAGGGTGAGAAGGGATCTCAATATATTCTTTAATCTCATAAATTTCTTAAAGAGATCAAAGGAGAAAGGCAGGATCAGGATATTGAATTTGATGTTCAGCCATAATCATAATGAATGCCAGAACAGGGCTGAATGGTCTACTCCTCTGCTATTTTCTTTGTATGTTCCTATGCATGTGTTCTAAACAGTGGTCCCAGTATTCTAGCTGAGGCAGAACTCATTTCTTATTCAAATTTAACAGAATATTCTTGCTCTTATATTGTGTCCCTATTAAGCTTGGGATATTGTAAGCTTTATTATCTGCTCTCTCAACCAGTCCAGCCACCTTTAATGACTTATGCACATATATACTCTGCTCCTTAAGAGTTGATGGAACCTTTTATTTTATATTGTCTCTCCATGTTCTACTTAGCAAAATAATCACTTCACTTTTCTCCAGTGTCTGTGGACGTGTATGGTCATATGGGTATGTATTGATGTGTGATTGTGTGGGTATTCATGTATGTGACTGTGTATATGCTTATGTATTCATCTGTGTGTCTGTGTATATGTTTCATGGGTGTCTGTATATATGTCTGTCTGGGTATTCACATATGCGTATGTGTGTGACTGCAGTTGGATTTGTGTCCATTTCCTCTCTCTCTCTCTCCCCTCCAGAGCCAGCGGAGAGTTCGTGCGTATTGCTGACAGTAAGTTTTGGAAGGGTGCTATGGTCAGTTTGAATGTGTGCTGCATCTCCAAAGCCAGTGACTGACACTCCGTTTCCTGCGGGAGGAGCTGGCCTGTGTCAATTTCTAACCCGGAAGCCGAGTGCCAGTCCTGAGAGGATTCATTCCCTGCAGTATCTGGGCTCCAAACTATTGACAAACTTTCCCGTCCTTGTGTGCACTGCCGGCTGCCTTTCCTGCTCTAGCCTGCGCTGACACTCTGACCCTGGTAAGAAGCGGCACTCTGGTGGGGGTGGGGGTGGGGGTCCCCGGAAGGAAAAGTGAAGTAGGTCTCGAATCGGACCGGGGGGTGGAGGAGGGACAAACACGGCCTGGGAGTCGGCTGGAAAGACAGACTTGTACCTGGGTGCAGCGCACTCAATCTGTTCCCCTGCTGTTGTTTGAAAGTAACTTCCTAGAATTGGGAGAGACTGCGAGTGAGAGACTAGTTCAGGAGGGCACCGAGAGAGATTTACAGATTGGAAATTGGCATCAGATCAGTTCACAGGTGGGCACTGGCTAAAAGTTTTGAAAGACTTGTCAGCTGTGAAACTTTTAACAACTTTTGAAAAAGTTTTTTTTAAAAAAAAACTCTGCCCCTTCTGAGTATTCAAATCAAAGCAAATCAAAATCATTTCTCTATTACTGCTCAGTTTCCCTTAGTGATCATAAACTCTCATAACTGTGTGTTCTGGAGAACTAGGTTGGGAGTCTAGAATCACATGGAATATTGGGGCTAGGGTGTGGAATCTGGGAAGAGCTGGTTTGTGTTTGAAGGTTTTTATTTCCATATGGTGGCCCCTTGTACTGACAAGTCAGTGATAATGTTTTAGGTATTACTTATTAACCTCCCACTTTTTACTGAGTGCGTACTCTGGTTTCAAGGTGCTTGTTTATACAGGATGGGTGTGAACTAGTCTGTGTTCATGCCCTCCCTGACAGGCAGCTGTTGTTGATACAGTCTTCACAGATCCTCCACTGCAACACCCCAGCTAGCTCTCAGCATCTAATACCTTACTCCGATACCATTTCTTCCCCCTTTATACGCCATCCCATTCCCATCCACTATCTTTCCCTTGTACTACTCCTCCCCCTTTACCTTAGTGCTTGTGGCAAAATCCTAACACTCTCTGCCCCTTCACCTCCCCCCTCCCAACTCCTGCTCCTGTCCCCCACCCTCTCCTGCTTCTGTCCTACCACACTTCTCCCCTGCAACCTCTTTCCTGCACTGCCCCGTCCCCTCTCCCCGCTTATCCCCCTGCCCCATCCTTGTCCTATTTGCCCTCCAGTTTGATGATAGTTTCTTCATGAATCTGAAATTCTGAATTGATAGTCTGAGCACAGTCTGTACTGATCTAATGCCAGATGTCCTGATTCATTGTGGGACAGTCTGCAATGTCATCTGCAATGTTCTAGCTTCACCAGTGCCAGTTTCACACAAGAACACAAGCAATGGCCCAAAATTAAGAACACTGCTAATATATCCCAGAATCTAATGTGTGGTGTGGGATACCATTGATATCTCTCTGTGTTTGTTTGTGGTATGCAGTATCACTGATAATTCTTTTCGGTTTGTTCATGTTGTGGAATATTACTGATATCTCCCTGTATCTGCCCATTATGTGAGATATCACTGATATCTCGCTGTGTTTGCTGATTGTGAGATATCACTGACATCTCCCTGTGTTTGCCCATTGTGTGAGATATCACTGATATCTCCCTGTGTTTTATCCATGTTGTGGGATATCATTGATGTCTCCCCGTGTTTTAGCCATGTTGTGGGATATCACCATTATCTCTCTGTGTTTACCCACTGTATGAGATATCACTGATATCTCCCTGTGTTTGCCCATTGTGTGAGATATCACTGATGTTTCCCTGTATTTTATCCATGTTGTGGGATATCACTGATGTCTCCCTGTGTTTGATCTTTGATGTGGGTGCAATGGGGAGGTGTCCACATTTATTGAAACATGTTTATCCATCACGATGCATTTCTCCCAACACACAGCAGCGAAAAGCAGGCAGGCAATGTCCGATCTCAGCCAAGTCAACCGTTACCTCGGAAAGGTACAGGAACAGGTTCTGACCACTATTAGCAAAATGCTAGGGAAAATATGAAGTGAAGAAGGATTGTCAAAATGTGTATGAAAAGATATAAAAAATTGTTAAAGAATTGGAATGTCAGAAGACGCATTGAGAAACCAAAGTGTCAGGCAGAAATAACTGAATACGATGGACGTGAGAGCCCAGATTAGCAAAATGAGGAAGTAGTGACTAATAAAGCGATGCTAATTTCTTGAGCACTGAGAGGAAGGCTACTGTAAGAATGAGCCCTCACTTGACTTCTCAGGCAGGATCAAGTGACTTTGAGGAATCTTGAAGAAGCTGACTTGACATTCGAAATTAAATACTCGGTGGGAAGCTTTAACCCTCTTTCAGATTGGGTCTCTGGTGAATCATAGTCGTTACACTATGGGTACAGATCATTCAGCCAATCAAATTTATTCTGTGGTTCCTTTTCACTGGAACTACAATCCTGCTAACTTCCCAGATTCTTTTAGCTACTATCTGTTTGCTGCTTAAAAATAATTTGGATATTCTTCTCCAGCGGTAGAGGATGGCATATCATACATCATCCTTTGTACAAAGATAATAATGACTCTGGTGACAGCTACATTTAACAGAGTGCCATTCTCTCTCCATGTCAATATAGCAAGAAAAACAAGCAACCAAACACTTGGGTCAACTCAAGAGACTTTCAGGAGACTTTTTAATCAAGATGGATGTACAGATGTTTAGGGAGGAAATTTCAGGACTTGAGGCCTGGACAGCTGTATGCACGGCTTCCAATGTGGGCAGTGCAGGTTGTTAGGGAATACACCAGAGGCCAGACATGGAGGAATGCCAAGTTCGTGAGGTTATGGCTAGCTCTTCGTAGACCAAGGACTGGGCCAGGAACTGTCTTGGTGTGAGTGGTTCAATAGGAGATCAGACATAGTGTGATAATAAAAGTGAAATACTGTGGATGCTGGAATCTGAAATTAAAACTGGAAGTGCTGGATAAACTCAGCAGGTCTGGCGGCATCTGTTGAGAGAGAAAATAGAGTTAACATTCCTGTCTGTATAACTCTTCTACAAAAGAGTCCACCAGTAAATGTTAACACTATTCTCTCTCTCCACAGATGTTGCAAGATCTGCTGAGTTTTTGCAACATTTTCTCTTCATGTTTCTGCTCAGATCTTTGACTGAAATGGTCCCTGTTGCTGAATACTTTTTATTTATTTGTTCATGGGATGTGGCCTTTTGCTGGCTAGACCAGTGTTTATTTCCTGTCTCTAATTGCCCTTGGGAGGGTGGTGGTGAGCTGCCGCCTTCAACCACTGGAGATCCTGTGGTGTTTACACACCCACAATGCTGTCAGGGAGGGAGTTGCAGGGTTTTGACCCAGATTGCAATAATTCTCAAGCTGTTGTGTGCTGCCCACAGATGATCCATTATTTGGCTAGGAGAGGCACTGACCAGTAATGAACACGTCATCCCCTGTAAAGAATTTCAATACCACATTCCATATATAACATTCACAATCACATTTCCCAGACACACCATTGATAGAAGAAGAAAATCAGCCATTATCTGACTGAGTGGCAGAACAGCTTTGAATAGCCCAGTCCAGTTCCTATCTTCTCTGCTCAATCATAGAATCCCTAAAGTGCAGAATGAAACCATTCAGCCCATTGTTTCTGCACCAAAGCATTCTCCCCTGATGCCCCCCCTCTCCCGCTATAAACCCGCACATTCACTGTACTAATCCATCTAATCTGCGCATCTTGGGACAGTAAGGGACATTTTAGCATAGTCAATCCAGCTAATCTGCACACCCTTGGACTGTGGGAGGGAACAAGAGCACCCGGAGGAAACCCACGCCAGACATGGGGAGAATGTACAAACTCCACACAGCAAGGCTGGAATTGAACCCAGCTCCCTGGCATTGTGAGGCAGCAGTGTTAACCACTGTGCCACCATGCTGCCCAAATCCCACTCCAAACACAAAAGCGTCTGATTTAAAGCCGCTACTTAAGGAATGTGAGGAAGGGATCGCTGCACAGTCAGACGTGCAGTATTTTATTGAAGGGCCTGTCTGTCTTCTGAGGTAGATGCAGAAGATTCCATGGCATTATGTTGAAGAAGAGTTATCCCTGATGTCCTGATCAATGTTTTTCCCTCAACTGGCGCTAATGTAAAAGAGATAATCTGTTCATAATCTTGTTGCTGGTTGTGGGAGCTTCCTGTGCAGTCTCTGGTACCCGTATAACAGCTGTAACTACACTTCAGATGTACCTGTGCCTGTAGCGACCTGAAGACATGACAAAAAAAAATCCTAAACAATCGTAAGCTCTTCCTTTTTAAGCAAGCAGTTCCCATGGCTTCACACAGGATGAAAAATAGACAAGAAGGATGAGGTGTTGACCAGGTGTTGCCCTCAGGCTAAGAAAATCTCTATCGTTACTCAGGTTCTGTAAGACATGAACCCAGTGTTGAACACACAGACACCAATCAAAGCACAGCCAGCACTTTGAAGCAGAGCTTCCCGTCCCAAGTTTACAGGCAGCTCAGTTTACAGCATTAGAGTGATGGCTGAGAAAGGTCCTTGGGTGAAGTTACTGTTTCATCTGAGCCTCTGTGTGAAAACTTAGCCGCGGATGAGGAGCACCCATGATGGTGAATTTATTTTTGAGGTTCCTAGCATCATAGATGTCTTTCTCCAGCCAATTTAAGTCACTCCAAGTGATTATTAAAAAATAGCTGAAGGCACCGGATATTTCAAACGCCCTGACTACATATCGGCAATAGTATTGAAGAAATATGCTCCCGAAATTGCCACATCCTTATCCAAGCTCTCCCAGTACAGCTGCAACACTGGCATCTACCCAACAACGTGGAAAATTGCCAGGGTATGTCCTATATATAAAAGGCAGAACTTACATTTATATAATGCATTTCTCAAATCCATGAAGTCTTTACAACTAATGAAGTACTTCTGAAGTGTAGTCACAGCTGCATTGTAGGAGTAAGGGAGCAGCAGAGCAAATCCAGCCTGGCCATTTACTGCCCTGCCTACTCTCGATCATCAGTAAAGTGATGGAAGGTCTCAACACCAGCGCTATCAAGCAGCACTTATTCAGTAACAACCTGCTCGGTGATGCTCAGTTTGGGTTTCACCAGGGTTACTGAGCTCCTGACCTCCATACAGACTTGGTTCAAACATGGACAAAAGAGCTGAACTCCAGGGATAGGAGTGACTGTCTTTGATATCAGAGGACCCTAGCAAAACTGGAGTCAATGGGAATCAGGGAAATCTCTCCGCTGGTTGGAGTCATATCTAGCACGAAAGAAGATGTTCCTGGAGCTAAGAAGTCAACCATCTTAGCTCCAGAACATCACTGTAGGGGTTCCTCAGGGGAATGTCCTAGGCCTAACTATCTTCAGCTGCTTCATTAGTGACCTTCCTTCCATCATAAAGTCAGAAGTGAGAGCATTCGCTGATAATTGCACAATGTTCGTCACCATTCACAACTCAGATACTGAAGCAGCCCATGCAGCAAGACCTGGACAATGTTCAAGCTTGGAGTGATAAGTGGCAAGTAACATTTGTGCCACACAACTGCCAGGATATGACCATCTCCAACAGGAAAGAATCTAACCATCTTCCGTTGACATTCAGTGGCATTACCATCGCTGAGTTCCTCCACCATCAGCATCCTGAGGTTGCCATTGACCAGAAACTGAACTGGACTAGCCATATAAATACCTTGGATGTAAGACCAGGTCAGAGGCTGGGAATTCTGTAGTAACTCACCTCCTGACTCCCAAGCTTGTCCATCATCTATAAGGCACAAGTCAGGAGTGTCATTGAATATTCTCCACGTGCCTGGATAATTGCAGCTCTAACAATACCCAAGAATCTCAAACATCCAAATAAGGCAGTCTGCTTGACTGGCATGCCATTCACTACCTTAAACATTCACTTTCTCCACCACTGATGCACAGTGGCAGTAGTCATCTACAAGATGCACTGCAGCAACTCACTAAGGCTCTGTTGACAGCAGCTTCCAAGCCCATGATCTCTACCACTCAGAAGGACAAGAGCAGCAGGTACCTGGGAACACATCCACCTCCAAGTTTCCCTCCAAAGCAAGACTTGGAAATATATCACTGTTCCTTCGCTGTTGCTGGATCAAATTCCTGGAATCCCCTCTCTAACAGCATTGGAACTAGTGATCGAAGCAGGGACATTGTTAACAAGTAACAACAAGATGGAGAGCTGAGTAGAAATGGTTATGAAGGCATATAGGAACAGTACAGACTGATAAAACAGAGACTATTTCTCTCGTAGAGGTTGACTGTCGTGTTGACGGGTCTGTTTACGTGTCTGTGCAGGAAATGTTGAAATTGGGAGTAAACCTTCTCTTCCAAAGCTCAGTCCTTGATGTGGAAATTCTTCTCCAATGACGTTAGGCTGGTACTATGAAGGAAAGGATGTATGCATTCAACTCAGCTGACATGTAGGAGAAACCTGGAGCTAATGGCGTTACCATGATATTTCTTACCCTGGGAGATATTCCAGTATGCTTTTAAATGATTTTCTAGGGCGGCACGGTAGCACAGTGGTTAGCACCGCTGCTTCACAGCTCCAAGGACCTGGGTTCGATTCCAGCTTGGGTCACTATCTGTTTGGAGTTTGCATGTTTCCCTATGTGTGTGGGTTTCCGCCAGGACCTCCAATTTCCTCCCACAGTCCAAAGACGTGCAGGTTAGGTTAATTAGCCATGCTAAAATGGCCCTTAGTATTCTGGGTCACGTAGGTTAGAGGGATTCATTGGTAATATATGGGGATAGGGCCTGAGTGGGATTGTGCTTGGTGCAGACTTGATGGGCCAAATGGCCTCTTTCTGCACTGTAGGGTTTCTATGATCTTTCTATGATCTATGATTCTTGATCAGGGTTCTCCAGGGGAGTTTTATCTTCTGAAAGTGAGGCAAATCTCAACAAAAGGTCATTGGAATGAACAGATGTTTCTTTTGAAAGGTGCAACTTTTTAAAAATATCACTCAGGGTATGTGGGCATCGCAGACAATACCAACTTTTATTGTCCATCACTGAGAAGTGGTGCTGTCTCGAACCTTGTGGTGTCGGTACAGCCAAAGTGCTGGGAGGATTTTGACGTAGCAACAGTAAAGGAACATGAAATATTTCTAAGCCAGGATGGTGAGTGTTTTGGAGGGGAACTTACAGGTGCTGCCTTTGCCCTTTTCAGTGGTAGAGGGTTTGAGAGTTGCTACCAAATGGCACAAAGTAGATGGAAGATGAGAGTTCAGGTGGACTTCACCTAAGATTTTTTTGAAAATGTGTCACTGATCTGGGCACAGGCTTACTTTTATCAAACTCAAAGGCAAGGAGGGTAGTGGATGGTGTGTCAGAATAGAACCTGCATGTTCTTCTGCTGTTCAACATTTTAATAACTAATGGCTTCAGCGAAGAAGAATATCTGAGACTGGGATCTGAAACTATCATGGGCAGTAAATTGTCAGTTTATATGCCCTGTCCATCATATTTACTTTTTCTTACTCATTGTGATAAAAATGTATTGTTCATAATGCTACCAAATTTATAATATTCCACAGTGCAAGCATACTGAATGCCAGCAGATTCACCATTGGCATTGCTCACTGCATTGTTGAAGGGATGTCAAATGTAAACATGTTGATGAAACCAGAGAGCTGCAGGGCTATGCACAATGATGTCTGCTGGTAGTAAGATCAATTGGAAAGATCAAGAATCATTAGGAATCCATGATTTTATGAACAGAGTCAGAGAAGAGAAGCAAGAAAATTATTCCAAATTGTTAATAAATTGCTCATTAGGCTGTTACTGGAGTGTTGTGGCCAACTCTGAGTACCAGACTTTAAGAAGGATATCAAGGACAGCACATTGGCTCCAGAGCCAGATTCCAACTTCGGGTGACTGTCTGTATGGAATTTGCACATTCTCCCCATGTCTGAGTAGGTTTCCTCCAGTGCTCCAATTTCCTCTCACAATCCAAAGATGTGTAGGCTAGGTTAGGTGGATTGGAAATGCTAAATGCGCTGAGTGACGGGCACGGGGGAGGTGAGGGATGCTCTTACAGAGAGTCGGTGCAGATTGATGGGCTGAATGGTTTCCTTCTGCACTGTCGGAATTGTATGCTTCTGAGGCCAAGGCCTTGGAGAGGGTACAGAGCAGATTTACGAGAATGAGACCGGGGTGAAGAGACTGGAAATCTGGAGTTCTCAGAGCAGAGGAGGTTAAGGGGTGATTTGGTAGCTGGCATTCAAATATTAACCAGTTTTGGCTAGAATAAGGTGAAAACTGTCAGCATCCAGAGACGAGATTTAAGAATCTGAGGAGAGATGAGATTTATTTTCACTGCTAGTTTATGATCTGATGGAATAACACTCAATATGAACTATCAAAAGGAATGGTCATATAGGGGGGGTGGTAGTGCAGTGGTATTAGCATAGGACCAGTAATGCAGAAAACTAGCTTAACACTCTGGGGACTCGGGTTCAAATTCCACCACAGATAAAATTTGAATTCAGTAAAATTCTGGAATTTAAAGTCTAACGATTATCACGAAACCGTTGCTGATTGTCTGCTTCACTAATGTCCTTTAGGGAAGGAAATCTGTTTTCCTTACCTGATCTGGCCAACATGTGACTTCTGACACACAGCAATGTGGGTGACTCTTAAAATGCCCTCTGAAATAGCCTGATAGGGATGAGCAATAAACGCTGGTTTAACTAGCAACACCCAAATCCAATGAAGAGAAAAAATATATTTTAAAGGGAATATTTGCAGTGTAGTGGGGCAAGAGAGAAGAGTGAAAGCAAACATCCAGAACATGCATGATGGACCAAATGGCCTCTCTCTTTATTATGTGATTCCATTAACCTGAAATGCAGAAATGTAATGGTTAATTCCAGGTTTTAGCTCTCCTTCCTCTTGGTATCAGGTTGCTCTTCATACCTTATGCATTTATAGGCTGTGGATTCAGGCTCCACTCTGACAGGTTTCTTTTATTTCATGAGATCTAGCCATCCCTATTTACCCTTGAGAAAGTGGTGGTGAGCTACCTTTTTCACCCAGTACAGCTCATGTGGTGTCGGAAGCCATAGTCCTATTAGGAATGGAGTTCCAGGATTTTGACCCAGTGATGGCGGAAGAACCAGGCTCGGGTCACTATCTGTGTGGAGTTTGCACATTCTCCTCGTGTCTGCATGGGTTTCCTCGCACAGTCCAAAGATTTGTGAGTTAGGTTGATTGGTCATGCTAAGAAATTTGCCCCTTAGTGTCCAGGGATGTGTAGGTTAGAGGGATTAGTGGGTATAATATGCGGAGATATGGGAGTAGGGCCTGGGTGGGATTGTGTTCAGTGCATACTCGATGGACCGAAGGGCCTCTTTCTGCACTGTAGGGTTCTGTGATGCTATGATTTTATGAAGAATAGCACAATAAAGTTTAAAGTTTATTCATTAGTGTCACAAGTAGGCTTACATTACAAAGAACAAAACAGCATGGGAAACAGGCTCTTCGGCCCAACGAGCCCGTGCCGCCATCTCGATGTTCCCACTTCTACTCGCAATCCCTGTCCATGTTTATAGATCTATAGATTAAAAACCAAATTTGAGACAATTTAGGGAGAATTAACAGTGCAATGAAGTTACTGTGAAAAATCTGTCGTCGCCACACTCCGACACCTGTTCGATTATACTGAGGGAGAATTTAGCATGACCAATGCACCTAACCAGCATGTCTTTTGGACTGTGGGAGGAAACCAGAGCACGTGGAGGAAACACACATAGACATGAGGAGAACATGCAAATTCCACACAGACATTGATCCAAGCCGGGAATCGAAACTGGTTCCCTAGCACTGAGAGGCAGCAGTGATGACCATTGTGCCATATTTCCAAGTCAGGATGGCGAGTGACTTGGAGGGGAATTTCCAGGTATTCCTAGATATCTTGGAATTGCTCTTGCCCTTCTAGGTGGTAGAGATCAGGGATTTGGAAGATGTCTTTTAAGGAACTTTGAGTTGCTGAGGTACATCTTGTTGATAGTACACAGTTCAGTAGCAGAGGCGCTGTCTTTTGCTGCAGGTATTACGGCAATTCTGTCTGTCCCAATAGGCACAGCTATGGTCTAAAGATGCAGTAGTATTATTGAAGGATAACAGGACAATATTCTAACATTCCAACTCATTTCCTACCTCTATCTATCAACATGACCTAGAAAAAAAATCAACTGTCCATCCAATGTGTAGGATTTTATTACGTTCGGTATGTTTTGTGCATTTGTTTTCAAAATACTTATTAAGTTTCTCTCTGATAAAGGGAAATGGGCACAAATCCCAATTCTACATTTGACACGACAAGAAGCCCTCATATCCTCTACAAATACACGACCAAAGATATTTGGAGCAATCATGAACTCGTTTGCAGTGTTTATCAGGCAGTTGTAGGCACTAGCAGGCAAATAATTACATCCTAAATCCTTCCTGTGTTGAAATGAGGACCATTGACTCTTGCTGCTGCTTTGACTCATTGTTTTTCTTTGAAATTCTCACGACTGGAACTCCCGGTCTCCCCTGGGCTTTGCTTCCTCTGTGAAACCCAAGCTGGCATCACCCAGTCTTACTTCCTCATTTACTTGGCTTTCTCTTTGAGCTCGTAGTTTATTTGTGGCAATGTGTCACGACAGACCTGACTCTCCACTTCCTTCCCTCATGGAAGGAAAAAAAAGACGAGCATTTATACAGCACCTTTATGGCCAATGAAGTATTTTTACATTGTTGTCCCTGGAGGAAGCACACAGCAAGATCCCACAAGCAGCAATGTGATAACGGGCAGACAGTTTGTTTTTAAACATGGGTCGAGGGATTAAATATCAGCCAGGAGGCTGGGGGAGACTCCACAGCTCCTCAGACAATGTCGCACTCCTTTAGCACGCCACTGGAGTGTCAGCCTAGATTTTGTGCTGAAGTTTCTGGAGTGAGACTTGAACCTATGCTTTTTAGAATCAGAAAGTGCTACATGCTGAACCGTGACTGACAAAGTGGACCTTCCCTCTGTCCCAATCCCAATTATTACTTCCATCATTTTTGATAACAAGTAGCCTGAGCAGGATAGAGTCAGGTGGGAAATCTTGATCCATCTTGAGATACTTTTCATCTATGCTCCAAAGGGCGGGTTTTGCCTTCTGCTATAAAATAAATGGCTCTGTATGTGACAGAAAAATCAATAAACAGTTTTGCTTTCTCTCCCATTTTGACCATTGTTCGCATAGAATTGCTGCTTCCTCCAGACAATGAACGCCTCCCTTCCACATCTGCATTCCTTAGCTCCATTCCCATCCCCCTTCCTCAGTCCCTCCCCTCCCACTTCCACAAGTCCCAAGGTGCTTATATTCCCATGAACTTCTCATCTCTGCCTGTGGGTGAACTGCTCTCATGCGAATTGATGCAATTTTACTACAAGGTGCAGCCTTCAAGAAACCAGCCTCTCCCCTCCTCTCAGCCGCTTCTTCTCTTCCCCTCCTCCAAGTAGATCAGCAATGATGTCCCATGAATAGCTGAACCATGCAACTTAAGAGAAGCATGTTGGCTGCTATTGGAGCAATGGAACTATCATCTGCAATGCACATGTGAACCGTTACCTCTGATGACTCCAACTAAATATCCTTTACCTCTTCAGCTTCTCAGCTACATGTTGTCCCTTGGTGTCATCGTCCAACAACACAAAACCAATTTCCACCTATATATAAGATATAGGAGCAGAAGAAGCCATTAGGTCCGTCAAGTCTGCTCTGCCATTCAATGAGATCACACATAATCTGATATAAAAATCCTCAACTCCAGCCTTATCCCCATAATTCTTGATTGCCTAACTGATTAAAAATCTGTCTATCTCAGTCTTGAACATAGGGAGCAATCCAGCCTCTACAGTCCTCTGCACTGATGAAGCGCTCCCACACTGCCATCACTGTCTATCCCAACATTGTCTGTATTTTAAAATTTTCAACCTTGTTTACAAAACCGTCCGTTGCCTTTCCCCTCCCTATTTCAATAATCTCCTGCCCTCAGAGTTAGCTGGGCTCCTCCTACAGCATCTTGCGCATCCCTGATAATTATGTTCCACTGCTGGTGACTGTGTCTTGGGACCACATTTGATTGTCATCTTGGGTCAATCTCTGTGCAGAGTCTGCACATTCTCCCTGTGTCTGCATGGGTTTCCTCCCACGGTCCAAAAGATGTGCTGGTTAGATGCATTGGCCGTGCTTAATTCTCCCTCAGTGTACCTGAACAGGTGCCCAAGTGTGGCAACTAAAGGATCTTCACAGTTACTTCATTGCAGTGTTAATGTAAGTCTACTTGTGACACTAATAAATAAACTTCAAATGTCTATCTTTCCCACTGTGAAGGGGATCTGTCCAATTTCACCTATTGCATTTCAGTCACTCACAGTTGAGACCAGTGGCAATATTTACATGCAAAATCACAGTTTACCTCTGGGCAGTTGTGTCTTCTCTGTTCTCAAGTGGGAGTGTCCCACAACAGGATGGAGTTACCTTTGGCCTTTTACATATTACTGCATCTTTTCCTCTTTCACTCCTTTTACTCGCCAAGGGTCAACTTGTTCCTTTCCCTTTGAACACACATCCACCACCGATTATTCCATGCTGTTCTTGCCCATGCATCACCCCCACACTCCCTTCAGCTTACCCTCCCTGTTAGCCACAGGTCTTGGTGTCAACTGACCACTTTTCACTTTGTCTTTCCCTCTGTGCTTATTCAACCTTGATTGTGTCCGGCTCTGTAGGCCATGATTCTTCACCTAGATTTTCTTAACAAAAGGGAGAAGATTTTAAAAAAGATTGCATTCAGAAGTTCTCTGCTCCACTCAATGATCCTCATTTAAATTCAGGCCCAGCAGGCGTGGTTTAAATGGGTTGAGGTACAAATTGGACATTTTGTTTGTTTCAGAGCAGAAATTGATTTTGACGACTCACTTATTTGGATGTGGTAAAAGGAGTTGCGTGTACACAAGCTGAAACGTTGGGGGCGGGGGGTATAGCCATTTTTCTATTCCCAAGGCAGGCATATATTAAAACAACATAGCTCCCCACATCCCCGAGATGTGACCAAGTCATGGTGTTGGCTGTGGAACTGTCACTATGGCGACTGTTATAACAGCAACTTATATTTCCATTGCCATGAATGTGACGAAATGTCCCAGGATTCTGCATAGGAGTATTACGAAACAAAATCTGTCACTGAGCCTCATATGTCGATATTAAAGCAGTTTGCCAAATGCTTCGTGGAAGAGGCAGTTTTTAAGGAGTGTTTTAAAGAGAGAGAGAGATATGGAGAATGTTGCAAAACTGAGAGTACAGCAAGGCAGGGAAGGGCCTGAAAAAGTGCCAACCACCATTTTCCAGTGTCCCAGCTGTGGCAGGAAGGTGATTTACTGGCAGGAGGCAGGCCTGGCCTGGATTGCACAGTGCCATGGGATCATCCCCAGCGACATCTTTTGTATTCCAGAGCTTTGGAACCAGATAGCTGAATTAATAACTGATAGTGGAGCTTTTCAGACGGGACATGCTGAAGAGATCAGAATTCGGTGAGTACAGTTATCTCTGAAGGTGTGGGGTTGGAGAGATTACAGCGATAAGGAGAGTGAGACCTTGGAGAGATTTTATTTTAATTGCTTCATGGGATGTGGGCATTGCTGGCAAGGCCTATCTCTAATTGTCCTTGAGAAGGTGGTGATGAGCTCCAATGAACTGCTGGAGCCTCCGTGGTGCTGTGAGAGAGGGAATCCCAGGATTTTGACCCAATGACAATGAAGGAATGGCGATATTTTTCAAGTCAGGATGGTGAATGCCCTGGAGGGAAACTTGCAGGTGATAGTGTTCCCAGAAATCTGGTGCCTTTGTCTTTCTTGATGGTAGTGAGTTTGGAAGGTGTTTTCTAAGGAAACAAGGATGCAAGTATTAAAATTGAGACATTGTTGACTGGGAGCCAGTGTAGTTCAATGAATATTAGGCTAATGGGCGGACTTGGTACAGACGAGGACATAGGTGGCAGAGTTTGGGAGGCCCTCATACCAATCTTATCTCTTGGCAGCTTCATGTTTTATGAGTTGCATTTAATTTTACCACACAGAACAGGCCATTAGACTTAGCTTGTATGTGCCAATACTGAGGTTTCACATAAGCCTCCTCCCACTTCTCCTATTTTCACCCTAGTAACCCATATCCTCTTTCTTTCTCATACGTTTATCAAGCTTATGGTAGCAAGTTCCACTAGAAATTTCTCCTGAATTCTTTCTTAGATTTATTAATGCCTGTTATATTTATGACCCCTAGTATTAGATCCTTCCACTAGTGAAAACATCATCTCTGTCACAGAATCATAGAATTGTTACGGCACAGAAGAAGGCCATTTGGCCCATCATTTCTGCACCAGCTCTCCAAATGAGTATGTGTTGGGATTTGTCATTATAGATCATGACTTAGAACCATTCCCCTATCTTTTCTCTATATATCTGTACATTGTCTCTATTCAAATAATCATCTAATGCCCTCTTGAATATCTCAATTGAACCTGCCTCCATACTTCCAGCCAGCATATGCCAGACCCCAGCCATTCGCTTTGTAAGGGAAGTTTTTTCACATCACATTTACTTCTTTTTCAACTCACTTTAAATCTTTCATTCCTCATCTCGCACTTAAATGTCTCATTCTTGATTCTTTTGTGATGTGGATCAGTTTCTCCCTATATACTGTGAAGCCCCCTCATGATTTTGAACGTCTCTATCAAACCTCCTCTTATCCATCTTTCCAAAGAGAACAGCCTCAACTTCTGCAGTCTGTCTTGCCTATAGAACCCCTTCATCATTTTAAGAATCAGTGTTTGGAATTTGTTAACTACTTATTCTAGAAGATATCTCAGTGGAGGTAGTCCCAAGGATACTGTGCAAAGTACTACTTCTGCCATTGTCCTGCCACAGCTGGGCTTTGGAAAATGACAGTTGCTGCCTTTTGAGGGCAGCACAGTGACCAGTAGTTAACACTGCACCCTCAGAGCACCAGGTACCCGAGTTCAATTCCAGCCTTGGTTTACTTTCTGTGTGGAATTTGCACATTCTCCCCGTATCTGCGTGAGTTTCCTTCCATAGTCCATAGATGTATGGGTTAGGTTGATTGGCCATGATAAATTGCCGCTTCGTGTCAAGGGATTATCAGGATAAATATAGGAATAGGGCCTGGATGAGATTGCTGTCAGTAGAAACTCGATGGGCCAAATGGCTTCCTTCCACACTATAGGGATTCTATGATTTCCTGGCTGCTGCCTTGCTGTACTTTCAGTTTTACAATTCACTAATTGAACAACTTCATCTGGGACAAAAGGTTTATACTGTCATCACTGCAGTAATGTCCAGTTGTACACCTTTGCTTTAATTTCTACGTAGATCCTCATCCAAAGCACCAATTATTATTTTATCTCTGATCATAGTCACCTTTTTAGGTTCCATGCTCAGTATTTTCAGTGAGGTGATACAATTCATTGACAAACTCTCAATCCTTTCAACTTGGTGTTTGACTGTGCCAGTTAAACTTCATCCTCTCAGAGTGAGACTGAAGTATGAGTCAAAGACTCCAATGACATCCTCATACTAGACTGTCTCTTTATTCACCCCCTATATGGTTAGCACATCATTTGCTATGCTCTTAGTAGCACATAACAAGATGATGACTTGATCTTTATTCTCTATAGCCTCAGGCACTGTAGTATGGGTATACATTCTCTCCAATTTTGCCTGGGGCCCTCAATATTTTGAGAAGATTCTGGTATGAGCAAAGTAGTAGCCATTGCGCATCCAGCTCCAAGGTTTTTTTTTCCTTGTGCTGTCTGTCCTGCCAGTCACTGGGTGCTATCCTTATCAGGTGTGGCCAGCAGGTTGGCCACAAGGTTCTTCATCCGCTGAGTTGCAATGTTGCTGGGCTTCATTCAGGGCTTGTCCCACTATTTTGAACCATTCTGGTGTGGGAATGGTTCCATCCATTATAATGGGTTTGTGCTGGAACCCCTTTGTTTCTTATTCGAGGAGAAATCTTGTGAAATGCAATGGTCTTGGTCAAAAAGCATTAATTTACTTGTGAGTTATTTACAGAGGTCAAATAAGACTGATATACAGCAGGAGCAGCTCTATGAGACACCCACTCAACCATCCCCTCAGTGTGTGACAACACTGTGATGCAGCTTTGTTTGCATATGCTCAGTATGCTCTTATTTAAGTTACCCCTTTACTGCACATTTGATGCATAAAAACATGTTCTGCAATAATAAGCGATTGTCCAATGGCTGGTGAGCATGTTGAAAGTTAGGACAGATGTTCTTGGCATGTGTCAGCATTTCCTAGCAAATCCTGAGGGTATGTCAGTAATTACATAGGATCCCTGGGCTTGGATTTATGTCAGTATTTATAGAGGTCCCTGAGGTTCTGTAAATAATTACTTGGAGTCTCCAAAGAGTGTCAGTATTTGTAGAGGATGCCCAGAGCATGTGTCAGTATTTACAGGGGAGGTCTCTGGGTAGTGTGTCAGTATTTCCTGGCAGTTCCTGGGGTGAGTGGCAGTACTTGTTGGTGGCCCCTGGGGAGAGAATCAGTGTTTCCTGCGGGTTCCTGGGGAGAGTTTCAGTGTTTCCTGCTGGTTCCTGAGGAGAACGTTAGTATTTGCTGGGGATTCTTGGGGGGAGTGTCACTGTTTGCTGGAGGTTCCTGGAGAGAGTGTCAGTGTTTGCTGGAGGTTCCTGGAGAGAGTGTCAGTGTTTGCTGGAGGTTCTTGGGGAGAGTGTCAGTGTTTGTGGGGGTTTCCTAGGGAAATGTCAGTGTTTGCTGGAGGCTCTTGGGGGGAGTGTCAGTGTTTGCTGCGAGTTCCTGGGGGGGAGTGTCAGTGTTTGCTGGAGATTCTTGGTGAGAGTGTCAGTGTTTACTGGGGATTCCAGGAGGGAAAGTCAGTGTTTGCTGCGAGTTCCTGAGGGGAGTGTGAGTGTTTGCTGGGGATTTCTGGGGAGAATGTCAGTGTTTGCTGGAAGTTCTTGAGGGGAGTGTGAGTGTTTGCTGGGGGTTCTTGGGTAAAGTGTGAGTGTTTGCTGCGAGTTCCTGGGGGGGAATGTCAATGTTTGCTGGAGGTTCTTGGGGAGAGTGTCAATGTTTGCTGCAAGTTCTTGGGGAGAGTATCACTATTTTCAGGGGGTCCTTAAGTTTTCTAGTTAGTAACTCTTGAGTTGTTAAAATTCAGCAATGGCAATTATTTGAGTCGTTTTCTACCTCCTCGGTGCAAGAGGAATTATCTTAATTGCATCATTTCAATTGCAGTTCTCTTCCTCAAAGTGAGAAACTGAAACGTGGGGTTTCTGCAGTCAAAATCAGGAACCTCATTCTTCCAGCTCTCCCAACCTTGGGGAGATACAGCTAGCGAGGGTGGGTCAATTGAAAAATTTACAACTAAGATCAATAGATCTTTGTTAGACAAGGTTGTGCATGAAACCTACTGCAGATTCTTTCTAAGATAAAAAGAACAAAAAGGAATTATTAATGAAAAAAATTTGCATATTTTGAGAATATAGTAAAGACAGGAATAGTTTGCAAATAATTGAGAATTTGAAGAATTCAACTTGGCAAATTATGATCTCCAGACTTCAATCTAAACACAGAGTGTAGTAGGGATTTTTATTCTGTAAATTAGGGAGACCTATATTTTGCAATATATTGTAATTAATTTATGTACTTAAATGTTCAAAATTTTGCAATTATTTTATACTTTAGTTTTATGCTTGTCTGCCACTGTTATGAATGATAATTTATTTTGTTTATATTTAATCACAAGTTTGTAGATCTACCCATCTGAGGACAGATAGCTGTAATCGAGAACTAAGCATAAATTAGGTTGTAGCTCATGGTAAATGGAATAGTGATGGAGATCAGCACATTCTGATGTTAAGGGGAGGTGGTATTGTGGTTTTGTCACTGGACTAGTAATCCAGAGACCAGGGTTCAAATCATACCATGGCAAATCAAATTCAGTAAAATTCTTGAATGAAAAGTTTAATGATGACTATGACACCATTGTTGTTTGTCATTAAAAAAAAACTAGCAGGTTCCCTAATGTGCTTTAGGGAAGGAAATCTACCGTTCTCACCTGGTCTGGCCTACATGTGACTCCAGACCCATAGCAATGTGGTTGACTTTAACTGCCGTCTGAAATGGTCCACCAAGCTAATCATTCAGTTCAAGGGCAATTAGGGATGGGGCAATAAATGCTGACCCAGCCAGTAATGCACATATCCCAGGAATGAATAAGTAAACATTGTGGTTAAACAGATCCTTGGGACCGAATGGGCAAATGTTTCCATTGTGTGTGGCCCAGTACCACACCAGTCAACACCGTTGAGCCATCTGCAGTAGGTGGTTTTATGTTTTTATTGGAAAACGTCTCGCTTAAATCTCCTCCTAATAAAAATCCATACTTCATGCCTGCTGGGCTGAGGGAACGATGCCAATCTACTACTTCAATCATAAAAATTGGCCACTTGGAAATGTCCAGCATGTGAGAATGTGGCTGTTCAAGCGCTGTTAAGGCAAGAAGAGAACATTCTTCTCGAGTTTTATCAGAAGGAGAATTTGGAGCCTTGAGTGCTCAGTCTCTCCTTTCGAAAGAAAAGGCGTGAAAGAACTTGCATTTTTATGGTATCTTTCACAATCTCAGGACATTCCAAAGCTGTCTACAGGTAGTGTACTTTGTAATTGTGGTCATTGTTGTTATATAGGAGCCACAGCAGTCAAGTTGTGCACAGCAAGCTCCCAAAACGATAATTAGCCTGTTAGCTGAGAGATCCCAGATACGGATGAGAGTAGGATGGGGGAAATCTCCCTTGCTCTTCATTTGAAATAGTCTTATGGGATTCTATATTTTAACCTAAGAGAAGAGCTGGGGGGGAAGGGTTGGGGAAGGTAGTGGGGGGGGTGGGGTTAGTGGTGTGGGGGGGGGGTGCATGGGAGCAAGCACTCAGTTTAATGTCTCATCCAGGAACGAGCTTGCTGACGGTGCCTGCTAGAGGCTTAGCCTAAATTTTGCAGTTGAGTTCCTGGAGTGAGACTTGAACCCATAACCTTCAGACTCCGAGGCAAGAGTGATACCACCGAGCCATGACTGACACAAGGTGGGTGGGGAGGGGGGTTCGGAAGAGGGAGGGTTGGGGGGGTGGCGGTTCGGGGGGGGGGGTTCGGGGGGGGTGGGGGGCAGGGGGGCATGGGGGGGTTCGGCAGGGGGACCTTGGGGGGGGTTCGGTGGAGGGGGGAGGTGGGGAGAAGGTGGAGAGAGACTGAAAATCTCAGATTACCTCTCCTGGGCATTGGCCCACTCTGGTGATATGATTACTTAGCATGGAGCCCTGTCTGTCACCAAGTACATTTACTCACCCTCCTGGGGAATTCTTGATACGGACTGTTCTTGGAATCAGTAGGCTGTTGTGGAGTGAGAGCAGATGAAATGGGATCTTTATCACTGGCTGTGGCATGCCTTCTCAAACTGGTTACTTCAACAAATCAACATCTAATCTGACAGATCTCTGCTGATTTGGTGCCTTTTAGTCTGGGCATCAGCTGAAACTGGGGATTAGGCACTGTTTCCTGTACCCTCTCCCTTCCCTAAGCATGCCCATACTGGCATGTGGAGAATGATCACTTGGCTGAGGTACTGATGGGTACACCGCACCCTTGCAACTGTCCTCTGGCAAGCAACAGTCCCTTCACAGAAAAGAAGACTTGTTTAAATAATTAATACTTTCTGTAACCGGAGAATGTTGCAATGTGCTTCGTAGCCAATGAATTTTGTTTCATGTATTGTCAGTGTTGTAATGTAAGAAATATGACAGCCAATTTGTGCACAGCAACCTCCCTCAAACAGCATGGAAATAAATAACCAGATCATCTGTTTTACTGAGGTTGGTGAAGGCTTATGTTCAGACAGCGCCATGGGATCTATAACATCCCTCTCAAGAGTGCAGACAAGCGGTGGGATTTTCTGTTCCCCATCACCACCCATGATGTGTTTTGTGGTAAGAGGCTACCAGTGGTGGGATCTTCCGATCCTGGTGCTGTCGATGGGATTCCCCATTGTTCACACCCTCCACCATCAGGGGTGGGGGGGGGGGGGGGGGGGGGATGTCACCGTCAGTGGGACTGGAAGATGTCACAGGAGGGAAGACCTCAGTTTTGGACTAAAGGCTGCATCTTTTGAGGGTGCAGCATTCCCTCAGCACAGCTGGATTAGTCTGTCAACTGGGGAAGAGAATGTTGGGTATTTTTAAGAATCTGTTTGTATTTTAAATAAATGGGGTATACGACGTTGATTAAAAGACACTGTTGACCTTCCTTCCCTTATTTGGAGGATTCCTGTGCTCAGCGGGCCTGTCAATCGCTGTTGAAAGAGTAGCTGAACCGGCAGGTGTTAACTGCAATGTGTGAAGGACAAACACTTAACCTGAGGAAGAGTGGGGAGACAGAGGTAACCTTTATTAACGTCACACGGTCTGCATTATCTGATAAACATCTGAAGATCAAACTTAATTCCTTGTGAAATAAAAACAAAGTGGCGGAAAGACTCAGCAGATGTGGCAGCATCTGTGGGGAAGCAGGTGGCATTTAGAGTCCGTACGATAGTGTTGCGTTTATCCAGCATTTTCTCTGTTCTTATTTCAGATTTCCAGCATCCACAGTATTTTGCTTTTTATCTTAGTTCCCTGTGAAAGTCGTAACCGGCCATTTTGCTCTGGTTTGTGCTCAGGCCCAGTGCAGCAGTGAGTCCCTCACCTTCAACCAGAGGTTTCCACCAGGCTCTGCTAATAGGAATTCAGCACTGGGAGCTTGAGGTAGATAAACACTCTGGTCCCAGAATGTTGTTGTGTATGTAATTGGAGATGGAGGTAAATATCACTCATTCAATAGGATTACATTGATTTTCTAGAAGAGAAACAGGCCATTTGGTCTAACGCTTTATGCTGGTGTTACTACCATGATCATATGAACAGCTAGATTTCAAATTTTAAAATCTTCAGCCAGCTAGCAACCTCTTCATCAGCCTGGTGCAGGGCAACGAGGCCATCACTGAGGCACAGGGTGGGGGATTTGCTAATTATGGGGCATCATGGTGGCACAGTGGTTAGCATTGCTGCCTCACAGTGCCAGGGACCCAGGTTCGATTCCTGGCTTGGTTCACTCTCTTGTGGAGTTTGCACATTTTTCCCGTGCCTGCGTGGTGCTCCAGTTTCCTTCCACAGCCCAAAGAAATGCAGGGTAGGTGGATTGCACATGCTAAAATTGCCCCCTTAGTGTCAGGGGGGCTAGCTAGGGTAAATGCATGGAGTCATGGGAATAAATCCTTGGTGAGATGGTCTATGCAGGCTTCTTGGGTTGAATGGCCTCTTTTCTGCACTGTAGGGATTTTATGATTCGATATGCACCATGGTTTGCACTTGGCCACAGGTACACAGAGATGAGTTACAGTGTCTCCAACGGTTATTGCGACAGGGTCTGATTCCAGTGGATGGTTTGACCCATTCGCCCCACAGGAGTTTGAAGCCTGGGATTCCCAATGTAGGATCACCAACGAGGTACTGATTCAGGGCTGTTTTACTGTGTGCCATATATCCTTCCTCAGGGCCTCAGCAGATTGCCTGGCTCGAGTTGGTTGGTCCAGATTGGTTGCTTTGCGATGAGGAGTATGTTGGGCGGGTGAATGATATCTCTCACCAGAATATGTCAGGGTTTATACTCTGTAGCAGCCATCTCTCTTCATCTCACCCTGTCAGTATATCCTTCTATTCCTCAGGCATGTGGTAATTTACTGATTTGTGATTCAGATAGAGGCTCCAGATGGCTTTGAAGTGGTTCTTCTTACGGATTTGGGCCTTTGAAATGGGTTGACCTCTGCTGGTTGTTATTTTTTGTGGAGCTTGATGTTGTCGGGATACTGTGCTTGTATCTTTAACAGCGTCCCCATCCCCCCCAGTTGTACTTACTTAATGAAAATATTTCATCTTCTTTCATGTCAAACAAAATCCCTCCTCCCCGCTGTTGAGGCCTGCCTGAGCTGGCAGTGGAAAGTTAGTTTTCCTTTACAAGTGGACACACAGTTGTTGAGAAGCTGAGTAATTGTAGATTGATGTTTGTAGAATTGTAAAATGCTAGGGAGAAAGCAATGCATGATGTCTTTTTCTGTGCACTCCCCCCCCCCATCCCATCCCTGCCATTATTCAGTTGACACAACCATCCTTGTGACACACTGAGTGGGACTTTTCAGCTGTGCTCATCCAAAGACCGAAAAATCTACCAAGTTCAACGGACCTTTGTATTGGTCCGCCCCCATCCATTAGTATTCCCATGGTGGGCAGGACTGGAAAAATCCATTCACTGCCTCCCTACGCCAAGCGGAAAGCAAAAGGTCCCGTTACCCAGTTGGATAATGCTTGGCTGACAGCCACGCAACCATCTTTTCTCTGTTGCCAATGTGTGTAAAGAAAATGACAAAGGATCCTTTTTAATGTCTGGGTGATTTTTCTCCAGGGTCACACACAGCAGTATCCTGGAGATTAGTCTTCAATTCCTGGAGACTCCAGGCCAACCTGGAGGGTTAGTAACTCTAAGCAGGAAAGACATGTTGAATTCATTGTTCATTGCCAGAACAGCAGCAAGGGCTTAGCTGGATTTGGATGAAGAAAATGTGCCTCCGCTCCAATGGAAAAGCACGTGTTTGCTTCATTACACTCTCAAGGCAGTACTTGTATACCCGTATTAATGGAGGGCCTGATGTATACATGAGGGATAAGGATATAGAAAGTTTGAAGACAATTTAAGAAAGCCGTTCGTGTAAAGTGTGAAGGCAGTTAGGTAGGCTGAATCTGGCCTGTTTCTGTGCTGTAGATGGCTTTCTGAGTATGCAACAGGCAATCTGTAAACTTGCGAGAAGCTCAGGATTGATACTTCCCACTCGAATCACCTCTTCCTTCTGAGTCAAAACATTGTAGGCTCAGAAACTTCACGTCAGATGCTTGAGTATAAAATCCCGGTTGACGATCCAGTGTGGGTGCTGAGGGAGTGCTGCACAGTCAGAGGTGCCGTCCTTCAGATGAGATAGTAAACCGTGGCTTCTCAGGTGAATGCAAATGATCTGATGGCACTACCTTGAAATGGTGAGGTGCTTACCTCAGTGTTCTGGCCAAGATTGATCCCTCAACCAATATCGTGAGTACAGATTATCTGCTCATTTATTTCATTGCTGTTTGTGGCTGCCATGTCTCCTACATTATAACTGTGGCTTCATGAAGTACTGAACAGACTGAAAATTATTTTTGCAACATCGGGGGTGGTGAAAGGTGCTGTACTTTATTTTGTTCTTTCGGGAGTTAATTCATCTCTTTTGCTTTGAGATTAAACATTTGTTCATGCTGATTATTGGCAGTAGGGGCACAAACAGCATTTAGACAGAGCACGTGAAGCAACTGGTTTGCTCCTCTTAAAGGTAGTCTGTCTCTCTTATAGGGAATCTACTGCTGAATATCTGCAGTGGGAGCTTCCAGATTCATGGATGCAGTGCTGGCAGCTTTAGTGGCAGAGGTGAACCTTGGAGTCTGGATCCAAGGACCTGGCAGCAGTGCCACAAGAAGTCTAATGATCTTACCTGGGTGGTCAATGATATCTACCTACCACAACACCAGACCAACATCCCATCACTCACCCAGAATCACTCTGAGCTCAGGTATAACATCTACACACTCCATTCTCACACCCTGCTCCTGCTGCTTCCACACACTATTCAGCAATGGCAGGCATGCAGTGCAACACAACCATTCTGTCCTTTTTATCGCAGAGCATGGGAGAAGAACATCTGGATAAGCTGATGGTCCCTGGCATCGTGGGCCAAACTGTGTCAGACCCCATGAGATCAGGGTTGCTGAAAAGGGTGGTGTCTTCCTGCCTTTTGTCCTTCTCAATTCCCAGCACCCCCTCATCCTGCTATCAGGCATCACCAGCATGCTGTGGATCGTGTAACCTTTGACCTCTTGCTTCCACCACATCAACCTTCCCCATTCTGGCTTCCTCATTTCAGACAGCCAGGAACTACTACCTGCCCAGCCGCAACACAACCAAGAGGAAGAGAGTAACAGTGGCAATAAAGAGACCCCATCATTTGACCTGAGACTCTCAACCACCAGTTTGAGACTGGGCATGCCTTGGGCACTATTAGAGAGTTGGGTGGGATCTGCAATGTGATGAGAAAAAGGCACAGGGGGATATGTTTGCCCTCTCCTCATCTTGTCAATCATCAGAACCAGAGGCATCAACAACAACGACTGCCCCATACTCAGTGCAGCCTGAAAGAGTAATTTATAGAATTCCTACAATGCAGAGTGAGGTCATTCAGCTCCCCAAGTCTGCACCAATCCACCCAGGCCTAGTCCCGAAACCCCACATATTTACCCTGCTAATCCATTGATACCAGGGGCAATTTAGTATGGCCAGTCAAGCTGACCCACACATCTTTCGCCTTTGTGGTGGCAATTCACTAAATCCTCTCTTTCTTTTGTTAAATAGTTGGTTTATTGCCTTTACCTATGTTGGCTTCTGGCTGGATGAGTTTTCACTTCCTTAGGGAGTGCCATGGAAACAGTCAGTAATAGGTTTTGTTCACAATTATGTATTTGCGCTATTTATGGCTGGGAACTCATGTAACCAATAGAATCCCTACAGTGCGAAAGAAGGCCATTCGGCCTGCTGATTCTCTGAGAGAGCATCCCACTCAGGCCCAAACCTCCACCTTATCCCGTAACCCCATGCATTTACTTTGGCTAATCCACCTAACGCATCACATCTTGGAATACTAAGGGGCAATTTAGCCTAGCCTATCCATCTAACTTGCACATCTTTGGACTTTAAGAAGAAATTGGAGCACCTAGAGGAAACCTATGCAATCAGGGGAAAAATGTACAAACTGCACACAGTCACCTAAGGTTGGAATCGAACCCAGGCCACTATCGTTGGGAGGCAGTAGTGCTAATCACCGTGCTGCCGGCCTGTGTTAAAGATGTTGCTGTCTGGAATGAGTCTTTCTCCCTTGTAGCCTCCTGATCACCTGATGTCACCATCAACATCATTGTCTAATTAACATAAGCAGTAACCCTTTACTCGACCACAAGTAAATACATTGCTGGGACTAGCCTGCTCCAAGTGCATGAGCAGAGCAGCAAGGCAGCCAGTTAAGCTGACAGACATCACAACAGTACAGATTCAGAGGGCACAGTGGGGGTGAGTACAGACACTGCGGCAATCAGCACTGGGAGAAGCTGGGATAGACAGTCTACTTCACTGAGAGGACCTTCAGCTTTCATAGCTTTATCTATGGGCAGCACAGTGGTTAGCACTGTTACCTCACAGCGCCAGGGACCCGAGTTTGATTCCCGACTTGGGTCACTGTTTGTGTGGAATCTGCACATTCTCCCTGTGTCTGTATGGGTTTCCTCCAGGTACTCTTCTTTCCTCCTACAGCCCAAAGAAGTGCGGGTTAGGTTGATTGGCCATGATAAACTAATCCTAATGTCAGGGGGATTAGCAGGATAAATGGAGTTATGGGAATAGGGCCAGGGTGGGATTGTAGTTGGCGCATACTTGACAGGCCGAATGGTCTCCTTCTATGATTCCACAATCTCCAGTTCCATCACATCTACATTTTGTGCCTATATTTCTGTTTCTTACAGAATGAGAACTGATTTTAAGACAGGTTAAGTTTAACTTCCTGATTGCTGATTCAGTGAGTGAAAGGAATGTCACCGAGCAGGAGAACTGAGAAGAGACAACTTGTTCTTACAGGCCTTTTGAAGCATTCTCCCAGACCTCAGAGATTTCCCCTTATCAGCCTGCTGTCTGTGAACATTCCCAACACTCAGCACATGTTAGTTTCAGCACATCCAGCAGTGATTCTAAACATTTCTCACCATTCATGGAAAGGCATTTTAAGTTACTTGTTTCAAGTGGAATTATTTAGCGAGATTAAATGAAGTGCACTTCTAAGTACAATTCAGGGTTACTTTGTCAATATTATTTAATAATTCATTCTGTATAAGTGTGAAGATCTCTCACTGCCCACCCAGATCTCTCCACATCTTCCCCTCTCAATTATCTTCACCACTCTTTCACCTTCTGCAGCTAGCCTCTCTTTCCCTCTCTACCCCACCATCTCCCTCTCTCTCCCATTTAACTTTCACTCTTTCTCTTTCCTCACCCCTCCTCCCTCCCCCTCCCCCCCCCTCTTGTCCCTCCTCCCGTCTGTCCCTTCCCCCTCTGTCCGACTCCCCCTTCTGTCCCCTCGGCCCTCTTGTCCCCTCCCCCTTGTCCCTTCCCCTCTGTCCCCGTCCCCCTCTGTCCCCTCCCACTCGTCCCCCCTCCCCCTCTGTCCCTCCCCCTCTGTCCCTCCCCCTCATGTCCCCTCCCCCTCTTGTCCCCTCCCCCTCTGTCCCCTCTCCCCCTCTTGTCCCCTCCCCCTCTTGGCCCCCCTCCCCCTCCACTTCTCCCTTCCTCTCCCTCCCTTTTCCTTTCTCCCTGCTCTCCTCCCTCTCGTCCTCCTCCCTCCTCTTCCTCTTCCTCCTCCCTTACCCCCTCCTCCCTTCTCCCTTCCCCTCCCCATCCCCCTCTCTATCTCGCATCACACCTTTCCCCTATTTTCCCCCCGCTTCCCCCTTCCCCCTTTCCCCATGTTCTCCTTACCGTTCCCACCAGTGATTCCGTCCCCATTTCTAGGAAAATTTTTCGTGGCACTTCAATTGTCCGGGCCCCCCCTTCTCGCCTTTACATAGTTTCTCAATGTCGTTATGATTTCAGATTGGCTGGATGTGTTTGTCAGGCCATTCATACCACCCATGCGTGGGACTTGAACTTCAGGTTACCACACATTCTACCGCTGTTTTACCGGAAGCTATTTTCTGTATTCGGTTGTCAAACCTATGCAACCTAAGTACTGTCTGTGCTGTCGTACTTAGACTCATCCGCGCCACTTTTAATGAGTGATCTGTGTTTTTCCTGCACCTAACCATAGCATATGCCTCATGGACACTCGTGGGCCACATGGTAAAGTTGGTCTGCTCCCTGATGTCATTCATACCCTGGCAGTGGCATGGTGAGCTGTGGATCTGACGCCTTTCCGCCGTAGCGTGGTTGTCACTTGCTTGCGCGCCCCATTTAGTAGGATGTCCTTTACACATGCAGCAGATTCTTAGTTTGCGGTCAGGTCCCCTCCATGCCCAGCGCTCCCCCACCGCGTTTTCCCCTCTCTTTCTCTCCCTGTCTTGCCCTGTCCCTCTCTTCTCTCTCTGTCTCTCTTTCTGTCTTGTCCTGTCCATCTTTTTCTCCCTCACTTTCTTACCCCACCCATCTTTCCATTCTTTTTGTTTCCTCTCTTTTTCTGTAGCTTTCTCCCTCCCTCTCCATCATATTCTCACTTGTTCTCATTTTCTGTGCCTTTATCTTGTGCACTTACTGGAGCTGTCCCTCTCTCTGCAGCTCCAATATTGTCTCATAACATATCCTCTTTTCGTCTTTCTCCACAGTTCCTATTTTTGCCCTTCATTCCTTGTTGTCTTATTGCTGTTTCTTGCATTGCACCGAGAGTCATTCAGCAGTTGCAGTGTTAATTGGCTGGTGTGTGTGTGGGTTGGGTAGATTGGGAGGATTGGGGTAGGGGAGCTGGATGCAGCAACCTGTCAGTATACGAGGAGGCAAGTCTGATCACAGAGCTTCTCTCACATTCCTGACTCATCCCCGCCCATTACTGCTGGCAAAGATCCCATCCAGCTGTCTCCATGGGCCAACAATCCCTTTCATCCCCAAAGAAGCTTGATTTCACTCATTTGGAGTTTCCTATCCTTGCGAATAATGCATTTATGTTGCATCCTTAAATCTCACAGCGGCAAAATCAAAATAAATGCACATTGGGTGTTTGAAGGGAGGAGGGGTGGTGTCGACAGAGTGACCAGTGGTCTGTTCAAAGAGGTGGCTTTTATTTAAGTTCTGAAGGAAGTGAGAGGTGGCACTGTTTAGGGAGGGAGTCACAGGCTGTGGAGCCCAGGCAGCTGAAGGTACAAAGGTGGTGAGCAAAGGGCTTGTGAAGGAGATCATGATCTTCTCATCCTTTCACAACTGGAACATGATTTTGGGCAATGGAGTACACAGGGGAAAAGGTTCTATCTATCATTTGTTATTTTTTCATGGGATAATAGAGTCCCTACAATGCAGAAGGAAGACATTAGACCCATCAAAACTGCACCAACCACAATCCTACCCAGCTCTTATTCCCGTAATTCCACCTATTTTTTCTGCAAATCCCCTAACACTAGGATCAATTTAGCATAGCCAATCAACCTAACCCACAGCTCTTTGGAGTAAGGGAGGAAACCCAAGCAGATACGGGGAGAATCTGCAAGCACCACAGACAGGAATTGAACCAGAATCCCTGGTGCTGTGAGGCAGCGGTGCTATCCACTGTGCCGTTGTGCTGCTTCCCTGATGTTGCTAGCAAGCTTGTCCTTTCCTAACTGCCCTTCGCTGCCATCTTGAACCATTGCGGTTCATGTGATGTAGGTACACCCACAGTGCTATAAGGGAGGGAACTCCCCGACCCTAACCCAATGACAGTGAAGGACCGGCCATACATTTCCAAGTCAGGATGGGGAGTGGATCATAGATGAATTTGCAAATGGTAGTGAATGGATTGAGATGTTGAAAGAGGCTTGGTGAGTTGTTACAGTGTAATCATCAGGAACATCCCACTCCTTGCGATGGATGGAAGGTCATTGATGAAGCAGCTGAAGACTGTTGGGCCAAGTGACCCTGAGGACCTCCTATGGCAATGTCCTCGGACTGAGATGATTGACGTCTGACAACCACAACCATCTTCCTCTGCAGTAGATATGCGGAGAGATTTCACCTGATTTCAACTTTCCTAGGGCTCCTTGATGCTTCACTTGATCAAAGGCTATCTTAATGTCAAGGGCGTTCGCTCTCACTTCACCTCTGGAGTTCAATCCTTTTGTCCATGTTTGGACCAAGGCTGTTTGAGGTCAGTAGCTGAGTGAATCTGGTGCAATCCTTGCAGAACATAGTGAATTGGTTATTGCAGAGTAAGTGCCGCTTGATAGACTGTTTGCCGACACCTTCCATTGCTTTACAGGTGATTGAGATTGAATTGATAGACTGCTGATTGGCTGGGAAGTTTTCTATGTTGGCTGGGTGGTTATCAGTGTTGGAATAGTTTGGCTAGTGGTGTGGCTCACTCTGAAGCACCAGTCTTCTGCACCATAGCTCTCTGTTCCCCTGCAATGTGAGAATCTCTGATATGTTAATGTTGAAGTTTGTTTTAGTTATTCACAGCTCCCCAGAATTCGGATTGCTGGTCAAGGGTGAGGCCTTTTGTGTAGCAAGAAATAACCTAGTCCCAGAAAATCCTGGCCTGAGATGTCCGCTTGGGTGCTGTCCCTCCTGGACTTTGTGGGGGTCAGTGAGTGGCTGCCAACTTTTATTGGCAGAGTCTAGATTGATATGGTGTCAGTTTGCCAAGGGCACTCAGAAGATCCCATCCCTGCCTCCCATTGTAGGGCAGAGGGAGATATGGTTGGTATGTTTGCCAATGACATGAAGGTTAGAGGTGTTGTGGATAGTTTGGAGGGATGTCAGAAGTTGCAACGACACACAGATAGGATGCAAGACTGGGTCAAGAAGTGGCAGATGGACTGCAACCCGGATAAGTGTGTGGTGATTCATTTTGACAGTCAAATGGGATGAAGGAATATAATATTAAGGTTAAGGCTCTAAGCAGTGTGGAAAATCAGAAGGATCTTGGAGTCCGGGTTCATAAGACTCTTAAATCGCACGTAGAGGATGTCGTTAAGAAGGCCTTCGTATGAAAGTGTACTGCTTTCATCAATCAAGGAATTGAGTTTAGGAGTCAGGAGATAATGCTGCAGCTTTATAAGACCCTGGTCAGACCCCACTGGGAATACTGTGCTCAGTTCTGGTCGCCTCATTACAAAAAGGATGTGGAAGCCATTGAAAGGGTGCAGAGGAGATTTACAAGGATGTTGCCTGGATTGGGTGGCATGCCTTATGAGGATAGGTTGCGAGAGCTTGGTCCCTTCTCCTTGGAGAGACGAAGGATGAGAGGTGACCTGATAGAGGTGTATAAGATGTTGAGGGGTATTGATCGAGTGGATTCTCAGAGCTTTTTCCCAAGGCTGAAATGGCTGCCACAAGAGGACACAGGTTTAGGGTGTTGGGGAGTAGGTACAGAGGAGATGTCAGAGTTAAGTTTTTCACTCAGAGGGTGGTGGGTGCGTGGAATCGGCTGCCGTCGGTGGTGGTGGAGGCGGACTTGATAGGATCTTTTAAGAGACTTTTGGATGAGTTCCTGGGACTTAGTATGATAGAGGGTTATAGGTAAGTCTAGTAGGTAGAGATATTTCAGCACAACCTGTGGCCAAAGGGCCTGTTTGTGCTGGAGTTTTTCTATGTTCTATGGCCTTCCTCTGTCTGCCCCTCCCTAAAAAGGGGGAAAAAAATCATCTTTCTCTGAGGACCGAGGTTTCCTACAGAGGGAAGTCCTGATCTGCAGCTTGTTCTGTTCCTGGTACCAGAAATTGTTTCACCCAGTGAGATGACATGTACGTCCTTCGCCTATGATGGACCTCCTATATTAATGTACTAATTTAATTATTAATGTCACAGGAGACTTACATTAATACTGTAATGAAGTTACTGTGAAAATCCTTGTTGGATGACAGTAATTTACCTCAACTCAGCTGCTGCTGTTCCACAAAGTGATGGTTCTCTTTGGAAGACAGAACTTGTTCAAGTGGACAGGACCTTCTCTGTCATCATGAGCACCAATTCAGCAAAACTGAATGTTGACACCAGAACATCCTCTTCTATTTGTGGTCTACATAAACGACTTGGAAGTAGGGGTAGGTGGTGAGATCAGCAAATTTGCTGATGACACCAAGATGCTTGGATTGGCGGGTACAGAAGAGCAGTGTCAGGCAATACAACAGGATATAGACAGGTTGGTAGACTGGGCAGATAGATGGCAAATGGAATTTAATCCGGAAAAATGCGAGGTGATGCATTTTGGCCGGAAAAATGTAGAAGAGAGTTATAGGATAAAAGGTAAAACTATACGGAGCATAGAGATGCAGAGAGACTTGGGGGTGCAGGTTCACAAGTCTCTGAGGGTGTCCTCACAGGTGGAGAAGGTGATAAAGAAGGCGTATAGTATGTTAGCTTTCATAGAAAAGGGTATAGAATACAAGAGTAGGAGTTTGATGTTGCAGTTGTATAGAACTTTGGTTAGGCCTCACTTGGAATACTGCGCCCAGTTCTGGTCTCCGTACTATCGGAAGGATGTGGAGTCCTTGGAGAGAGTGCAGAGGAGGTTTACCAGGATGCTGCCTGGTATGGAAGGACTGTCCTATGAGGAACGATTAGATAGACTGGGGTTGTTTTCCCTTGAAAGACGTCGGCTTAGAGGGGATCTCATAGAGGTGTATAAGATTATAAGGGGTATAGATAGAGTAAATGGAGGTAAACTTTTTCCGCCTTTAGAAATGGATAGGATGAGGGGTCATGGCCATAGGGTGAGGGGGGCTATGTATAGGACGAATATTAGAGGGCAGTTTTTCACACAAAGGGTAGTGGGGGTGTGGAATGCACTGCCGAGTAAGGTGGTGGGAGCAGGCACGCTGGGGCTGTTTAAGGGTCTCTTGGACAGCCACATGAGCGGTATGCAGATAGAGGGATATATTAGGACTGTTTAACTACGGCTTTTTTCCACAGGTAATTCGGTCCATACTTGACCAACATTGAGCATGCATTCGGCAGGTGGTGCGGGTACAGCTCTTGGATGTTGATTCATGGGTTGCCTGGTACCTCATGTCGTAAATGAGTGCTTTATGTGGACCATCTGAAGGGCACCATGACAGCTCAGAGACTATCGATGTGGCTGTGCAGACACTTGGAATTGGGCCGGTGTCTGCGGGAGTTTGCGCGTTCTCCCCGTGGTTGCGTGGGTTTTCTCCGGGCACTCCGGTTTCCTCCCACAACCCAAAAATTCGCTCTTGGGCTGATTGGGAAACAAATGGGTCCCTATGGTGAGAATTTTCCATATTAGGAATAATATATATATTATTATATAGGAATATTAAAATAGGATTTGCTACTATATAGTATGACAGCGGCGCGGGCTCGTTGGGCCGAAGGGCCTGTTTCCCGTGCTGTGTTGCTTTAAAAAAAAAACACATGGTAACAAATCTCTTAAATGTGTGAGGGGCACCATGATGGTATAGTGTTTAGCACTACTGCCTCACAACGCCAGGGACTCGGGTTTGATTCCCAGTTTGGGTCATTGTCTGTGTGGAATCTGCACATTCTCCCTGTGTCTGTGTGGGCTTCCTCCGGCTGCTCCGGTTTCCTCCCACAGTCCAAAAGACGTGCCGGTTAGGTGCATTGGCCATGCTAAACTCTCCCTTAGTGTACCCGAACAGGTGCTGGAGTGTGATGACTAGGGAATTTTCACGGTAACTTCATTACAGTGTTAATGTAAACCTACTTGTGACACTAATAAATGAACTTTTAAAACAAAGATTGTGGCAGTGAGAAGTGAAGATTATGGAAGTGGCATTCATTGCAAGCTCTTTAATAAAAGAGCAAGTAGTTTGGGATTAGATGCGTCTGGAGTTTTTGAGTTGTCAGGGCTTGAGATGATTGCTCTACTAATCCAGAAAAATGTGGGGGGCACAGGTTCAAATCCCACCATGGCATCAGATGGAATTTAAATTCAGTCAATTAAAAAAAAGAATCTGGAATATAAAGCTAGTCTCAGTAACAGTGACCATGAAACTATTGTTGTAAAAACCAATCTAGTTCACTAATTTCCTTTAGGGAAAGAAATCTACTGTCCTTGGCTGCTCTGGCCTACCTGTAACTCCAGAGCCACAGCAATGTGGTAGACTCTTAAATCCCCTGCGAATTGATCCACCAAGCCATTCAGTTCACGGGTAGATATTGGCCTTGCCAGCGACACCCATGTCCCATCAAAGAATTTAAAACTCAGACGGTCATGGTCACTGCAAACAGTGTCCAGCTTTCAACAAACTTTGTTACCACAGAGGCAGGGCGGGTGAAAGCAAGAGGAAGTGGTGTGAGAGCTTTGCAGATGTGATTCTGCTGAGCACAATCTTCAGAGTTAACTAAGTCGTGATCTGTTTTATTTAGTTGGTCAAGTGTAAGATGGAAGGAAATGGGGTTGACATGGAGATTCATGTCACAACGGTGTTAGGAACTGCTCACACCATTGGAGACCTGTTCACTGGAACACAACATGAACATTCAACACCACCTGCATTCATGTAGCTTCCTGTGAGAAAGAAGATATTAAAGGAAAATGTGTCCAATGCCTTTAGTAAGACAGGCATAGCAATCCTTGCTTTTGCATTCTGAAATTTCAAAAGACACTGCTTAGGCCTCAGCTAGAGCCTTGATTCTTGTGTTAGATGGATTGGCCATGCTGAATTGGTGTTGGGGGATTAGAAAAGTAAATACATGGGGTTACAGGGATAGGGCCTGGTTGGGATTGTTGTCGGTATAGGTTCGATAGGCTGAATGGCCTCTTTCTGCACTGTAGTGATTCTATGAAATGAACGAGTTTTGTGGTAAGACTGGAGCAGTTGAGGTTGTTCGACTTTGATTGGAGAAAATTAAGGGGAAATTTGACAGAAGTGTCCAAAACCATGAAGGGTTTGGATAGAATAAATAAGGAGAAATTGTTTTGTGCGGCAGAAGCTTTGGTAATCAGAGGTCTGAAGGTTTAGAATACTAGTAATTTGCGTAAAGAGCTGGAAGCAATATGAGGAAACCTGTTTTAACACAGTACATTCCAAGTCACAATCCACTATCGGAATGGCTGGTAAAAGTGGATTCGACAGTAATTCTCTGAAGGAAATTTGATACATTCTTGAAGAGGAAATGTTGAAAGGCTGTGGAGAAAAAGCAGGTGACTAGAATTGATTGGCTAATTCATTCTTGGAAGCTAGTACCAGCATAATGGGTTGAATGGCTTCTTTGTGTGCTGTAACCCTTTCTCTCTCTAGGATTGCATTGAATTATCCTATTAAGTCAGTCAAATGTTAATGGTTGTCCTGGTAACTTCACTTGAAATTCAATTCTGGAAGTCAGAAATGGCCATTACAGAGCATAGCAAACTTTGCTAGGGTCACTTATGACTTGGACCATAAATGACCCCTGACAGGATAGAAAGGAGTCTCCGAGTACAAATCCATTAGCCTCTAAACATTGCATCACAAGGTAGCAATGCCATTATTGCAAAAAGCAAATCAAATACTGGGCTTTATTTCTAGAGGAATAGAATCAACAAATAGGGAAGTTTTGCTAAATAGGTATCAAACCTTGGTTAGACCACATTTAGACTACACTGTGCAGTTCTGCACACAATATTATAAAAAGGTGTCTGTGGGGAGAGAACAGAGCCAAGGTTTTGAGTCAGGATAACCCTTTGTCAGAGCTGGGAAGTTCTGACAAAGGGTCATTTAGTCATGAAACATTGCTTGTGGGATTACTATCAAATAAACTGGTTGGGCTTTAACCTGGTGTTGCGAGACTTCTTAGAGTGCTTACCCCAGTCCAACGCCGGTATCTCTACATCTTGTCTGTTGGTGCAGTGTTAAATTAGAATCATAGAATTCCTACAATGCTATTCGGCCCATCGAGTCTGCACCAACGACAATTCCATCCATGCCCTACTTCCGTAACCCACATATTTACCCGGCTAACCCCCCTAACACTGAACACCTGGAGGAAACTCATGCAGACACAAGGAAAACATGCAAAGTCCACACAGACTATGACCTGAGGCCAGAATTGAACCTGGGTCCCTGATGCTGTGAGGCAGCAGTGCTGACCACTGTGTCACCATGCTGAATAGTATTTGTTGAATATATAACCTAATAGTGTGTGATTTAAGTGAATGGCATAGCTGTACGTAAGAGAAAGCTAAATACGCAGAGGTGGCACAATGACACAGTGGTTAGCACTGCTGCCTCACAGAGCCAGGGACCGGATTGGATTCTCGGCTGTCTGTGTGAAGTTTGCACGTTCTCCCCATGTCTGCGTGGATTTCCTTGGGGTTTTCCAGTTTCCTCCCAGTCTGAAAGGCATGCTGGTTAGGTACATTGACCTGAACAGGGTGCTGTAGTGAGGCTACTAGGGGAATTTCACAGCAATTTAATTGCAATGTTAATGTAAGCCTTACTTGTGACTAATAAATAAATAAACATCTGAGGGAGAAAAGAACAGAGGGTTCTCATAGTAAGTTTGGATAAGAAAAGATGGGGTGCTTGAGTCAAACATAAATGCCTGCAGGGACAGATTATGCCGTATATCCTGTGTAATTAACTGAATTAGTTATGGTGTCAGCCATGGCTCAGTGTGTAACACTGTTGCCTGAGGGTTGTGGACACGTTTCACTTCAGAAACCTGAGCACAATATTTAGGTGGAGAACTTCAGTGTGGTACTTAGAGAGGGCCACATGGTTGAAAGTAATATCTTTGGATTGAAACATTAAAAGGGAGGCCCTGTCGATCTTCTCAGTGGGCAGAAAAGGTTCTAAGACCCGGTGGCACAGTGGTTAGCTGCCTCACAGCACCAAGGACACAGGTTCAATTCTGGCCTTGAGTGACTGTGTAAACTCCACACAGACATTCTCCCCTCATCTGCCTGGTTTCCTCCCACAGACCAAAAGTATGTGGATTAGATTGGTTGGCCATGCTGAATTCCCCTTAGTGTTGGGGGACTGGCGCAGTAAATTCATGGGGCTGAGGAGTTTGGGCCTGTGTGGGATTGTTGTAGGCGTGGGTTCAATGGGCCGAATGGCCACCTACCGCACTGTAGGGATTTTATGATCCTATAATATTTAAATAAGAACAGGGATATTTGTTGATCTGGCTAACATTTATCCCTCAATCAGCATCCTTAAATCAGATTATCTAGCCATGAGCACATTGTGGGAGTTTGCTGTGCACAATTTAGTTATTGCATCTTCCACAACAGGACTCGCAATTCAGAATCATTTCATTGCAACCATTGGGATGTCCTAATGTTGCAAAAGATGCTAGGGAAATACAAACACTGTCATCTTGTTGTATCACATGCAATATATAGTGTTCATTAAATTGTAGATCATGCCCTTTTAGAAGTGGGGAAAATGGTTCGAAATGGGTGCCTTTAAGAAGAAATGATCCAAGCAGCTCTGAAATTCAGTTATGTTTGAGTTACACAATTGCCTCTGGTTGTTTGACCCTCATCTTAGGATGGCGTCACAATATGTCAGAAGACACGCTTGAGTCTCCAGTACCTAATACTGAGTTCCCTATCTTGGTCCACTTCTTTGTAGAAGAACATTGATGATAGATGGGGCAGTTTCTGACTGGGGGACATATTCCATGTAGAATCTTCCAGTTCATGGTCACTTTTGTACACCTCTGGCTAGCCAAACATGGAAATCAAGTGAGCTTGGGAATGGCCCAGAGTGAGTGTAGAGAACAAAGAAATTATTTTAATTACACAATTTTTAGTCAACCAAAAAAAGTATTGAATCCAACGGATATGTTCCATTTTTCTTTACTTCCTTCTCCAATTATTTTCTTCCTCAATGTGTTAAATGTAGAAGGCCTTTCTCCTTGACAACTATTTATACAACACTGGGGCCTTTTTGCCTTCTACATTCCAGCTAAAATATGGACCTCAGAAGCTCCCAATGCTTAAATTGGAATGGAAGGTGGAGAATGTCAGGTGAAGGAAAGAAAGGAAAATTTAACTATTTAAAATCAATCATTTGAATTTTCCATAGACTTTATCCTCGTTTATCCTTGTACTGTGTAGGTTTCCAGTCTGGTGAGGTGAGCCAGCCCCACAGACTCAACAGACTGAACCATCATGCCTCCGGCCAAAGATATTGTGAAGATTGCGGTGCAGATGCCTGGGGCCTATCCCCAGCTGATTGATCTTGACCAGGTAAGAAGCAATAGTGGGCAGACTGTCTCAGTACATCACCTGCACCAGGGAAATTCCACTGAGCTCTTTCACTTTTACTCAAGATACCTGGGTGGTGGATCACTAGAATCAAGGACAGCCAGGGGGTACAGTTTGAGGAAAATTGGAGGGACGAATTATGTTAGATCATTTCAGAATCAGGGCTATGGGGAAAGAGCAGGGGCTGGACTAATCGGCTAGCCCTTTCAGAGAGCTGCTATGGACGCAAAGGGCTGAATGGCCTCCTTCTGTGCCATATGATTCTTTGAATCAAATCCAGAGTGTAAGTATGAGGACATTCAGACACTAACAAAGTCTATTGTTGTTTAGAGCTGTTTAAAATAGCACTCAATGCCAGACATTGTGCTTCTCAAAACTGCTCCAAACACATTGGAAAGTCTGTGGAATACTGATTTGGCGAAGTTGTATAGAGCTAGCTGCAAACATACTGACTCCTGCTCTACACAACTCACATTTCAACCTGGAAAATACTGAAATATTTCATTTTGTTTGGAGTGAAACGCATGGAGTTTTTTTCCAGGATTCCCAAATAGCTTCCCAGCTAGGAGGGTTCTTTCAATCTGTGGAAGTTGTCACCAACTTCTATGATATTGTAGAATTTAAGCACATCTGTTTGAAAGGTACATTTCTGTTTCAAACCTTTATATTGAGGTTAAAAGTCTTCAAGCCTTAAAAACATAGAAACAGGAGTATGAGTAGGTCATTCGGCCCTTCGAGCCTGCTCTGTCATTCATTTTGATCATGGCTGATCATCAAATTAATATCCTGATCCCCGATATCCCTTAACCCCTTTAGCCCCAAGGGCTATATCTAACTTCTTCTTGAAATCATACAACATTTTGGCCCTAACTACTTTCTTTGCTAGTGAATTCCACAAATTCACCACTCTTTGGGTGAAAAAATTTCTCCTGAACTCAGTTCTAAAAGTTTTGTCCTCAAACTATGACCCCTAGTTCTGCATTCCCCCACCATTGGGAACATTGTATCTGAATTTACCTGTCTAATTGTGTTAGAATTTTATATGTTTCTATGAGACCCCTTTCACTCTTCTAAACTCCAATGAATATAATCCTAATCTATCTAGTTTCTCCTCACATGACAGACCTGCCATCCCAGGTATCAGTCTGGTAAACCTTCACTGCACTCCCTTTATGGCAAGGACATCATTCCAAAAAAGGACACCAAAACTGAACACAATACTCCAGCTGTAGCCTCATTAACCTTTTTACTTCTGAGGAAGCAGCAGATAGCAAGGACTTCAAAGTACTACAGCATAATTAATTTCTTTGCCTTCGTCGAAATTAACATAACAGCATTTTTTTTGTGTTTGGTAAACTGTATGAAGGAGGCTATAAGCATAGCAGTCATTTTGGGTGGCAGAATGCAGAAACCCAAGAAGAACTCTGAGAGACAACATTAGAGAGGGTTCCTGGTCAAGGAAGGACAAAGGAGAAAATATTAAGAAGTCAACTACTGTCCTGCTGAAAGAGCTCAAGCATCTGTGAGTGCTGTAACCATAGAATTTGTGAGGGATAGAAAACTGTCTCTTTCCCTCTATTTTGCTCCCTTCCAAAAACGTGCTGAGTCCACCTATAAAAGGCAAACCTCCAAGCGTTCAACTATAGAGGCCATCGCAGCTACTAAACTGACCTCAATTTTCAAGGCTCACTCGAGAAAGAAAGAATTTAGGTAATGAGTCTGCAATAATACCTCAAGGACTGATCTGAAATCACATCTTTACATATCATTGTTGCATTATCTACATTTTAATCTTTGTGTCATGAGTTAATAATTTTATCATTTTATCATTCTTACACGAGTAAAGTGAGCTTGGGGTGGGTTGATGTTGGATGGGGGGAAGATTGGGTTGAGCTGTGATTATCCTTCCTGTGAGGTCCAATACCCTCTGCGCAACATATCTCTCAAACTGTCATTCCTTCATGGATTAACCAAACTGATCTTTCCTTTTTGATTCCCACAGAAAAAGCCTTTATCAACTGTCCTGAAGGAAGTCTGTGACGTGTAAGTAACCTCGGTTACACCAAGAACCATACTCCAGGAAACACGTAGCCAGGATGCTCTCTTCATAACACTTTGCTAGCTTAGAGGGGTCAAAGGTTAAATTAATATTCTCCAAAATCTTGAAAGCGCTGAAGGTTTTTTTGGATTTCCTTTTATCTAATTTGTAAGATCACAAGGAACAGCCGTCCAGCCTGAACCTGATCTGTAGTGGGATTTGAATCCCTATCTCCAAAACATTAGCTTGGGTCTCTGGATTACAAGTTCAGAGATGTGAGCCACTAAGCCACTGTCTCTCCTCCCATGTTGATTTGTTTTGTCTGCCTCCCCCACCATGTTCCTTGATCCTTGCAGCTGCTCTGTTCTGGAGGCCTCAGTTCTTGCCCTTTCTACCTGGAAACAATGCAACAATAAGAGGTTTGTGGATCTGTGAGGTATTACAGCTGGCCACTGAGTAAAGGGATTGATCCATTGTGAAAAAGAAACCATGAGGCCAGCACTGAAGCTGAAAATCCACTTCCTTCCCTGTGTTATAAATACACACTGATGCCTCTCATAGGAAGCCTACAGAAGGAGTATCCTACATCATGCAAGGAACGTGCTGTTTGAATGCACTTGTTGGTATACAAGACCCGATTTTACACCCATTGTCACTGGTCCAGAAATAAGTGTTGAGTGTTATATTAAAGGCCTCAGTATTTCCAGACCAATGGCTCATTTTGCCGCCTGGTGCATGCTCTGGCACTAAGATACAGCCAAATTTGTGAATAGACTGATAGACAACACAAACCTTTCAAAGATCCCACCGTGCTGGGATCTAGTTTGGATTGTGCTTTAAAGTATTGATTAGACACCAAAGTCTCAAAGTGCAATTAGTTCTTTGAATTAGTCAATTGAGATTCCCAGTTAACCATGGCTCAAATCCTGAACCAAAAGGTTCTGTTCCTGTGACCTGAGGACAAGATCCTGGCTGATAGCAGTGATGGGGATGCTGTGTTTCTGCCTGTCTCAGTTCATGCTGCTATTGAACCGGAGGAGTTCACACCAGTAACCAGGTCAATATTTGTTCTTCGGTCAAGATCAATAATATAATTTTTTCTCCCCCCCCCCCACCGCCCCACTCCCACAACCTCATCCTCTCCACCCAACCTCAGCCCCTCCCCCCTTATTGTTAATGGTTTCTGTCTCTTTAAGAGTATGGGAGAAGTGAATCATCTATTTACTCACCACAGATTTTGTAGCCTTTAACCTATTCTAGTAACCATAGTATTCCAGTTCAGTTTCTGGTCAATGGTAACCCTCAGGATGTTGATAGTGGAGGATTCAGCAATGGTAATGTCATTGAATGTAAAGAAGCGGTAATCAGATCCTCTCTGGGAGACAATCGTTTCTTAGCACATGTTCCATCAATGGTATTTATTGCTTGTCAGCCCAAGCCTAGATGTTGTCCAGGTCTTGCTGCATTTGGATACTGACTGCTTCAGTACCTGAGAATTTGCAAATGCTACTGAACATTGTGCAATCATCAAGAACATCCCCACTTCTGACCTTATGGAAGGAAGGTCATTGATGAAGCAGCTGAAGATGGTTGTGCCTAGGACATTACCCTGAGAAACCTCCTGCAGTGATATCCTGGAGCTGAAGTGATGATTTCCAATCGCCACAACCATCATCCTTTGTGCCAGATAAGACTCCAACCAGCGGAGGGTTTTCCTCCTGATTCCCATTAACTCCAGCTCTGCTAGGACTGCTTGATGGCATACTGGATCAAATACGGTCTTGAAGTCAAGGGCAGTCATTCTCAGCACATATCTGGAATAAAGCTTTATCATTCATGTATTAACCAACGCTGTAATGAGGTTAAAAGCTGAGTGACTTTGGCAGAACCCAAACTAAGCATCTATGTGCAGATTATTGCTGAGTAATTGCCACTTTACAAGGCTGTTGATGACCCCTTCCATTACCTTACTGATGATTGAGAGCAGACAAAGGGCACAGGCTGGCACTTCCAGGGTGCCCATTATTGGGGGCATCACCCCTCCACTGCTGGACCCCCTGAGGGGCCCATATTGCCCCCCCTTTATTCCTGTCGGTTTTCAGCCTGGTCCCAACCGCACCTGCTTTCCAGCGGTGGGAGATGCAAATGTGTGAATCCCGCATATCAGCACATGTGCGCGTCTCCCAATTCAACCCACCAAAAAGTCTGCAGGTCAGAATGGGAGAATCCCCATTGTAAACAGCAATTACTCGGGCACAGCGATAGAGCTACCTTGTGCTGTACTAGTCACAATCTCATTGAATGGCAGAGCAGACTTGATGGACCAAATGACCTACTTCTACTCCTATGCCTTGTGGTATTGTAATAGATTTATACTGGGTGTTGTAGTTACTAATTAGTTCACCACAGACCCATTAAAGGTTTGATTTAATATTGGAATGTAGAGTAACCTGATTTCTCCTCCACATTTAGGTGGAACACGAGTAACCCGGATCAATACGCTCTACAGTACACCGATGGGATACAAACCTACATCACAGAGACGGTGAGTTGCCGCGGCTATCTCCATAGAGGTGAAGTGGGAAGGAGGCTATTGCAGGCCAAACCTTACCGGTAGAAGTTCAGCATCACGTATTCAGCTGACAGCATGCACAAGGTTGGATAGGATGTCACAGCGAGAACATGGCATGTCACTGGACAATCCCTATCCAGAATGGTGATGACACGCCTGTTCCCAGTTGATATTCCCTTGTAACTGGACATGAGGGACAAACCTTCTCTCTGCGGAGTGCAGTGTTGTCTAGTAGTGAGCAGAATGTTTTCCAGGGGGCAGTTGTTTGGATTCTCTTAACAATGGGGGGATCTTCAAGGCTTCAAAGTCTTATGGAGATAAATGGATGTGAGGGATCCATTGACGTTTGGTCAGATCATTTTTGGAAGTGCTCAGAGGAATGCAGGACTGTGTACCTCCCTGGAGCTCCACTGGAAGGCAGTGGAAGGGGGAGTTTTGTTTTCAACCTGGCTGAGAAATTTATCCACTGGTGGTAAGGAAGATATGCTAAACCTTTAGAAAACATTGGATAGACCTCAACTTGAGTATTTGTGTTCAAATCTGAGCACAACAGTTTAAGAAGGAGGATGCAGAGGAGATCTACTGGATGACAGACCCCAGTTATGTGGACAGACTGGAGAAGAGGAGGTTGTTCTCCTTAGAGCACAGAAAGTGAAGGGGAGATTGATTAGAGGCATTTTATGACGTACGAGAGTAAATAAGGAGAAATGTATTTCTACTGGCAAGAGGGTTGGTAACCAGAGGACTGGTAAGGAACTAGAGCAAAGATGAGAATATTTCTATGTAGCAAGGCACATTCTGAGAGCGTGCAGACTGAATACACTCGGTATCATGATAGCACAGTGGTTAGCACAGCTGCCTCACAGCGTCAGTGACCCAGGTTTGATTCCCAATGTGAGTCCACTAACTGTGTGGAGTTTGCACATTCTCTGTATCTGGTGGGTTTCCTCTGAGTGTTCCAGTTTCCTCCTACACTCGAAAGACGTGCATTTTAGGTGGATTGGCTAGGTTAACTTACCCTTTAATATCCCAAGATGTGTAATTTAGGGAGATTAGTGGGGTAAATGGGTTATGGGCATAGGATGGATGGTGGGCCTGGGTAAGATGCTCCATTGGAGAGTCAGATCAGATTTAATGAGCTGAATGACCACCTTCTGTAGTAAACTTTCAAAAGAGAATTTACAAAGTATTTAAAGAGGAAAAACAATATAGGTTCATGGGGAAAATAACTGCGGAGTGCCAAACTGAACTTGTGCCAATCTGAAGATGTTTTCCTCCCTCTTCCTCGGGTGTGATCCTTGGCCTGGACTTGATGCTCACTAGGTGAAGCAGGCATCTCTGTTGAAAGCTTACTCTATTCATCCTGTGCAGTGAACTCTGATACTCATGCAGTATAAGCAATAAATGTCTATGTGGAAGGCCCAAAAGACCCCAGTGGGAAACTATGCTGGGCGGGTGAGTTGGGCAGTGTTTGGGGTTTGGGGGTGGTGCTGGGGAGGGAGCCTCTGCACAGTTTATCCTGGGACATTAACCTGGCAGATCCAGCTCTGCAAGCTGGCACTTAAAGGTAATCCCAGTCCTTGCTCCCCCAGGCCAACACTAGAGCCTGGGTCTCTGTTTGGGCTGGTGACCTGTGGGAGGATTTTGTTGAGAAAACTAATACTGGAGAAAGGAAAGGATGCATGTGGGGGAATGTCCAACTATTGCTCACTGAACTCACTAATAGTCTTTCAATTTGTTACAGAATCGACATGAAATTAAGAATGGCAGTATATTGCGCCTGACTACAGCCCCTGTAAGTGCCCCAAGGGGGGGAAACACTGTCTTTGCCATGAGTGTACAGCCTGGAATATAGAAGAAATGTCCTTACAACCATCAACCCTGGTTCTTTGACCCTATCTCACTCCTTTCACAACCTCTCCGGTTACTTACAGCAATAAAATCCCACATTTCTATATTGTCTTCAGCCCAGTAAAGCACAAAGAGAGAGGCCACAGAAATATTCCATCATGTCATGAATCACATGATGTAGTAAGTCAGCTGACCAAAGAGGTAGATTTTTAGCAGCATCGCAAAGGAGGCGAGCGGGGTGGAGAGGTCTAAGGAGGGAATTCCAGAGCTTGGGACACAGGCAGCTGAAGGTAGGGTCTTGGCATCTTGGCATCAAAGTGCCCCTTTGGACACTTCTGTACCTCTCCCCTCTCATCCTAAACCTGTGCTCTCTAGTTTCAGACTCCCCTACCTTTGGGGAAAAGAGATTGACTATTTACTAATGGAATCTTGGTATTCATTTCTAATGGATGAGAGTATGAAAATAGGGAAGCTTTGTTGCAACTGTATAGTAAGAAGTCTCACAACACCAAATGTAGGCAACTGGGATTAGATCAGGGGCTTTAAAAAAAAGGGCAGCATGGATAAGTTTGGCCGAAGGGCCTGTTTCCATGCTGTAAACCTTTATGACTCTATAAGATGCTAAAAGGGGCTGACAGGGTAGGCATAGAGCAAATATTTCTGCATGTTTGACATTCTGTAATACGAGCTTTCGGAGCACTGTTCCTTCATCCCGGCCACTTACCTGATGAAGGAGCAGCACTCCGAAAACTCGTGACACCAAAAAAACCTGTTGGACTTTAACCTGGTGATGTGAGACTTCTTACTATACAGTTGCAACAGAACTTCCCTACTTTGATACTCTCATCCATTAGAAATGAATGCCAAGATTCCATTGGCCTTTCTTATTATGTTCTGCACCTATAATCATCTGTCCTAATATCTCCTTATGTTGGCTGGTATTTGTTAAAGGTCCTGTGAAGCATCTGCTATATACATTAAAAGTGATATATCAGTGCAGGTTGTTGTTGATGGCTCTTTGTAGCCACTGAGATCGAGGAGGGACTTAATGAAAATGTGTCTGTCCTGTCAACAAGGGGAAAAGTCAAATTATTGATGTGAGTGCCTGTCTGGGAGGAGGACAGTTGATGGGTTATTTACCACTAATTTGGTGTCCTCCTCACACTCTCACTGACTTGTTATTATGGCTGCTTTCTGATGGGTTTTTGAGTCATTGCAGCTGTCCCTGTCCACTTTGCAAAGTAATCTCCACTTTTCCCAACTTGCTCATTTTTTCCCGCAGCTGGTGGCTGGGACTCTGATGAACTGGCTATGTGTGGGGGTGGATATTTCCCATGCTGATTTTCTCCACTAGCTGCCTTCTCTTCAGGAGAAGCCCCTGACTACAATATGGCCTCTGCCCTGCCAACGACAGGTCTGAGTAAAGGGCCTGTTAATGCCCTGAAGTGGAGATGTCAATGTTGGACTGCAGTAAATGCAGTAAGAAGTCTCACAACACCAGGGTGAAGTCCAACAGGTTTATTTGGTAGCAAAAGCCACTAGCATTCAGAGCACTGCCCCTTCATCAAGTGAGTGGGATTTCAGTTCACAAATAGGGCATATAAAGACACAAACTCAATTCACAAAATAATGATTGGAATACAAGTCTTTCCAGGTAATCAAGTCTTAAGGTACAGATAATGTGAGTGGAGAGAGGGTTAAGCACAAGTTAAAGAGATCTGTATTGTCTCCAGCCAGGACAGTTAGTAAGATTTTGCAAGCCCAGGCAAGTCGTGGGGGTTACAGATAGTGCGACATGAATCCAAGATCCCTGTTGAGACCATCCTCGTGTGTGTGGAACTTGGCTATCAGTCTCTGCTCAGCGACTCTGCGCTGTCATGTGTTGTGAAGGCCGCCCTGGAGAATGCTTACTTTGAAGAATGCCCCGAGTACAGGGCTCTGTTAATGCCCTGACTGAGCCTCCTGGTGTCTGCTCAAGGTACTGCCCTGATGTCCAATCAGTGAATCAATCCTTTTTCTAGCATTGCCTTTTCAAAACTAATCATTGGCTAAGGCAGCTATGCCTCTGAAGTCAACTGTACTCATAAAGTCTTGAGCCATTTTATTTTATCTTAAAGCAATGTTTGGCAACATTTTGGTAAAATTATTTGTAACCATGAAATGGGGAGCAAACTAAGGACAGATTCTTTTTTATGTATGGAGTGTTAGGACACAGAATGTTAAACCTAAAACTGCAACTGGAACCTGGGATAGATTATAAAGGAAAATGGGTAAGTGACTGAAAAGGATAAACTAAAAAATTGTGTTGTAGGGACAGTGGTCTCAGTGAAGAGCTGCATCAGAGAGAAGCAGAGATGCAAAGTTCCAAATAAAATGTGTTGTTCTGTAGACACATATACACTCTCACGCACTGACAAATACAAACATCGACACACACACACACACACACACCTGCACACGTTCACACATATGCGCGTGTATGCACACACCAACACATGCACACACATCGACACACACCGACAAACAAATGCTCTCACACACATACATACACTGATACACACACAGACGCACATACATATATGTACACATCCACTTATACGCATGCACACACAGACAAATGTACCCATACATATATATACCTATAACCACACACACACGTACATGCATCCGCATGTGCACATCCGCGCATGTGCACACATCCACACACGTGCACATACACAAACACACAGGTACACACACATACACACGTGCACATATCCTTGCCTCCTCTATAATCCTGAAACCCCCAACTGATTTATAGAAGTTGCCTCTTCATCTGTTTCTCTTCCTGTGCCAGGGTCGAGAGGCTGAGAATCTCTACACTGGCATCCAAAGCCCTAACCACGACGTGCGCTCAGAATCACTGAAGGGACTGGCTGTTCTCTCCAAGGACATCACCTTCGCCCAGGAGTTCATCAGTAAGGACGGGATTGCTGTGCTGGTCCGCATTGTGGAGAATGGCAATGAGTGAGTAGGGAGCTTGGCTCCATGGCAAATAGTGTCCACAGAACAGGGAAAGGAAGAGGATTTTTATTTATATCATTTCTGACATCCTCAAGATTTTGGCACCCAGTAGTGTACTGTTTGAAGCTCAATGGCTGTTGTAAGGTAGGAAGTGTGATGGCAATTTGTGCACAGCACGCTCCCACAACAGCAGTGTGATAATGACCACATTATCTATTTTATCGATGTTGGCCACAGAATTGGTTAAGGACACCGGGGAGATTCTGCTATTCTTGTGAGATAGTCCATCCGCCTGGATGAGCCCACGGGACTTTAATGTCTCCTCTGAGAAACAGTACCTTTGAGATGCAGCACACTCTCAGTACCACAATCAGGTGTCGGTCTAAAATCTGCACCAAGCCTGTTCAATGGGGCTTGAACCCATGACCTTGCGCTTCCAAAGCAAGTGAGCTATCCTCTGAGCCAATGCTAACACTGACAACTATCGTATCCTGCCTGGGTTGAGCACAATTTAACGATTCAGCACATGGGGTTTTATATATATTATTCCTGAGGAGGTGTCACTGGGGGCAATGTAGTGAGCAAAAGTCACCCATGAACCTATTTACCCTTTGAACTTTTAAGTTAAAAATGGCAAAACGGCCTATTGAGTTTCAAATTTAGATCTATTTTTCACAGGCCCAAACCAGCTATCGTAGGCAAACACTTGGCAGCCTTTTCCTGAAATAAGACTTTGTATGCAAGGTTATCATAACCATGAGTTAACCCCATCAATTTCTCTGAATTACACAACCAGCTGACTTCAGGTTCAGTCACACCCAACACCCAACTTCCTTGTCCACAGGTTATCCAAGTCATCAAGAATAAACAGTAACAGGTAGCTGTGGATGCCGGTTTGATTGGACAATCTGGGACTCTTTTCCAGAGGAAAGAGAAGGCCCAGAGGTGACATGACAAAAATCATTAAAATTTTGTCAGGCTTTAAAGATTTGAAATAGAGAGGTTTCCACTTGCTGGTGATTCCAGACCAAGCATCTTGAGTGTAAAATACTCAATAATTCAGAATAAACTTCTTTAGCTGGAAGAGTGGCTAAAAGATGGAGCTTTCCATAGGTGAACGATGTTATTGTGGATGGATTTAAGGGAAGCTGGAATAGGCCATGAGGCAGAAATGAGGAGAAAGGCTTGTCAATAGGACAAGGTAAAGTAGGGCTGGGAGGAGATTTGTGCAGAACCTGAACACCAGGACAGATTTCCTTTGCCTATGCCATTTGAGCTACACCATACTTTATAGTTAGTTCACAAAGTGGTTAAATAGACAAGACAGTAAACTGTGTTCCCTTTTTACAGTCTTTGATGAAATCTGATGAGAGTAACTGCCTCATCACTGTCTATAAATTACACACAGATATTGAGTCAAGAAGTAACGTCCTGTCTTTTTTATTGCTAAACAATTACTAGCTGCTCTATAAAAAAAAGTCATCACACAGCCCCAAAATTCTTGTGCTTCGAATGCCCCATCTGTATTTTGAGCTTCAAATTTCTAGATTGATTATTCAGTAACATTGTTCCTCAAAGTCATAGGTTAGTAGGTTACAATCATCAGTTACAGTCATAGAATCATAGAATTCTACAGTGCAGAAGGAGGCCATTCGACTATCAAGTCTGCACAAACTACAATCCAACCCAGGCCCGACTCCATAATCCCATGCATTTACCCTAACTAGTCTCCCTGACACAAAGGGGCAATTTAGCATGGCCAAACCATCTAACCTGCACATTTTTGGACTGTGGCAATAAACCGGAGCACCCAGAAGAAACTCACGCAGACATCAGGAAAATGTGCAAGCTCCACATAGACAGTGACCCAAGCCAGGAATTGAACCTGGGTCCCTGGCGCTGTGAGGCAGCAGCTAATCACTGAGCTATCATGCCATCAACTTACAGATAATCCCAGGACTTGAGTCACCCACTGTCCTTTCAGCTCCCAACGCTACCTTCAAACCGGTAGCAGAAAGTTGATTTCTGTCAAATATCCACAGTGCAGCAGTGAACTGGGGAGAGATGGATGGCTTCTGTGAATGAATTGGAATACCAGCATAGGACAGCAGAGGGTGATGTTGTGCTACTGGCTCAGGGAACTTTGTTAGGGAAATGTTGACTGAGTTTTGCTTTGGACCAAGGTGCTGTCCTGTTCTTCCTGAGTGCATAAGTAGAAGAATGTACTCAACCAACAGATTGATCATCTAAGTATCAGCTCAGCGAGCAGTATTCTCTGTTCTGAGACAGAAGGTTGTGGGTTCAAATCTTGCCCCGGGGACCTGAGCACATAACCTGGGCAGATGGCTCAGTATAATGATGAGGGAGTGCTACATACGCTGTCTTTCAAATGAAACATTAAAACCAAAGCCTAGTCTGCTCCCTTTCGTGGATATAAAAGAATTACAGAACCCTACAGTGCAGAAGGAGGCTCATCGAGTCTTCATTGACCACAATCCCATCCAGGGCCTATCCCCATAACCCCATGCACTTACCTTAGCTAGTCTCCCTAACATTAAGGGGCAATTTAGCATGGCCAAACCACCTAACCCACACATCGTTGGGGTGTGGGAGGAAATCAGAGAGGAAATCGAGAGGAAACCCAGCAGACATGGGGAGAATGTGCAAACTCCACATAGACAGTGACCCAAGCTGGGAATCGAATCCAGGTCCCTGGCACTGTGAGACAGCAGTGACTATTGTGCCACTGTGCCACCTACTGCTTCTTATACTAAAGCTTTCTATGCTGAAGGAAAGGGACATTGTCCTGGTGTCCTCTATAATAATTATCCTGTAACCCATACCATTAGAAAAAACAATTTGTCACATTACTGTATGTGCTATTTGTGTTTAAATAGGCTTCAGTGTGACATTATGACAGAACATTGAAATTGAGAAAGAGCTTTGGGATGTCAAAAATTGCATTTTCATTCTTTCCTGTGAGATTCCTGATTTTGTATCTGTATGTTGATCTGTCTGACCCACTTTTTTTCCCCAGCCTTTGCTGAGCTGAGCCAATCTGGTTGTTTCCTATGTTTTGCAGCACTGGCGAGAGTTTGGCCCACACCCTGAATGCATTCATTGAGTTGATGGAACATGGGGTCGTTTCCTGGGAAACCCTCACCCACGTCTTCATTAAGAAGGTTGGTCAATTTCATTGTTAAGATGAAGAGAAACAGGTGATGGAGGTTGTCTCTAAGCAAGTGGAAATAGGCCACAGCAGTGACTCTGGGCTGAGTGTGAGGGGAGCTGTGAACACGCCCATATTCTCAATCCATAAAGAGAGTTCTCTATAAGACGGAGAACATGCTAGCTCTCAATGGAGCCAACAGGCAGCCTGATTCAGCACTGCCTAAACAACATTTTGCCCACCTTTTAACCACTCTGGTCATTCAAAGAGCTCCATTGATGCTAACTGATTTGATTTGATTTATTATTGTCACATGTATTGGCATATATACAAATATACTGTTCATAGAGTACATGGGAGAGAAGGAAGGGAGAGAGTGGCCAATGTAGTATTACAGTCATAGTCATAGCAAAAGAGCAACTTAATATAAGTTTCGTCCATTCAAAAGTCCAGTGGCAACAGGGAAGAAGCTGTTCTTGAGTTGATTGATATATGACCTTTATATCTTTTTCCTGATGGAAGAAGGTGGAAGAGAGAATATCTGATATACATAGGATCCTTGATTATGGTGGCTGTTTTTCCGAGATAGTGAGAAGTATAGATAGAGTCAGTGCTTGGGAAGCTGGCTTTACGTGATGGACTGGGCTTCGTTCACAACCCTTTATAGCCGCTTGCGGTCTTGATTAGAGCAGGAGCCATATCAAGCTGTGATATATCCAGAAAGAATGCTTTCTATGGTGCATCTGTAAAAATTGTCGAAGTCGTAGCGGACATGCCACATTTCCTTAACTTCCTGAGAAAGTGGAGGTGTGCTGGGCATCATATTGTAATCCTGAGCCATGCTGACTGGGTGCGCCATCAAGGCCTGCTCTGCACTGAGGAAACTGACCTCAGCTAGCAGTCCTGATCCTTTATTTCAGCATGGCTTTCGGTACTGGAATATCAGCCCATCCATGGCAACACTCATCATGTACATGTTGAAACTGGGAATCGATTTGACCACGGGGAGCATCAAACCAGTCTTCCCCACTGTGTGGTATTCGGTTCCGTGTTTAAGTTCACAGATCTGGTAACTCATCCATGCTCACTGTGCTTGATTGTTCAAGCCTGAGTGTCGATTCAGAGCAAAATAAACAGACAAGGCAGAAGCTATTAGAAACCGAGCTGTAACTATGAATGCAGACATCTGTAATTGCAAAGACATTTTGAAACTCCTATAAATAAGGTTCTTACACTCTTAGAAATGAGTGTCGTCTCTATATAGCTCCTAGATTTAAAAATTACACAAATCTCTGAATATATTTCACAGTAGTCTTCTGTGTGTGTGCATGTGCATGCACGCGTGTGTGCGTACGCATGTTTGTGTGTATGTGCGTGTGTGTACGCATGTAAGTGTGCGCACGCGTGTGTGTATACATATACAGGGAGTCGTTGCCCAGTACTCATGTGGCCAGTACTGCATTGCTTCATTCCCTTCATGCTCTAATCGATGGCCCAGGAGCAGAAATGTCATTGAATTTAACAGAAGATTAAAATATAAAAAAAAGAGATCATGACAGCTTGTCAGAAAGATATGGTGATAATTACGGAGGATTTTAATCATCATATGGATTGAAAAATCAGATGGGCAAAGGTAGCATAGATGAGGCATTCAGAAAATGCTTTTAGAATAGTTTCTTACAACAGCACATTCTGGAGCCAACCAGTGGGCAGGCTAAACTAAACCTGGTATTGTGCAATGAGATAGAATTACTTGATGATAACATCTGAGTGAAGACACTCTTAGGTAGCAGTGATCATAATATGATTGAATTTTACATTCAATTTGAAAAGAGAAGAGTACATCCAAGACTAGTATTTTAAATTTAAATAAGGGCATTATTAAGGGCATGAACTCAGCTAGTTGAAGTGAACTGGCGAATCTGCTTAACAGATAGATCTATAGAGATTGAGTGGCAGATATTTAAAGGGATATTTCAGAATACACAGAATAAATGCATTACCATGAGAAAGAAAAATTCCTAGGAAAATGCTCATCACCTGTGGTTAACTAAAAAAGTTAAAGGCAATACTAAACTTAAAGAAAAAGCATATAATTGCACAAAGATAGGCAGCAGTCAAAAGATTGGAAAGAACATAGAACAATACAGCACAAACAAGCCCTCTGGCCCACGAGTTGCGCCGATCACATCTACCAATCCACAGACCTATCTATAACCCCCTATCCTATACTTTTCCATATACTCATCCAGAAGTCTTTTAAAAGACCCCAGTGAGTTTGCCTCAACAACCTCCGACAGCAGTCGGTTCCATTCACTCACCACCCTCTGAGTGAAAAACCTACCCCTGACATCTCCTTTGTATTTGCTTCCCTGCACCTTAAATCTGTGTCCTCTCGTAGTGACCATTTTAGCTTGGGGAAATAGCCTCTGAGAGTCCACCCTATTTATTCCTCTCAACATTTTATAAACTTTATAAACGGGCTTAGGGTGAGGGGGGTAAGGTATAATTTGGATCTAGAGGGAGTTTTTTCACACAGAGGGTGGTGGGGGTATGGAATGCGCTGCCAAGTAAAGTGGTGGAGGCAGGTACTCTGGAGTTATTTAAGAAATACTTAGATGGGCACATGTACAGAATGGGAATGGAGGGGTATAGAAAACTGATTTAAAATAGGGATCATGAGCCTTGGGAGGCCCTAGGAGGTCTGTAAATAGATGATGATATTGATGTACTTGTTTTTATCCTACAGGTGCTTTGGTCCACCTTGTTGTCTAACGAGGGGCATACACGTGATGGGTCGTGAGAGGACTGCTCTTGAATCTTTTTCAAGGGTATCCTACTGCTTCATGTTGTTAGTGTACGCTTGACCTGGACCATCTGATGGGCAACACAACAGCTCAGTGACTATCGCTGTGCTGTGCAGATACATGGATTTGGGCCTGTGTCTGTGGGAGTTTTCGCATTCTCCCTGTGCTTGCGTGAGTTTTCTCCGGGAGCTCCGGTTTCCTCCCACATCCCAAAGATGTGTTCTTAGGCTAATTGGCAAAACAAATTCTCCCTAAATTGTCTCAAATTTGGTTTTTAATCCAATGATCTATAAACATGGACAGGGATCGCAGGTAGAGATGGGAACATCGGGGTGGCGGTGCGGGCTCGTTGGGCCGAAGGGCCTGTTTCCCGTGCTGTTTTGTTCTTTGTTCTTTGTAAACCTCTTTCAGGTCGCCTCTCAACCTACGTCTCTCCAGTGAGAAGAGTCCCAGCTCCCTCAACCTATCTTCATAAGGCCTGCCTCCCAATCCAGGCAGTATCCTTGTAAATCTCCTCTGAACTCTCTCAATAGCCTCTACATCCTTCCTATAATGAGGCAACCAGAACTGCGCACAGTACTCCACTGGGGTTGAAGAATATGAAGAACAGTAAAGAATGACAAAAAGATTAATGAGGGAAAACTCTAGAGTATGAGAGAAAGCTAGCCAGCAAATAATGACAAGAAGTAATAGTTTCTATGGATATTTAAAGTTAAAAAAGAGTTAACAAAGTGAGTATTGGTTCTATAGAAATTGAGCCTGGGGAATTAATAATAAGAATCAGATGATGTAGGATGAATTGAACAGGTATTTTGCATTAGTCTTCACCCGGTGGCTACAAGTAACATCCCAGAAATAGCTGTAAATCAGGAAGTAGGGAAGAACTTAGAAAAATGACAAAACACCAGGGAAGTTTTATTGAGCAAGTTGTTGGTGCTGTGGGCTGACAAATCCCTGGATTTGGATGGACTTCTTAAAAACGTCTTTAAAAAAGTAGTTGGTGAAATAGTTGATACATTGGTTTTAATTTTCCAGAATTCCCCAGATTAAGATTCCATTAGATTAGAAAATAATGGATGCAATCCGTCCTTCAAAAAGTGAGGAAGGAAAGCAAGAAACTAAAGGCCAGTTAGCCTAACATCTATTGTAGGAAAAATGTTAGAAGCTATTATTACAGATGTTATAGCAGAGTACTTTAAAACATTCAAGTTAATCAGGCAGAGTCAACATGGTTTTGTGAAAGGGAAATTATGTTTAACCAATTTATTGGAGTTCTATGTAGGAGTCATGTGCTGTGGATGAAGAGGAACCAGTGGATATACTATACTTAGATTTCCAGAAAATATTTGATAAAGTATTACATCAAAATTATTATGAAAAATAAAACTCATGGTGTAGGGCATATCATATTGGTATAGATAGAAGATTGGTTGGTTATCAGGAAACAGAGCTGGCATAAATGGGCCTTTTTCTGTTGGCAGAATGTTCTGAGTGATGTGCCACAGGATCAGTACTTCAACTGTTTACAATTTATTTAAATGACTTGGATGAAGAGACTAAAGTGTGGTTATGAAATTTATTGATGACATAAAGATAGATGGGAAGTAAATTGTGAGGAAGCTATGAGGAGACTACGAAGGGATATCAGTAGGTAGTGAGTAGGCAAAGATCTGGCAGATGGAGTATAATATTAGCAAATGTGAATTCTCCATTTTGAAGGGAAGGATGAAAGAGAAGCTTACTATTTAAATGTTGAGAGATTGCAGAGCTCTGAGAGGTAGAGGGACCTGGGTGACTTAGTGCATGAATCACGAAAGGCTGGTGTGCAGGTACAGCACGTAATTAAGAAAGCTAATTGGAAATTATCATTTATTGTGAGAGGAATTGAATATAAAAGTAAGGAAGTTATGCTTCAGTTACACAGAGCATTGGTGAGACCAAATCTCGAATGTTGCGTACAGTATTGGTCTCCTTATTTAAGAAAAGCTGTAAATATATTAGAAGCAGTTCTGAGAAAGTTCATTAGATTAATACCAGAAATTGACAGATTATCTTATAAGATTTTTATCCACTGGAGTTTAGAAGAGTAAGAGGTAACTTGATCTAAAGTTTTTAACATCCTGAGGCGTGGATATGGAGAGGAGGTTTCCTCTTATTGGTGATTCTAGAACAAAGGGCACTGTGTTGCTATTTAAGACAGAGATGAGAAGAGATTTTTTCTGTCAAGGACTCTTTCTCAAAAGGCAATGGAAACAGAGTCTTTGAATATTTTTAAGGCAGTGCTAGTTAGATAGGTTAAAGGGGGATGAAAGATTATCTGAAATAGGCAGGAATGTGGGGTTAAGATTACAATCAAATCAGCTATGATCTACTTGAATGGAGGAGCAGGCTCGAGAGGCCTACTTCTGCTCCTAATTTGCATGTTTGTATTTGCGCTGTTGCAAAAGGTTGTGGAGCTGAGGATGTTTTGAGCAGAACAACCCTGAATGGAATAACTTAGATTGAAATAGCACCTTTCATAAAATTGGTGCTTCAGTGCTCCTCATAGCAGCTAATTGAGTTTTGGAATATAATCCCTCATGTTATGATTGGCACATAGCAAGAACATAATAAATAGAAATAGGATTATGCCATAAAATCCATCGATTCTGCTCCATCATTCAGTATGATCATGGCTGATCTTAGGCTTCAACTGTTCCTGTTTCTTATGGTCTTATCATTGTTGTGAAAACGTAGAAGGAGCTTTACTCTGTATCTAACCGCATGCTGTACCTGTTCTGGGAGTGTATTGTTCTATGTTCTATGTTCCACTCTCCTGTCTGCTCTCCATATCCCATGATTCCCATGAGAGACAAAAAAACTGTCAATTTGAGCCTTGGGTATATTCAATAAGAAGCAACTGTAATCCTCTGGGGCAGAGAGTTCCAAAGATTCACAATCCTCTGAGTGAAGTAATTCTCCTCACCTCAGTGCTTAAATGATCAGCTCCTTATCCTGAGACTGTGCCCCCAGGTTTTAGATTCGTCAGCCAGGGGAAATGATCTCTCAATGTCTACCCTATCAAACTCCTTCAGAATTATGTAGGTTTCATTGAAATTGCTTCTCAGTCTCTAAACTCCAGAGAATATAAACCCAATTGACTGAGCCTCTAACAGGCAGCAATGGGAATGAATCTGTCAACAAGAAGGTTCTCACCAGATAGCCTCCTGATGAAGTGAGAGGACTTTCTGTGCTTGTATTTGAGTGATGAGGAGGAATTTCTTCTTTCAGAGGATAGTGATTCTGTGGGAATATTTACCGTAGAAGGCTATAGAGGCTGGATTATTAAGTATGTTCAAGGCTGAGGTAGACAGATTTATAATCAGTAACGGAATTGAGGCTTATGGAGACAAGGCGAAAAGTGGAATTCAGAATTTTCATATCAGATCAGTCGTGATCTCAGTGAATGGCAGTACAGACTCGATGGGCTGAATGGCCTACTTCTGTTCCTGTTTCTTATGGTCTTATCATTGTTGTGAAAACGTAGAAGGAGCTTTACTCTGTATCTAACCGCATGCTGTACCTGTTCTGGAAGTGTCTGATGGGGACAGTGTAGAGGGAGCTTTACTCTGTATCTAACCTTGTGCTGTATACCTGTTCTGGGAGTGTTTGATGGGGACAGTGTAGAGGCAGCTTTACTCTGTACCTAATGTTAGCATTTATTAACAGGAGGTTTGAGTTTAAGAGCCGTGGGGTTATTGCTGCAACTGTACAGGACCTTGATGAGACCATATTTGGAATATTGTGTGCAGTTCTGGTCACCTCACTATAAGAAGGATGTGGAAGCATTGGAGAGAGTGCAGAGGAGATTTACCAGAATGCTGCCTGGTTTGGAAGGTAGATCTTATGAGGAAAGGTTGAAGGAGCTAGTGCATTTTTTCTTTGGAGTGGAGGAGGATGAGAGGCGACCTAATAGAGGGTTATAAGATGATGAGGGGGATAGATAGAGCGGATGTGCAGAGACTATTTCCTCAGGTGGATGTAGCTGTTACTAGGGGGCATAACTATAAGGTTTATGGTGGGAGATATAGGAGGGATATCCATGGTAGATTCTTTAATCAGAGAGTGGTTAGGGTGTGGAATGCACTGCCTGCTGTGATAGTGGAATCGGACACTTTAGGAACTTTCAAGCGGTTATTGGATAGGCACGTAGTGCACACCAGAATGATAGGGAGTGGGATAGCTTGATCTTGGGTTTGGACATAGCTCGGCACAACATCAAGGACTGAAGGCCCTGCACTGTGCAGAACTATTTTATGTTCTATGTCCTAACCCGTGCTGTACCTGTCTTGGGAATGTTTGATAGGGACATTGTAGAGGGAGCTTTACTCTGAACTTAACCCAGTGCATACCCATGCTGGGAGTGGTTGATGGGGACCTTGTAGAGGGAACTTTATTCTGTATCTAACCCCGTGCGCATCTGTACTGGGATCATTTGATGGGGACAGTGTAAAGGGAGCTTTTTCTATGTCTAACCCTGTGGTTGATGCTAGTATTTGAGTTCAGATTGGACAGTGTTCCAGCCGCAGCATTAATTTTCCTTGCCTTGATTAGATAAAATAAGCTAAAAGGATAACACTTAGAAACTGAAAGTGACTAGCCTATTGATCTATTGTGTACCTTATCTGCTTCTGTGTGTAGATTGCAGGGTTTGTGAACAAGTCTGCGATGGATGCTTCGATCCAGCAGTTGTCCCTGGCCATTCTGGAGAGTATGGTCCTCAGCAGTAACCACCTGTTCCAACTGGTTAAGAATGAGGTTCCTCTCGACAGGCTTATCTCTCACCTACAGGTGTAAGTAACAGCAAGACCCTAGGCCAGGAGTGCACCTGCCCCAGGGCCCAGCTCCCATTTTTATCTAATTCAAACACAAAAATTCAAACTCTCTGACCTGTCTGATATTCACCTGTATGCTTAAAGGCATTCACAACCCATGTTTTTTCCCCTCCAAAGACCATATCATGGCTGTAGATGGATGTAGGTGGACTTTTCCCATCATTTTCGAAAGTGCTTTCGGACCTACCTGAAAATGTTGATCAATTCTGGCTTTGTGTCAAGAAGAACAAAATCCATAAAATGCCTGATATCTGGGTGTCGCACTAAGATGATGGGTGATATTGTCTGATATCTGCCGATTGGGTGGTGTTACTGGGTATCTGCCTGTTGGGTGGTGTTACTGGGTATCTGCCTATTGGGTGGTGTTACTGGGTATCTGTCCATTGGATGGTATTACTGGGGATCTGTCCGTTGGGTGGTGTTGCTGGGTACCTGCCAGTTGAGTGGTGTTGCTGGGTATTTGCCAATTGCGTTGTGTTGCTGGGTATCTTCCCGTTGGGTGGTGTTGCTGGGTATCTTCCCGTTGGGTGGTGTTGCTGGGTATCTTCCCGTTGGGTGGTGTTGCTGGGTATCTTCCCGTTGGGTGGTGTTGCTGGGTACCTTCCCGTTGGGTGGTGTTGCTGGGTACCTGCCAATTGCGTTGTGTTGCTGGGTATCTGCCCGTTGGGTGGTGTTGCTGGGTATCTGCCCATTGGGTGGGGTGTTGCTGGGTATCTTCCCTTTGGGTGGTGTTGCTGGGTATCTGCCTGTTGGGTGGTGTTGCTGGGTATCTGCCTGTTGGGTGGTGTTGCTGGGTATCTGCCTGTTGGGTGGGGTGTTGCTGGGTATCTTCCCGTTGGGTGGGGTGTTGCTGGGTATCTTCCCGTTGGGTGGGGTGTTGCTGGGTATCTTCCCGTTGGGTGGGGTGTTGCTGGGTATCTTCCCGTTGGGTGGGGTGTTGCTGGGTATCTTCCCGTTGGGTGGGGTGTTGCTGGGTATCTTCCCGTTGGGTGGTGTTGCTGGGTATCTTCCCGTTGGGTGGGGTGTTGCTGGGTATCTTCCCGTTGGGTGGGGTGTTGCTGGGTATCTTCCCGTTGGGTGGGGTGTTGCTGGGTATCTTCCCGTTGGGTGGTGTTGCTGGGTATCTTCCCGTTGGGTGGTGTTGCTGGGTATGTGCCCATTAGATTGTGTTGCTGGATATCTGCTCTACAAGTGACTCCTGCCTTTCTTTGCTTTTCAGGACAAACCAAATGATCCAGACTAAAGCGATGGCTCTGATTATTGCCCTGCTACTGAGTTCAAAGGATGATGAGAGAAGGGTAATATTTCAAACTATAGCATTGACAGTGATCCCTCTCTAGGTGGGCATATCACTCCTCACAAGCACAATGGCACAATACTGTTCACAGTTCAACACAAAGCACAGTATATTGCCTGCAGTCCACTTGAACAGCTGGTGTTGGCAGGCACCACGTCACATCACTGGAGTAGAAATGTGCTCTGTAGTTGGTGCTGAGAAGTGTCAATCCTTAATGCTGGATCATCCTATCAGAGGGCATATGATATTGGACTGGCCTATTATTGGGATGTGCAGGGTGACAGGGCCATAATATAAACGTGAACAGGGGTACACCATTCAGCCTGCTCTGCCATTCACTACAATCATGACTGATCATTGACTTTACCTCCAGATTCCCACCCTCTCCCTGTATCATGGTACTGCGTGTACACGTGTGTGTCAAACTGTGATGCCACACTTGGTCAGATAGCCTGTTGATACAATTTCAGATTAGGACAATGGCCCTTTGAGCTGTCAAGGGCTCTGGAATGATGCCTCAGCAAGAGGGAGGGAGAAGCACTGGAAGAGGAGAATTTCAAACAACTTGAAGTTAATAACATCAGTTTGGAACTTATAATGGTTCTTAGCAGCGTGATAATTTAATTCTGTTAAATTGTGCAGCTCAAACCTACCTCATGTATCATCAATGTTTATTTCTTTCTCTCGATTAGGAAACAATGGCTTTCCTCAATAAGAGAAATCTCAGGCAACATGTTTTTAAGGTGAGAATCAGTCAGATCCATCACTCAAACTGCTCAATGTTATCGGGGGCAGACAAAGGACTGGATAGTCTTAACAGATAGGATTGTCCAATCGTATATCCCATCGGAGGAGATACGGGATTGGATAGTGGTATCTGAGTGGCCATGGGATTGGATAGTCCTGTTAGAAGGGATAATATACTCTTGTGAAACACTGGATAGGGAGCTAGATAAATATCTATCACCATTGGAATGGGCCTATACCAGGAAGATAGATCAGCAATAGGTTAATAATCTGGTAGTTTAGGCAGACAGTATAATTAAACTTAACTGCCTTATAGGTCTGAGGTGGCTCTTCATATTGTATTAATAGCTTGTAACAGTGTCTTTTATGGATAAATAGGAAGGGAAGAGTAGCGGTGAGTGTCAGGATTACACTTTAAGTGGCAGAGCCTATGGTACAATGGGGACTCTGGTGATCTGAATACCCAGTTTTCTTGGAGCCCTGATTTGTTATATCTTGTTTCTTTCTGATAGAACATTATCCTAAGTTCTGCTACAATGCGGGATGAGATGGCGCATTACTTGTACGTACTACAATCCATTTCCCTCAATCTGCTTGAGCCTAGGATGAGGATTCCAATGGACCCTTACAACCAGGTACATCTGTGCTTTCCAGGGATTGACAACCAGGCTTCTGAGCTATGGGTCTTGGGGCGTACATGTGGGAGGTTGAACTTAACAGCAGAGAACGAAGACTAGCAAATCCATGGTGTTTGTGTAACCTAACATTGCCAACTGTGGTTACACATATTTCTAGATATTTCATCACATGACTTGTTCTCATACTCCAGCCATTATTCTACCAACAACATCCATCCTTGTGACACACACTGCTTTCTTTCACTGATTGGAAAACAAAAAGACTCTATCCAATCAGAGGATGACTGATTGTCAACCAAACAGCCATTTTTCCCGGCGTGTTTCTCTGGGGAATAAAACAAAGTGTTACCATTAGTGGGAAAACTAGAGTGTTTCCCACTGGTACTGACAGCAACTCCCACATGGGATTCACCCATCTACAGCATATAAAAATATGCAAAACAGGAAGCACGCTGACCATCCGAGATGGGGATATTACTTTTAAAGAGTGCTCCAATCTGAGTGTTCAGAGAGAGGAACCCTCCACCCCCAATCCCCCAACCAACCTCACAATCTGGAAATAGTGACTCTCGCTGACGAGAAGAGCACCACCATCATCTCAGGAAAAATTCTCCCACCACTAAAGTAACTGGTCACCATCCTCCCCACACCACACATGCATGAAAGTGACCTGATTTCCCTGCACTTGGGCACTCTTCCCCTCAGCAAACCACACCGACACCACCCCCCCGGCTCTGTCCCCTCAGGCCATTTCATTCAGAGTGCCAACAATGCACTGACATCCTGACAAAAGCCGTCCTTCTGCTGATGTTTGATTCTCCAGGCCAACGTGATTCCTGCTGCAGGGTAGAGAGCCCAGAAGATTCCCTGTCTCCTGCCCAATTTTCAATATTTTTATATCTGGCAGAGAAGTGTTTATAGATAACAAAATAGAAACAATATTTTCTTTGCATGTCCAGGATCACATGACGTGATGGAAGCAGGCACATTAACCATGTTTAAGAGGCATTAAGGTAGCTACCCGAATAAGGAGGAATTAGAAATGGACCGAGTAAGAGCAGAAGGGTTTTTTTGAGTTAGGGCATCATGATCAGCATGGGTCTGGAGGGCCGAAGGGCCTGATTCTGTGCTAAACCTTTCTTTGTTCTCTCTGTTCTTTGTTCACACACAACAGTGCCGTACAGATTGGGGCCAATCCTAAATTGTTAGCAACCCTACCCTCACACCTTTTCATCTAACCCTATCAGCATATTCTCCTCTTCTTTTTGCCCTCTGTGTTTATCTCACTCTATCTGAAACGAACTTATGTTAATTACCTATTATTATCTTTGTTAATTATTTCTGTTAGTGATCTATGTTAATTATGGTCTACGTTACTTATCTATGTTAGTTGCCGCTGTCAATCTGTGAGGTGGTAGAGATGCCGGCGTTGGACTGGGGTAAACACAGTAAGAGGTCTGATACCTATCTGTGAGGTATCAAGCTCTACACTCTCACTACTCCATGCATAAAGACATTTCTCTGAAATAATTTATTAGATTTATTGGTGACTTTCTAATGAACCTATCTTTGTACTGCCCTCGAGATAGGACATCTTCGATTCTTCACTCTCTCAAACACCCTCATTATTTTAAATATATTTTATAGTTGGAATTCAGCTCTTGAGAATATACATTTCATTAAACTTTAGGAACGTGTTTTTTTTTTCAAAGGCAAATAATTAAGAAGAAAGAAATTGACTGTATTTGGAAATGCTGAAACTGCAGAAGATGTATGTCAGGTCCATGCAGTTTCAGTGCTTATGTTAATGATATAATCCACATACTTTGATATACCACAGGCTATATATACTATTTGTAATCACCAATAATAGTCTTTCTCCAATCTCCATTGCATCTACTATAGTTAATCTCTACAAACAGCCTTTACATAATATTTAGTAACTCATTGCAGACAGGGACTCTGGGCCAAGGAGATGATAACTGGGAACTCAATTGCCCTCACTCCAGCCCCAGTATACTCAACCTAAAGACAACAACAGCCGGGTGCCTCCTCCCCAGATACCCTAACTCCAGACTCCTGGGCCTCCTGGACCCTAAATTGAGTCAGCCTCAGGAAGCTGTTGTCCTACTCCTAGTGCTAGCTGAGACTTCCTGAGCCTGCAGGGCCCAAGAGCCATGAACAGCGGGAAACCAGCTGCCCATTCAGAAGTGCCATCTTACCCAAGTGATATGATGAATCCAACCAATGAGAAAAGCTGTCGGTGGATGTGAGATAAGTGTGCACACACTTGGCTTTCAGTGAGCTTCAGGAAATAGATTCAAAAAGATTATCCCATAGCGGCACTGACAGGACCATTGTGAGAGTCCTCAATCTTTAGCAGACTACCTGTGCCAGCCAGGCTAAAGAGTTTTGTATAGCTACAACAACAACCTGGAATTATAAAGCAGAAAATGTCCCAAGGCACTTCACAGATAGAATAATAGGTTATTCATGAAATCCACCGTCTTCCGAGCCTTGCCCCTTGCCTGAGGTGTGGTGATCCTCAGGTTAAATCACCAGCAGTCAGCTCTCCCTCAAAGAGGAAAATAAGCTACGGTCATCTGGGACTATGGCAACTTTACCTTTACCTATAGAATAAAATGCAACATGACCTTGGTTGAGACAATCAAAAGCTTGGTCAAGGATCATCTTAAATCAAAGTGGAGAGGTTTAAGAGCAGAAGTCAACAGCTTGGGCTCTGGGAAACTGAAGGAACGGTTATCAGTGGTAGAATGATTGAAATCTGGAATATTTCGATTCCAGGGTCAAGGAACACATATATCTTCAGAGGTTGTGAGGAAAAAGGTTAAAGAAATAGGGAATGGGCAAGGCTATGAAGGGATTTAAACCCAGGGTGAATGTTTTAAAATCAAGGTATTGATTAATCTCATGATTAATTCCATGGGATCCCAGGTACGTCAGTGAATACTGGGGATAGGGAAACAGGATTGGGTTCTGACAATGCCAGATACTGAGATTTCCTTATTTTTAACAGCACTGCCTGCCCCAAACCATCTACAACCTATGGGGTGAGGAGTAAACAAAGGAGGGGGGGATTTTAAAATAAAAGTATTTTTGTAGCAATTTGTTGTAACCTGGAACCCACTGCTTGCAAGGGCAGTAGAAGCAGATTCAATCATAACTTTGAAAAAAGAACTAGATATATAATAGAACAGAAATATTTGCACGGCTATGCCAGATGATCGAGGGAGTGGAATTAATTAATTAGCTGTCTTGAAGAGCTGGCACAGGGATGATGGCCCAAATGACCTTCAGTGCTGTAATCATTTAATGTTTCTGCACATGCCAAAAAATGTCTGGTCCATTAAGTCATCTAAAAGTTACAGCATTGCCCCAGGCATTATGAACTGCCACAGACAAACAGCCACTTGCCTTGAAGCAGGTGAGTTTACTTTTAGACTGCATCAGTTAAGGGCTTAGCAGGATTGGCAATGTGATTCCTCAGCACATTTCCTTTACAACATGTGATCTATAATGGACTGGCTTAGACCCTAGTCCCAGCCTATCCACTTATCTCAGGTTAGATACACACTTTCTGTCCATAAATCTTCCATCCTGTTCTTGTCGATTTTGGGTCCTGGAATGAGAGAGAGAGTGAGAGTGTGTGTCTTCACCAGTCTGTGCACATGTGAAATCTGTTTGAATTGTCTTCACTGTTTGTTACATTGCCAAATTTTATGCCACATTTTGAAATTGTCTCTCAGATCCACATCATCATTATAAATTAACAAGAGCAGTATTTTTAATACCAGTTGGGGAGGACTGAGCTCCTGTCTGCTTATATCCAATTTGAAAAACAAGCATTCACTGTTGGTTCCCCAGCCTTTTGTGTCATTGCCAAAATCGTATCCACACTGCCAACGTCCCTTTAATACCATGGGCTTCGGTCATCCCAAAGCTCTACTGTTTGCTGTGTTCAGCTGCTTTGCCTCATTCAGTTGTAAGGGGATGTGTCAATTCAGCAGAGCTTTGGACTCATTGAAATGCAGCTGACAAATGGAGAGTGGCAGTCTCACTCACAGTCAACTGGGGATTCTAAATAGAACTGTACAGTATAGAAAGAGGCCATTCGGCCCATTGAGTCAACACCACCTGTCTGAAAGGCCCACCCTCCCCCTGCCTTATCCCTATAATCCATGGCTAAACCACTCACTTTATGCATCTTTAGGACACAGATTGGCCATACTAAATTGCCTATCAACCAAACCTGCACATCTTTGGACTGAGAGAGGAAACCCACACAGACACTGGAAGAACTTGCAGACTCTGCACAGACGGTCACCCAAGGCCGGAATTGAACCTGGGTTCCTGGCACTGTGAGGCAGCAGTGCTAACCACTGTGTTTGGACAGCCCCAGCCCAGGCTGAAAATACAGAAATGTCTTTGAACTCAGTCACAATGTGCGAGAATGGAAGTGATCAGTCAGTCGTGAAGATGCTTGAAATTCGGTGCAATAGCTTTAAGGCAGATTAAACAGTTTATAGTTTAGACAAATATTATGTAGCCCAGACACCTCTCTGTCCCTACCTTACAATCTCCCTTCGTGCATTTGGAGCCTCCTTAATCCTCAATGACTTCACTTTTCTGTTTCCCTTCAACCTGCTCTGCAACATCATTACACCAATACTTCGCACTCCTCACATAAATCATTTCCATCACACAGCCCAATAGTGACCAAGAACACCTGATTTTATTCAGCCTGGACCCCAGACAGTTCACAGTGATGCATAAACCTCCCGAGAGCTGTAGGAATTGTCTCTCACTCCCTTTCACTTCCACACATAAGGACAGGGTTACTTTACCATAGCCACAAGAAAATAGCCAAAAATTGAAGGACTGAAGGTGCCAGATAGCCAATTGTCGGAAGTGTATAAGGCCACTGATTGAATTCGAATACAGAGGCTCTCTTCCTGGCCTAGTTGTTTGAGGCAGTGCCAGATGAGGTACTGGACCTGACTTGGCTGCCAATGAGGAGAACAATGCCTGCTGTCAATCTGAGGGGATGGGCAGATGGAATTAGAATCAGAGAAATGTGAAGTGATTGATTTTGCTGAGAAGAAAGCAAAGAGACAAGACTACAGTCATAAAGGCGAGGGGGGAGCTCCATCTCAGAGGGCATTTGGAAATAGCGATTTCAGTAAATCAGATGGGTTTTTACGAGAATAGACAATGCTTTCATGGTCATCATTAGATTTTAATTCCAGATTTTTACTGGATTCAAATTTGATCATGGTGGGATTTAAGTCCTCTAGTCCAGCAACAATACCGCTATCTCCCCTATTCTGGTTAATAATCCATACGGCATCCTGATCTTTATCAATAGGAGAATAAGGAAATTATGTTAAATCTATCTAAAATACTGGTTCTCAATTGGAATGTTTCATCTCCTTAGTAGAGAACTTGAATATTGTTGAAAAAAGACATGTTGCTAAAGCTTTTCATTTTGCACTCATCAGGACAAATGCAAGAATACCAAATTTCAAATAATCACAACAACTTATACTACAGGAGAAAAAGATACAGATTGGTTGACAAGTGGATTCTGGTCAGCATGTTGCTATGACGAAAACAGTGGGCAGCTATAGGCTCCCACTCTTGATGTCTGGCCCATCTGTTCTCCTAACGTCCAGCTTCATCCCCCACAAGCCCTAACTTTACTAATGACCTATAATTCTTTATCGATCCATGCTTAATTTCTACTTTCACCTTTGTCTCTTTTTTCCTTTTTAGGAGCAACGGGATATGATACACAGTTTACGCCAAGCTGCCTTCGAATCTGACACTGATACCTCTACCGGGAACTTTTACACTGAACGGCGAAAATCTTTGTGTGCCAGAGAGTTCAAGAAGCTTGGTTTCACGGTGAGTTTGAGCACACTGTTTTTCCTTTAAGGGGAGCTCATGTTGTCTGAGGATTGTCATCCATCCAGGTGACTTCCACCATCCAATTTGAACAATCTCCTTATAAATCGAGACTCAGGCCCAATTTGCTGCTGTTGGCAAATCCTCACTACAACATCACATCCCCCAAGCAAAGGAAAGAAGGATAGTTTTCTCTCCTGTCTACAGTCCAGCCAATTTATCTTCCATTTTGCTACAAATGATGAGAACCAAGTTATGTTGCTGTCATATCCTTAAAAAAACAAATCCTGGCAGATACAACAATGATGTTCTATTCACAGAATCCTCAAATCCAGCTTCTTCGCAGCAAATTAAAACTGCTTCCCCAATTTGGTTGAATTGCTATTTCTATGTTGTATAATGTGTGAACTGTATTTTTTATTACCTGGCCAATAGATTAGTAGTAATATTTTTACATTAGTGTTGTGCAGGGCAACTGAAATATACTGACTGAAGTCCCCTTGGTTCAGTACTGATACATGGCCAATGACGTCTGTCTTGCTCTATCTGTTAGTGAGCCACTGGGCCAGCATACTCCTCAATATTGCCCACGTCCTTCATGAACCTCTCCCTTTAAGATAAAAGGAGTTAAGATAAAGGGAATACCTCTTGATTTGTCCTTCTCCATGAGCATACATGGCCATTTTGATGTAAAACTGACCAAACCCACAGAAGGTTCTGGGGCATAGCAAGATGGGCCCTATCCAAGTTTCAGTGTTTCCCATCGGTTTTCAAGGCCTAAGATTCTAATTTCCTTTGTTTGGTCAAATATGTTGTTAGCACAGCATCTCCATATTGTTAGCTTCCTCATGACTGACTTGGTTCAGATTTTATTTTAAGTTGATCCTGATTCTTTCATTCACTACTCCTGCATCATTCAAACCTGGAATCATTCCAATCACTGCTCTCTTTGACAAATCCTTCTCCCATCAAGTGTGCTGGGATGGATTCTTTCCCAATCCTTCTGGGAGATGGGATGGTTTGGGTCCTCAATGTGACAGCTCGGTATTGTTTGTGGAAAGTAGGTGTTTGATGGGTCAGAAGGACTTCTCTCATTCTATGGTTGAGCCTTCTTAAGAATGGATGTACAGTCCCAATCAGGGACACTAGACGGAGAAAATAACCTGTGGTTCATTTAATTCAAAATCGAGACTAGTACTTAGGGATTAGAACCAAAGAACCTTACAATATAGAAAAAAGCCATTCAGCCCATCGAGCATGCAACGACAACAATTCCATCCAGGCTCCATCCCCATAACCCCAAGTGTTTACCCTGCTAATTTCCTTGACACCAAGGGACAATTTAACATGACAAATCCACCTAACCTGCATATCTTTGGACTGTGGAAGGAAACCCATACAGACACAGGGACAATGTGCAACATCCACACACTTACCCAAGCCTAGAATTCAACATGGGTCTCTGGCGCAGTAAGGCAGCAGTGCTACTGTGCTGCCTATGCCATAGGGCACACTCACTGCTTCATCCTTTACCTCATTCTCGAGATGAGCAGGAATTTCTTCATCCTCTTACCAATCAAGAACTTATCTAACTCTATCCTAAATACACAGCCTACTGTGGTAATGAATTCCATAGGTTCACCACCCCTGGCTGAAGAAATTCCTCTTCACCTTGATTCGAAAAGATTATCCCTTTACTCTGAGGCTATGCCCTCAGATCCTAGTCTCTCCTGCTGATGGAAATATCTTCCCCATACCCATGCTAATAAGGCTGTTGATTAAGTGGGGCTGCTTTCTACTGAAGATTATTGAAATTCTTGAGTGTTGGAGCTACACTCATCCAGGCAAACTCTTGACTTGTACTTTGTAGATGGTTGACAGGCTTTGGGGAATCAGGAGGTGAATTACTTGCCACAGGATTCTTAGCTTCTGAGCTGCTCTTGTTATCCACAATATTTATATCTCTAGTCTAGTTCTGTTTCTTGTTAATGGTAACCCCCAGGATGTTGATAGTGAGGGATTCAGAAATGATAATGCCATTGAATGTCATGGAGATATGGTTGGATTCTCTTTTGTTGGCACGAACGCTCCTTGGCACTCATCAACTCAGGCCTGGATATTGTCCAGATCTTGCTGCATAGAGATGTGGATGGCTTCAGTATCTGAGGAGTCTTGAATGGTACTGAATATTGTGCAGTTATCAGCAAACAGCCCTATTTCTGACCTTACAGTGGAAGGAATGTCATTGATGAAGCAGTTAAAGATTGTTGGGCCTCGGATATTACCCTGAGGAATGTCCTGGAGTTGAGATGACTGACCTCCAACCTCCATAATCATCTTCCTTTTTGCCAGTTATGACTCTAATCGGTGGTGCGTTTTCCCTTAAATCCCATTGGCTCCACCTGAATTCTAAATTCTCATCTTTATATTCAAATCCAGGCGATTCGCTATTTCTGTAATCTGCTCCAGCCCAAGAACCATCTGAGATATCTACACCCCTCAAGTTCCACCCTCTTGAACACCCCAATTGTAATTGCTTCCCCATTGGAGGTCAGACCTACAGGTGAGGCCGTAAACCTGGAATTCTCTCCCAAAACTTCACTATCTCTCTATCCATCTTAAGAATGCTCCTTAAAATTTACCTCTTGGAGCAAGTTCGGTTTCCCATTCTAATACCTCGTCCTGTGATTGATGTCAAATTTTCTTTCTTAATGCTCCCATGAAGGGACTTGGGAAGTTCTGCTATGTTAAAGGTGCTGTATAAATGCAAGTTGTTGTTGTAACCACCACTGTTCTGCTCATCTTCCTGTACTGATTCCTGTCAAGCAGAGGCTCGGATAGTGTAAGTGCCACTGATTGTCCAGGCTCACAGCTGAGGAACGGCCTCCTGTGAAGGCTGTACTGCAACAGGATGTAGGCCTTTCAGGGGAGAAGGAAGACGATCTCCACACAAACCAGTTTCCTCTCAGTAAAACTGTTGTCTTTTCCTCCTCCAGAACAACGCCAATCCCTCCTTAGACTTCAGTCGAACACCTCCAGGGTTGCTGCCTCTGGACAACATGATCTTCTTTGCCACAAACCACTCTGATGCTTATAACCGGGTAAGTTGTCTCCCTCCCCTGTGTTTTGTTAAAAATCAACTGCCGACACCGCTTAATCCTTGCACTGCCAGTCAGTTTGAATCAGCTGCTATGTTTCCGTCGATGAGGGTACATTTTCCTTGAATTATGGGAGGTTGGGTAGGGGGTATTAATCCCTGCAGGCAAGAGGGGCGTTGGGCACAAAGGTGCAAGTAGCATGAATGGCACAACTACATGGAAATGTGGACAAGTCTTTGATGTACCATTTGGGGAGACAGCTGAGCTAAGGATAACCAACCATTGAGCTGGGAGGAGAATGGGCCAAGGTTTCTTGTTGCCCATCACCACCCCCCCCCACTTCACTTCCGCCTGCCACTGTTGAGTGTATAATGGGAATGTTTAGGGTCGAGCAAAATGTACACACAATTCCTACTGCAGCAGAAAATTGGGAGAGGAGAGACATGATGAAGGGGGAGCAAAATGGCAGCATGTTGGGCGTTCAACCTGGTCAGATTCTCTGAGAAATAAAAATACACTTGGCCCACACAAACATGACCAGAAATGTTCACTGTATCCCAAAAGGCTTCCATTTCTGAAGCATACTGGTTGGAGGCCTTGTAAGCCTCATGAGGATATTCTTACTCCCTTAGCCTCCCAATGTGGTGATGGTGGACTGCCTAAATCAGGTTGGCTTCTTAATTTGTGCAATTTTCCGTTGTTCCACCCTCTCAGCTCAGTCAAGAGATCAGTGTTTCAAAGAGCAACCCAGAATGATCTTGAGGCCAACAGAGCCCAGATGTTATTCCCAGCTTGTTAGTTGGTCTCTGCCAGGCCATCAGAGAAACTGTTATATTTGGTAGCAATAGTCATCGGCTCTTTCTCCTTCAGGCTACTCAATGAGACTTACGTTTGTGTGTGTGTGTACACGTATGAATGTGTATGCATATGCATTTCTGTGTGTATGTGTATATATGTGGGTGGTCAGAATAACATTGCATTCTGACATATCAAGAATGGTCTCCTGGGTCAGGCACTGAAATGAGACAAAATGTAAAGCTGTCACCCTGTGCTTTTGGGTGGAGAGGAGGAGCTAGAAAGTCAGGATGTCCAGTAGGTGACACAGTGGTTAGCATAGGGATTCTATGATTTGGTTAAAAAAAAATTCTCTCTCTTTCTCCTGGACAGTTTGTCCTTGAAAATAGCAGCCGTGAAGATAAGCATGAGTGTCCGTTCGGCCGTGGGAGCATTCAGCTCACAATTATCCTGTGTGAGATACTGAAGATTGGAGACCCACGTAAGTTTACCAAAGACCCTGTGTTTCTGTTAGTTACAGTAGAGAAATGACCAATATTCAGCCAAAGTGAAAGAGAAAGAATGACCACATTGGTTGAGTTTGCTGTGAAATGCAGCTAATGTGACGCGAATGGTGCACATTGGGTATATTCTGGGGCTGAGCCAGGAATGCTCAGAGGGAAAGGCATGAGTTTGGTGGACCAGAGGCCTTTCCTTATTATACAGCTTCACATCTAACAGTTGAGCCAACAGAGTTATTGATAGGGAAATCTTTATTACCAGGAATTGAAAAGTAACATCTGTGCAATGTGTTTCCATCACAAGATTAGCATTTGGTTAAATAGGAAAATCAATGACTAACTTAAAGTGAATGACCTTAGGATTGGATGGGTTTTTTTTAACAGCATTCAACAATGGTTTCATGATCATCATAGACTTTTATTGAATTCAAATTTCTCCAACTCTCATGGAGAGATTCAAACCCGTGTCCCCAAAGTATCACCCTTGGTTCCTGGATTGCTAGGCCAGTGACGTTATCGCAGTGCCACCGCCTCCTCCTTAATTGAGATGGTACTACGCAATGAATGAGCAGGTCAGACAGGATGAAAAGCAGTGTGCAAGGGGCGTGACAGGCTGCTGGGTCTTCTACAGGAATTTGAAGGCAGGGTCAGAATTGAGGGGATTAATGTCTGTAAGGTAACACTCTGCACGCTTTGACATTAATACTGGAATATTGTAGGCTCCAATTTCAAGAAAACCTTCCCATGTAATCTCCTCAAATCCAAACAAGTTTGACCTTTCAGGAGTGAAATTGGGAAATGCTCTTCATAGGATCATAGTACAAAAAAGGCCCTTTGGCCCACTGAGTCTGCACCGATAGACGAGAAACACCTGACCTCCGACCTAATCCCATTTCATAGCACTTGGCCCATGTTATGATGTTTCAAGTGCTCATCCAGGTACTTTTTAAAAGATGTGAGGCACCTTGCCTCTATTGCCCTCCAAGGGTAGCACCCTCTGTATAAATATGTTTTTCCTCACACCTCCCCAAAAGCTCTTGACCCTCATCTTGAACCCTATGTCCCCTTGTGACTAATCTTTCACCTAACATTTGGAAAGCATTTTGAAAATGATGACAGGATTAGTCCACGTCAGCATAGATTCACTAAAGGGAAATCATGCTTAACAAATCTTCTAGAATTTTTTGAGGATGTGACCACTAGAATGGACAAGGGTAAACCAGTGGATGTTGTGTGACTGGACTTTGAAAAGGCTTTTGATAAGGTCCCACAAAAGAGAGCAAAATTAAAGCTCGTGGTATTGAGGTAGTGTATTGACGATAGAGAACTGGTTGGCAGACAGAAAGCAGAGTGTGAATGGCAGGCAGTGACTAGTGGGGTACTGTGCTGGGACGCCAGCTATTCACACTATACATTAATGATCTGGACGAAAGAGTTGAATGCAATATCTCCAATTTGCAGACAACAATAAGCTGGGTGTCAGTGTGTACTGTGAAGAGGATGCTAAGAGGCTGCAGGGTGACATGGACAGGCTGGCTGAGTGAGTAAATACTTGGTAAATGCAATACAATGTGGGTAAATGTGAAGTTATCCACTTTGGTGGCAAAAGCAGGAAGGAAGATTAATATCTAAATGGCAGCAGTTTAGGAAAAGGGGAAGTGCAATGTGACCTGAGTGTCATAGTGAAACAGTTGCTGAAGTTTGGCATGTGGTGAGGAAAGCTAATGCATGCTGGCCTTCTTAGGAAGAGGACTTGAGTATAGGAGTAAGGATGTCTTGCTGCAGTTATCTACTTCTATTTAAGGTAGATTATCAGTTTGCATCAAGTTACTGCTACAATATTGAGTAATATCTCTCCATACACTGTTTAGGAGCTAAAATTAACAATGGGATTTTGAGTGTCCATGTTTTTGCCATACCAAAATGTTCCTCCATCTTCTTTACAGCTTCAGAGATGGGACAAGACTTCTATCCCATGTTCTTTGCTCAGGATAGGGTTTTTGAAGAGTTCTTCTGCATTTGCATCCAGCTGCTGAATAAGACATGGAAGGAGATGCGAGCCACACAGGAGGACTTTGACAAGGTAATGCCTTTAGTTTGATTTTGGGCAGATGCAATACACATGTGGGGGAGGGGGAAGAAACATTTGCAGGACTAAAGAGTAAGATTGTCTAGTTCTTTCAAAGGTCTAGTACAGGCATGATGGGCCAAACGACCTACCCCACTGCTGTAACTGTAAAATTCTATGATTGAATTGGTTCATTAAGCTGAATGGTCATGGCAAAAACTGACTTCCAGGAAGTCCACCTAGACACAAGACAGTCACAGTACAGAACCAACAGTCCAAAACTAGACAGCTGCTAATGGAAGGGAGTCTTTTGTTTTAATTTCTTTGCCCACTAGTTTGACACTGTAGTCCTGTTGAGGTTCTGGTATGTACCAGGAGGACTTTGATTCTCATTCAAATATTAATTTGTCAGTGGACAAATAATGGGTGCAGCTCATTATTGCCGAAGCTGTTGCGGATTCTGGTTAACACGTGGGCATCAGGAGGTGAGCCTCTGTGGATATTTTACTGTCAGTAGCCTATGGCTGCTGGATGCTGAGCCTGTACTGCAATTATTGTTCTTACCCTGGCATTTGTTCCCACTGCACTATGAGAAGGAAGGACGAATGGGGTGGGGGTGCGGGGGGCACCAACTCTCTGAAAGAGCAGTTTACTCAGATCCTGTCCCCATAACCCCACCCATTTAGCATGGCTAATCCTCCTAACCTGCACATCTTTGGATTGAGGGAGGAAACTGGAGCAGCCGAAGACATGGGGGAGAATGTGTGGACTCCACACAGTGACCCAAGCCAGGATTGCCCGGGTCCCTGCCGCTGTGAGGCAGCAGTGCTAACCACTGTGCCACCACTCCGCCCTGCTGGAAAATCATCTCAGTCTCACTTACTTCAGACCCACCGTTCCTTGGGCTGACATGTGACTGAGTTTTGAGGACTCTGGAGATTTCTTTCACCTTCTGGAGCCATTGCCCTTGAACTTGTGAACTCAAGGGAGTGAGTGACTGCTGAAGCATGACTGAGTCCAGTTCCATTGCTACACGAATCTCAGCATCAACAATGAGAAGAAAAGTGCCTTTATTGCCTTGAAAGCAAGATCAATTAATTCAGCCCAAGGCAGACATTGGAGCTGTGGCTGTAGTGGTAAGAATCAGGAACACACTTTACTGAGCCTTAAGAGGTGTGTGTAGTATACAGGCCTTGCATAGGGAAGATGCTGACAATATATTGCTATGGTGATGGAGGCTTTTTTGTTCTAATTTGTTTTTATTTATTTCAAACAGATTTGAAAAAATGATGTTGCTTTTCTGGCATATAAACACTGGGCTTTATTGACTTAAACCCTTAGTGAATGGGTGACATAGGTCCCTGTGCTAGAGGTCTGAGGCAGAAAGGATAGGCCGAGGCCTGATTGGATAGTAGCAGGCCCTATTGTGCTTTGGATGTGCCTGTGTCAACACAGCCTGCGTGCTGTGAGTCACTGCAGAGAAATTAATGAGCTGCTGCCCAGGAAGATTTCATTTTGTTTTCTGCCAGCCTACTCCGTCAGCCTCACAGTTGAATGGTGCTGGACGTGAACGGTGGTGAGTTTTGGACGCAGGCCCGTTCCTATAGGGGCGAGAGATGGGAGGCAGCGCATGTCCTCCTCTTCAGTCACTTCACTCAAACAGTGAGTGACTCCCAGTGTTTGAGGACAGTAAGGTCAAGGAGCAGGGTAGGGGGAAACTGTCACACTGCCAGCTAGTAATCGGAGCTAAAACGGCACTGGGGCAGAAGTTAGGAAACCCATTAATAGCTATTCAAATCTCTTAACTCCAGGTATAACACCAGGATGGAGTTGCGGAGGGGCCAGTTTTCACCTCTAACCATTATATCCCTAAACCCATTATATCCCTCCCCGCCAGCTGCCTTCTTTCTGTAAGGCAATTGGTTACCATATTACCTCTCCCGTGAATGGCACTCTGACATCCTTAAGGCAATGATCCGCCTCAAAAAAAAAGTCAGCTCTGCTGTTCCTTCCATCATTCAGTGAACAAACAGTTGGAAATGCTGGTGGATGTCCTGTGGCATTGCTCGCAGTTCACGTGGGATTTAGAACATAGAACATAGATTTGGAGTGAGATTATGATGTTTTGTTCTGAAGATTAAGTTGAGCATTTCCTCTGGACCTGACCCTGATCCTATGAGCTTTGGGGTTTAATATGTAGTCAAGTGCAGGCGAATTACTTTTGGAAGAAGTGGTCTCCAGACTGCTAGACTATTGGCTCCTCACTCAGACATCTCCACAAGTCAATAATGACCAAATCATCATCTTCATCTCAGTTGAAGATTGTTCAGTTGGTAGTTTCTGCGCAGCTTGGAATCAGGAATGCGATGGGATTCTTGAAGTTTTGACATAAATAGATGAGCGGAGGGATATGCAGGAGAAAGACTTCTGTTTCTGTAGTAACTTTCACAAACATTCGGCATCCCATGGCTATGAGGCACTTTTTGAGGTGAAGTCAGTTTTGTCATGCAAGCTAATGTCGCAGCAAATTTGTACACAGCAGGATCCCATAGACAGTAATGTGCTAATGACCTGATAATCTAATATCAGGTGAGTGAAACATATGGGCACCATGGAGAACTCTTCCTCCTCCTCCTCGAACTAGTGCTGGGACTTGGGAGGGCACTCAGGACCTCAGTTTAAAGTCTTAGTCAGAAGATAGAGCATCTGACTGTGTAGCACTCCTTCAGTCATGATTCAGAATGCCGGCTCAAAGTGCTGAAGCTTCTGGAGTTAGAAGTCAAAGCCATAGCCTTTGGATTTGGGTGAGGGTGCTCGAAACTGCTTGTTCGAGTTTTTTGAGGAAGTGACAAGAATGATTGATGAGGAAAAGCGGTGGATGTTGTCTACGTGAATTTTAGTGAGGCACTTGACAAGGACCCTCATGGCATACTGCTACAGAAGGTAAAACCTCATGGGATTTGGGTGTGCTGGTTAGATGGATACAGACCTGGCTTAGTCATAGAAGATAGAGAGTAGTAGCAGAAAGGTGGTTTTCAGAATGGAAATCAGTGACCATAATGTTCCACAGAAATCAGTGCTGAGACCTTTGTCGTTTGTTTTTTATATATGTATAAATGATCTGGAGCAAAATGTAGCTAGTCTGATTATTAAGTTTGCAGATGACACAAAAATTAAAAAATGGAGTTTGCAGAAAGTAATGAGAATTGTCAAAGGATACAGCAGGATATAGATAGATTGAAGATTAGACAGAGAATTGGCAGGTAGTTTAATCCAGACAAATGTGAAGTGAAGCATTTTAAAAGATCAAATTCTGATGCGAATTTTACAGTAAATGGCAGAACCCTTAGAAGCATTAATGGTAGCACAGTGGTTAGCATTGCTGCTTTAGAGCGCCAGGAACCCAGGTTCGATTCCCAGCTTGGGTCACTGCCTCTGTGGAGTATGCACATTTTTCTGCACAGGTTTCCTCTGGATTCTCCAGTTTCCTCCCACAGTCCAAAGATGTGCGGGTTAGGTGAATTGGCCACGCTAAATTGTTCCTTAGTATCAGGGCGATTAACTAGGGTGTATGCTTGGGATTATGGGGATAGACCCTGGATGGGATTGTGGTCAATGAATACTCAATAGGTCAAATGGTCTCCTTCTGCACTGGAGAATTCTATGATTGAGGGATCTGGGCATACAGGGCCATGGATCCCTGAAAGTGGCAACACAGGTGGAAAACATGGTCGAGAAGGCTGACAGCATTCTTTTCTTCATTGGGCAGGGCTTCAAGTGTAAAAGTTAGCTGTCACAGCTATATAAAACTTTAGTTTGGCTATATTTGGAATATTGCTGCAGTTCTAGTCACCACACTACCACAAGGATGTGGATGCTTCAGGGAGAATGCCAAGAAGGTTTACCTTGTCTAGTTTGGAAGGTTTTAGGTGTGAGGAGAGGTTGGATAAATTCGGTTTTTACTTGGAAAGACGGAGGCTGGGAAGGGGGGGTTGACCTGATAGAGGTTTACAAAATTATGAGAGTCATAGACAGGTGGATAGTTGGAGGATTTTTTTCCAGGGTGAAAGAGTTGACTATAAGAAGGCTCAGGTTTAGGGTGAGAAGAGGAAAGTTATGAGGAGAGATGCCGAGAAAGTTTTTCCACTCACAGGTTGGTGGGTGCCTGGAACACGCTGCCAGTGGAGATGGTGGAAGCAGTCATTCCAGCTACGTTCAAGGCCTATCTCGATAGACACAGGAACAGGAGATGAACAGAGGGATAGAAACCGGTATCAGCTCACCTTTGGTGAGTCAAAGGGCCTGTTCCTGCGCTGCATTGTCCTTTGTTCGCTGCTGACAGCCTGAAGTTCCTGCTCCTCCGAGCCATCATGACTCTGGCTTGAGGCTCCGAGAGGACTGAGTTAATTTGACAGTGAGGAATCATATTTTATGCTGCTCCCCCTCGACATTCAGCATATCAGCAGGTGTCATTGTTGAGGCACTTTGGCGGGCAGCTTTAGCCCACAGAAGCCACACCATAGGCGTCAGCACCTTCGGGGCAGTAGGGAAATTGGCCTGACCCCAGTGCTTTGCAGGTGTCAATCTCAGGAAGATCTGGTACATGATGGGTTAAACCGAATCTCTTTCAGTGCAATGCCATTGAAACATGGGAATTAAGAGCTGCTGTGAGCTGTTCGACTTGTTACTCAAAACTGAAGAAGGGGGAACATTAAAGAGTTAAAAGCCTTTGGAATGTTGCCTAACATCATGCCAGGGTCTAATCAGATAGACCCACTCCTGGCAGATCCACATTGACAAAAAAGCTGTCATTATTTAGTCACAGCCTCTCTCGTGGATTGCTTTTATGTTCTCCACCTCCCACCACTGACCCCCCCTCCCCACACCATACAACAATCTAATGAGATATTTCACTGGGCTCATGTAGTGGGCAGCACTGAGCATGTCTGTGAAAGAGAGAGGAAGAGAGTGTGTTGGAGAGTTGATAGCATACAGTCAGTGTGGGAGGGAGAGAGAGAGTCAGTGTGGGAGGGAGAGAGAGTCAGTGTGGGAGAGAGAGGAAGAGAGAGAGTCAGTGTGGGAGGGAGAGAGAGAGTCAGTGTGGGAGGGAGAGAGAGAGTCAGTGTGGGAGGGAGAGAGAGAGTCAGTGTGGGAGGGAGAGAGAGAGTCAGTGTGGGAGGGAGAGAGAGAGTCAGTGTGGGAGGGAGAGAGAGAGTCAGTGTGGGAGGAAGAGAGAGAGAGTGTGGGAGAGAGAGGAAGAGAGAGAGTCAGTGTGGGAGGGAGAGAGAGTCAGTGTGGGAGAGAGAGGAAGAGAGAGAGTCAGTGTGGGAGAGCAAAAGCAGGCTTCAAATGGGAGAGAAACTTGCTGTTGGAGAGCTGAACACAAACACAAAGTCAGTGTGAGAGTCGATGTTGGGGGAGAAGGAGAGCCAGCAGGGTGAGAGAGGAAGACAGTCAGGAGAGTGAATGAGAGAAAGGGTCAGTGTTGTGGGGAAGAGAAGGGTCAATGTGCGTGCGAGACATAATCAAATGTGAGCAGGGGTCAGTGTGGGAGAGAGGTCTGTGTTGTAGCAGTGTAGCAGCGAAAATTATTGCTTTCTCTACACTATGGGTCAGATTTATGAAGTGGTTGGATGATCGCACTGGATGTGAATGTGGTGAGTTGCTGGCATTTGAAAGAAGAGGTTGACAGTCGTCTTCTCCCTTGTTTGGGTTGTCTGTGCACAGCTGCCGGCACTGCTGGTTCTGCCTGAGCTTCCCTACGGTAAGGGCATCATTTACTATCGCTGCCTTTCTCAATGGGTCAGTGCCTCAGAAATTGGAAGAATGTCAAAAATCTGGGGATGTAATTGTGTTTGCAAGTCCCACGTGGAAAGGGTAAATGGGACACCTTCAAAAGACAGACCCATTGAGAAAATGACCCAGCTCTTTAATCCCAAGTACTTTATCGTGTCCTTCAAACTGAGCACTTCCATTCTCATTGCTGATACAATTCTTTGCTGGATGCAATAGTAGCTAATGTATCATGGTGTATCTTACCATGTCTGGAATCTTGCTAGTCCTTAATGATCCTCATGATGTGGCCTACAGTTACAATCCCCAAACCACATAGTTGAGACTCTATTGGAATTCAATCGAGTCTTCCCATCTCGATTATGTCACCAGGCAAGCTGGCATACAGTGAAACTCTAAGCAATAAGACCACAAGAAATAGGAGCAGGAGCAGGTTATTCGGCCATCAAGTCTGCTCTGCCATTCAATGAGATCATACTGATCTGATATGATATTCCTTAACTCCACTTCTCTGCCTTATCCCCATAATCCTTGATTCCTTACTGATTAAAAAATCTATCTATCTCAGCCTTGAATATACTTACTGACCCAGCCTCCACAGCCCTCTGCAATAAAGAATTCCACTGATTCACTTCCCTCTGAGAGAAGAAATTCCTCCTCAGCTCTGTCTTAAATGGGTGACGCCTTACTCTGAAATTAAGCCCTCTGACCCTCAACTCTCACACAAGAGGAAACAACCTGTCAGCGTCCAAGCCCCCTGAGAACACTAGGTCTCAATAAGATCACCCCTCATTCTGCTAACCTCCAATGAGGACATGTATGAAACTTATGGAGGAGGCACTTCAAGCAAAGAACATCACCAAAAGAACAAAAAAATCTTTGTTCCTGTAATATTTGCAGCCTAGATTTGTGTTCAGCAAGGATGTTCAACCTTGGGAGTCAGCATACTCTTGATCACATCGAAAGCTCTGCTGTGTCCTAACCTACATTGAGTTCCATTTACCCATTACGTCTGTGCTCACTGACCTACACGGCAGTTTCACAATGAGAGAAACGTTTACACATGCAAGTTGTTACTTTATTCTTTCATGGATGCAGGTGTTGCTAGCTAGGCGGCATTTATTACCCATCCCTATTTGCCCTTCAAAAGATGGTAGTGAGCTGCACTCTTGAGCCACAACAGCCCTTGTGAGGTAGGTACACCCACCGAGCTGTTAGGGAGGGAGTTCCAGAATTTTGATCCAGCAAAAGTGAAGGAACAATGATATATTTCCAAGTCAGGTTGATGAATGACTTAGGAGGGAAACTTGTAGCCAGTGGTGTTCCCATGTATCTGCTGCCCTTGTCCTACGTGGGAGAGTTATGAGGCTTGGGAGGTACTATTGAAGGAGCCTTTATGAGTTATTGCGGTGCAGCTTGTAGATGGTACACACTGCTGCTACTGTTCATCAGTGGTTGAGAGACTGAATGTTTAAACTGGTGAATAGGGTGTTGATCTACTGGGCTGCTTTGTCCTAGATGATGTTGACTTCCTTGAGTGTTTTTGGAACGGCATTCGTCCAGTCAAGTGGAGAGTATTCCATCACATTCCCAACTTGTACCTTGTAGATGGTGTATGTTGTATGGCTACACCTTGTATGCCCTGCAGTAACAGTCCTTAAACCAGATGTGCATTTATGATCACTTCTGTTGTGATATGGCCTGGCAGCCGCTGTTTCTACCTCAATATTGCCTCATTCAATAAAAAGTCTGACAACACTAGGTTAAAATCGACACGTTTATTTGCAATCATGAACTTTCAGAGCACTGCTCCATCCTCAAGTGAGGAATTCCAAGGTTGGAATTGAACCCTGGTCTTTGGCACTGTGAGGCAGCAGTGCTAACCGCTGTGCCACCGTGCCTCTCATGTCTCATCACATTCTTCCTATAAAAATTTATTGCCTCCTCACACTTTGCCTCATTTGAACTTCATCTATCTGCCTAGTCCACAAACTTGTATCTTAGGAAAGCAAATGAAATATTGAAGTTTATTACAAGGGGAATGAAGTGTTAAAGTAGAGAAGTTTAACTGCAGCTGTACAGGGTCTCAGTGAGACCACACCTCAGATTTAACATTTGATGTTGATCTCTCAGCCATTGCGGTGCCAAACTTTGATCACTCTGGATGTGGAAGTGTTTTCTAATTTTGCCCTTAGGAGGGGCCTAATTTTTACCCTTTATGCCCCTAGGCTTAGACTCTCCAACCAGCGGAAATAATTTGTCTCAGGTTACTGTTTCCCCTCTTTCTTTAACATGTCAATCAAATCACACATAAACTAGGGCAGTATTCCTCTCCTTGTGATTTAACCCCTGAGGTCCATGCATCATTCTGACAATTCTACTCTGTGTTGCACCCTCTCCTTTATCCCAAGTTGTGGTCTCTGTGACTTCTTGCATTTCCTCTGTGATCTGAGCAGTCTTTTGAATAGCTGCCTCACAACCTGCACCCCCTTATAAATATAAAGACCAGCTTTTCATTCATCGTTATTTTGTGGAGCTGTTCCTGATATTCTATGGTTTCAAGACCTGGATATCAATGTATCTGCCAATCCACAGTGATTCCAGCTTTTCTTCATTTAGAATGTCTTTCAATTTTGGGTCCAAAGAGGATCTTGCATTTCTCTACAATGAAATCTATTTTACGCATTCACTTTCTCTATCAATATCTCTGTGTTTTTTAGATTATGTGAGAGCTGTTCGCTACAATCTGCCCCCTCTGATTTATTATCATCTCATGTACTGGGATACAGGAAAAGTATTGTTTCTTGTGCCCTATACAGACAAAGCATACCATACATAGAGTACACAGGGGAAAGGGAAAGAATAGGGTGCGGAATGTAGTATTGCAGTTACAGATAGGATGAAGAGAAAAATTAACTTAATGGATACTAAGTCCATTCAAAAGGCCGATTGCAGCAGGAAAGAAGCTGTTTTTGTGTCGGTTGGAAAATATTCTCAGACTTTTGTATCTTTTTCCCGATGGAAGAAGATGAAAGAGAGAATGTCTGGGGTGCGTGGGGTCCTTGATTGTGCTAGCTGCTTTGCCAAGGCAGCAGGAAGTGTAAATAGGGTCAGTGGCTGAGAGGTAATTTCCATTTCCATTGAACTTCCATTTAAAACAGTGGCTCAGTTGATTCATGATGCCAGTCATAGGTTGGGGCAGCAAGTTAAAAGTCTTTCCAAACCCCTCTGTATTGCACTGGTCATGGTCATTACGAGCATTTGGGAAGCTTTTCTTGTTAATAATTGAAAAACCCCCTTTTACCTCTCGTGATGGATGAAAAGAACAAAGAACAAAACAGCACAGGAAACAGGCCCTTCGGCCCAACGAGCCCGAGCCGCCACCCCGATGTTCCCACCTCTACCCGCGATCCCTGTCCATGTTTATAGATCTATGGATTAAAAACCAAATTTGAGACAATTTAGGGAGAATTTGTTTTGCCAATTAGCCTAAGAGCACATCTTTGGGATGTGGGAGGAAACCGGAGCTCCCGGAGAAAACCCACGCAAGCACGGGGAGAATGCGCAAACTCCCACAGACACAGGCCCAAATCCATGTATCTGCACAGCACAGCGATAGTCACTGAGCTGTCGTGTTGCCCATCAAATGGTCCAGGTCAAGCGTACACTAACGACGTGAAGCACTAGGATACTCTCGAAAAAGATCCAAGAGCAGTCCTCTCACGACCCATCGCGTGTATGCCCCTCGTTAGACAACAAGGTGGACCAAAGCACCTGTAGGATAAAAACAAGTACATCAATATCATCATCTATTTACACACTTCCCAGGGACTCCCAAGGCTCATGATCCCTATTTTAAATCAGTTTTCTATACCCCTCCATTCCCATTCTGTTCATGTGCCCATCTAAGTATTTCTTAAATAACTCCAGAGTACCTGCCTCCACCACTTTATTTGGCAGCGCATTCCATACCCCCACCACCCTCTGTGTGAAAAAACTCCCTCTAGCATCCAAATTATACTTTACCCCCCTCACCCTAAGCCCGTGACCCCTCGTGCTATTTGAGTCCATCCTAGGAAAAAGCTTAACCCTGTTTATTCTATCTATCCCCTTCAAAATCTTGTACAGGCACAGTTATGAGAATGCAGAGGAAATAAATCCAACCTGAATCCCTCCAGATTCTGTTCCTGGCCTTGAGCCCTGGCACCCCGTCCCCCAGCGCCCGTTCCGTCGCTTCCAGCCTCTCGCACCAGCCCCTCGCACCCAGCTGACACGCCCACAGTCCTCAACAGCCGAGGGACTGAGATTAAAAGCAGAATTTTCTGCAGTTTACAGAGCAGTTTGATGAATGAATGTTTGGACATGTCCTATCACGCTGTCCCTTTATTTCCTAATCTTTGATGCTTTCCTCTGTATTATCCATTGATTAAACTGTTCCAGATAGATACTGTTGTTCAGCACTGTTCACCCTGACTTGGGTGGGACTAGTAGCATACTCTGTTGAAAATGTTTTTAACCCCCCTCAACTTCCACCTACATCTCCCCCATCCCGCACCAGTCTCCCTGTCCCCCTGTCCGTCTCTTCACTCTGCCTCTTGCCCCTTCACTCTGGTGACCCTCTGCCCCTGCCTCACCCCGCCATTTTTCTACCCTGTTGTCAATTAGTGACAATGATGATAAGTGGGGATTAGGCCGTACAGGTTTCCCTGTTCACACTTTGATCTCAGCATTCTCATTCCACCCCTGCTGTAATTAGCTGAGATTGAGTGAGAGGCATGGAGATATCGAAGTTTGACAGCATCATATTATACATAATCCCTGCTTGAAAGGGTCTAGTAAGTGAGTCTACAGCTAAGGCAGGAGTCAGCTATGTTTTGCAAAGACCCCCTATTATCCCCATTCCCCTGTTCAGTGAGTGAATCCATAGACCAGGTTTATACATGAAAACTGGCCTACTTTGGGGATTGGACCCCACCTTGCATCAATATCAATATTTTTCAGAGACTTGATGGCAGAAAAACTGGTCTGCCATACTGATTAATAATCAGGAATCGAAATTGGGGAATGGAGTGGGTCAACACTCAAACAAGGGGAGGTTCCCCAAGACTGTCGGTAGGTGGGGGATGGTCAGAGAGGAATTTGAAAAAAGTATGTGGGCCCTGAAGTTAACTTTCTCCAGTGACTAGGTGGTAGGATGTATACGTGGACAGGTAAATCTTGGGGATGCAGATAAGTGGGATGACGAGTTATAAGAGCCTAGGTTACTAGATCGGCTGAGGGAAGGCTGGAGTGCAAGAAGGCCAACAAGGTAATGCTTGAGAAACTGGGTGGCGTGGAGCTGAAAGGGGGAGCAATCGTAAAACAGTCAACGTTCCAGGCATAGGAAGCAACAGTATTGGCATAGACTGGAGGTGGCAGTCCCATGGAAGATGATTGTTGAGAATGGCATGAGGATGGGGCTGGTAGGTGGTGAGCCACAGAACGTATCGAGAGGTTTCAGTATAACATCTCGTCTCAAAGGTGACACCTCAGACAGTGCAGCATTCCCTCAGTCGAGCACTGATTATATGCTCAAGTTTCTGGAATGCCAGTTGAACTCTTGATCTTCTGACTCAAAGACTAAGAGTGCTGCCAGCTCCGTGCTTAACCAAGGCTAATGGAAACACCTGAGCCATTGCCGCTCACCATGAAAGTGAGCTAGCATCTGGACTATGCCAGTGCAAACATTCAAAAATCCCAAATATTTGTTTGAGCAGGAATTCCTTTTGTTTTGCTTGGTCTGCCTCATAAAAGAGTGACCTCAATCTGTGAGCTTTTAATCATCTTCTGGTGATGAGCGAGTGCCCCAGGGCATTCACAGATGGAGATGAATACAGGGAACAGATGGTGCCTGATCGACTGGGAGCACAGCCATGTGCTGAAGGTAACAGCTTTCAAATGGAATAAGTGGAGCTTTGCTTGACTTATCTTTGGAAAGGGGAAGGGGGCAGGAACATTTGAAATACCCCTCTTTAGCAGTGCTCTGGAATCCGAACATTACAGAATTCTTTCTGAAGCTCAGATATAATCTGTAATCTGGTCTTGTTTCATGTTTCTGATCTCATTCAACATTCTGTGCCAACTGGCTAAATCCTCCCTTTGGAGAGCAAGGTTTGATGTACTTCCATTCTGGACTGTCCCCAAATTGATCTGACATTTATTCATTGTTTGAGCAGCTCGTTTTCTTTGTAATGAGTTGTTAGAGCAAGGAATGCTTTACCACAAATGTTATTTGAGATGGAAACCCCCTTTGTAAGGGGAGGTTAGATGGTCACCTGAAGCAAGAAGTTGATACAGTGCTATGGAATTAATATTAAAGAACAAAGAACAAAACAGCACGGGAAACTGGGCCGAAGGGCCTACGAGCCTGTGCTGCCACCTCGATGTTCCCACCTCTACCCGCGATCCCTATCCATGTTTATAGATCTTTGGATTAAAAACCAAATTTGAGTTAATTTAGGAAGAATTTGTTTTGCCAATTAGCCTAAGAGCACATCTTTGGGATGTGGGAAGAAACCGGAGCACCCAAAGAAAACCCACGCAAGCACGGGGAGAATGCGCAAACTCCCACAGACACAGGCCCAAATCCATGTATCTGCACAGCACAGCGATAGTCACTGAGCTGTCGTGTTGCCCATCAAATGGTCCAGGTCAAGCGTACACTAACGACGTGAAGCAGTAGGATACTCTCGAAAAAAAAAATCCAACAGCAGCCCTCTCATGACCCATCGTGTGTATGCCCCTTGTTAGACAACAAGGTGGACCAAAGCATCTGTAGGATAAAAACAAGTACATCAATATCATCATCTATTTACACACTTCCCAGGGATTGTTCTAGCACTGAATTGATGGGTGGAGTAGCCTCCATCTGATGTAAACTGATCTTCTTGGGTTCTTTCCACATCCTGGTGCTTTATTTGTTCAGGGGTTATGGACATTGCTGACTGGATCAACATTTATTGCCCATCCCTGATCGTCTTTATTATGCCACTTCAGAGGACATTGAAAACTCATTGATTTGGGTCGTAAGTCACATGTAGGCCGGACTGTTTAAGGACTGGGTAGTAAACAAGATGGGTTTTTACGATAATCAGCAAAGGTTTTGTCGTCATCATTAGACTTTTAATTCCAGATGTTTATTGAATTTCACACCATCTGCTGTGGCGGGATTCAAACCTGGCTCTCCCCTCTCCAATGACAGTTCCAACTCTCGATACATTCTGTGGCTCACCACCTACCATCCCTATCCCCATGCCATCTTAACAATCATCTTCCACGGGACTGCCAGCTCCTGTCTATGCCAGTACTGCTGCCTCCTATGCCTGGAATGTTGCCTGTTTTACGATCGTTCTCCCTTTCAGCTCCACACCACCCAGTTTCTCAAGCATTACTTTGTTGGCCTTCTTGCGTTCCAGCCTTCCCTCAATCTAGTAACCTAGGCTCCTATACACTCATCACTCCACTTACCTCCGTTCCCCAAAACTTACTCATCCCCGTACACATCCTACTGGTTAGTCACTGGAAAAATTTAACTTCAAGACCCACATACTTTTTTCAAATTCCTCTCTGACCATCCCTCACTGACCATCAGTTCTTGGGGAACCTCCCCTTGTTTGAGTGCTGACCCACTCCATTCCCCAGTTTTAATTCCTGATTATTAATCACCATGGGAGATCAGTTTTCAGCCGTCAAGTCTCTGGAACTCACTTTCAGTGCAGTCATCTTCTAGTTACAGCTCTCTAACTGTGCTCACTGTCCCCTTCTCCCCACTAGGTTCTGTAATTTGATATCTACTTTCTCCTTTTTAAAACGGATCAGAAATGTCCTTGCATTTAAAGAGTGATGTATTAACATGGGGTTGGTTAGTTCCATTGGCTGGATGATGTACTGCTTGATTTGGCTATTCTAGCTGTGCTGATGGAAAGTGATGTGAAGTTGGTCTAAAAGGACTTATGATTCTTGTAGTAATGGTTAGATGAACATTGCGTTTTTGGGAGTTGAAGCAGAAGGCTATGCTGCTGAATGACCATGTAAGCCTTTTGCCCAAATCTTTCAGCAGTTTCTCTCCCACTTTATTGTGGCTATTGTGAAAAAATGTGTGGAAAAATCCTCTTCCGTGATGAAGCAAAAGATTTCCACGGCAGCCAGAAACAAATATAGGCCATTCAAATAATGGCTAATTTGAACAACAGCACCATTTATCCATGTTAGCTCCATTTTCCTAAAAATCCACTGAACTCAGTCCTAAATGCTCCAATATCTCAACATCCACAACTT